>JAGFNQ010000500.1:181382-259981 GCA_024364735.1 Boesenbergia rotunda
CTAGTTTCACACTCCCATGAAGGTTAGAAATGAGGACTGGTGATCTTCTTCAAGAGAGAAATCTGAGGGAGATAGGGAGATGCAAAGAAAAATTTAAATGCAAATTGGGATAGCAAGATATGCTTCTTTGCTTTAGTATGTTGTAGGAATTGGGATTGTGACAATTCAAAAGGGTACATGAATTTGGGTTTCCATTATCTATATGAGATGAATTGGGATAACGTGAGGAGTATGAGATATCTTTTTATTACATTACTGCGCAATTGTTAACCAAGTATTTGTTGGGTGTTAGGGATTGCAAGGTTGCAAACTTAGTCTCACATCGAAAAACACATGGAAAGATCATAGGCTTATAAGGAATATGGTATCTCCATTGGCATGAGGCCTTTTGGGGAGAGCCAAGAGCAAAACCATGAGGGCTTAGGCCCAAAGTGGACAATATCATGCCATTGTGGAGATATCTAAATTCCTTTTGGTCCTAACAAATGGTATCAGAGCCAGTTGCTTTTCATGATCCAGATCTAACCATGTGCGTTAAGCCTTAAATAAAGGATGTGTGGGCTCCCGTATCCTGATCAAGAGGACCAGTTCTAGTTGCGGCTAGATAGTGAAGTCCTAGTAGGTCAGGTGGACCGAGGGGCAGAAAGTCCTGGTGGATCAGACATCAAAAACGGAAAGGGTTCCCGTTTGTGGTGGGGGCATGTGGTCCTTTGTTTGAGGGGGGGATTGTTAGGGTTGCAAGGTTGCAAACTTAGTCCCACACGAAAAACACATGGAAAGACCATAGGCTTATAAGGAATATGGTATCTCCATTGGCATGAGGCCTTTTGCGGAGAGCCCAAGAGCAAAACCATGAGGGCTTAGGCCCAAAGTGGACAATATCATGCCATTGTGGAGATATCTAAATTCCTTTTAGTTCTAACAAATAGTATCAGAGCCAGGTTGCTTTTCATGATCCAGATCTAACCATGTGCGTTAAGCCTTAAATAAAGGGTGTGAGCTCCCGTATCCTGATCAAGAGGATCAGTTCTAGTTGCGGTTAGATAGTGAAGTCCTAGTAGGTCAGGTGGACCGAGGGGCAGAAAGTCCTGGTAGATCAGACATCAAAAACGGAAAGGGTTTCCGTTTGTGGTAGGGGCATGTGATCCTTTGTTTGAGGGGGGGATTGTTAGGGGTTGCAAGGTTGCAAACTTAGTCCCACACGAAAAACACATGGAAAGACCATAGGCTTATAAGGAATATGGTATCTCCATTGGCATGAGGCCTTTTGGGAGAGCCCAAGAGCAAAACCATGAGGGCTTAGGCTTAAAGTGGATAATATCATGCCATTATGGAAATATCTAAATTCCTTTTGGTCCTAACAGTTGGAGAAATGGCCTCGAAAACTCGAGTCATATCTATTTGGAAAGATGGAGGAAAAAGGCAAGTTAATGAGGATTTGTAAGTTGAGGGGAGGTATTTGCTTTCTCATCAATGCACCAAATTCTTCACTTTCCCTAAAACATAAGGCAGTCTGTCTAAACATATTTTGTTAAAGGGTAAGGTTCGATTTGATTTGATTTAATCGAAGAGATAAATTTGGGAAGAATTTGGGATTAGTATGAGGCTTCTTAAGAAATCTACTGTGGGAGTAGAAGTTTATTAGAACTGCTGTGCGATTGGTTGACACATTTTGGCAAGAAACATGTGTCATTGCTTTGGCAGCTTCTAAGATTATGAATTGTGTGGAACCATTGTTAGCAATGGCTATAATAATTCCGTAAGCTATATTACAAACAATACTTGCATAATGTTTATTTAGGCAGAAAACTGAAAGGGTATTAAGGATCAAACTCCTCAACCTAAGCCAACTCATCCACAAATTAGGAAAGCGTTTGGATGCTCTCCTTTTCAATTTCATGTTTTTTCTTGATACAGTTCTAGTTAATGATGAGTACTACCCTACATTTCTAGGTCTCCTAACTCGTATTTGACAGCTTCTTTCATTGTCAAATACTTGCATATCCTACTGCATTCATAAAACTTCCACCCCTAATTGCTAGAAAAGAGGAATCAAATACCTCACTGAGATTCAGAATGAAGAGTCAATTTTCTATTCTTGTTATTGTGCTTGGAACAAAGTTGTCTTCTGTGTCAGCAGCTCCACCCTTCCTTCCATTGTTCAACCTACCTAAGTTCTAATACGTTTGTTATGCTCATACAATCTTTCACTAATTATCTCTTTTGTCTTATAATTCTTTTTCATTTTCTTCATTTTCGACATATGTCTTCAATCTGTTTGTATGTACTTTACAAATATGGTTGTATTGCTTCAATCCTGTTTGTATTTCTTCAATCTTGTAGTTATCTTTACAATATGGTTGACTGATTGATTTTTTCTGCAAACACTGAGCAATATCTTCTTCTGGGGCTTAAGAGGTATGTTTGCCATTTCAGATGTTGAGTCTTCTAGTTTTGTTTCCTATTCAAGCTCAGAATATACATGCCATGTCAAGACAGGTCATATTTGCATGCCATTCTTGATCCTTTTGGCAGATACATGGCTTCCATTCTTTTCCATTGTTTGCCTTCCCCTTGAAAACATAACGTTGGTGGGGCAACTACTCAAATTCCTCATAATAGATTCATGTGTGATTGTGGATCTGATTTTGAAAAGGAGTCCTAAAGATGCGCGACAGTAATCTTTGTCTAGGTCTTTTCTCTCATTTCATTCAGGTAAATTGAAACTTTTTTGGATTTTAATCCACCTAAAAATGCCATCATTATGATTCCATGTCCTCTTTAATTCTCACTCCTCTAAAAAGTCTCCGGGTAAAAATCAAATTGATGGCTATGTTGGGAATACAACAAAAGTTTCATATTCAAAATATGTGAAAAAGGTGATTGATTTAAAAGAAAAGATATTTTCATTAATATGAAATCATTTTGATGGAGCCAACAAATAAATTCATGAAAATTTAGTCTTAAAGTGGGCAATATTATATCATTGTGAAGATATATATGTGAATTTTTTTAAATTATAATAAGTGTATGAGGTGGCCTTGAACGAACTTAAGGGGAGGCCAGAGCAGGTCAAGAGTGATCGGGTGCTTGTGAGGAGACTCGGAGTAGATTAAGAATGATCGGATATTTGCGGATAAGTCCGAAACAAGTTAAGAGTAACTGAATGTTTACGAGAATACTTGGAGTAGGTTAAAAGTAATCAAATGATTCAGGAGAGACCTAGAGCAGATCAAGAATGACCAAATATTCGAGGGAATGTCTAGCCTATGAGAGTAATAATGGTTCTTCATATGAAGGGAGGATTATTGAAATGTAATCAAAGTTCCGCATTAAAAATACATGGAAAAGATCATGTGTTTAAAAGATAAAAGATATTTCTATTTGTATGAAACATTTTATGTAGAGCCTAGAAATAAATACATGAGAGCATAGACCCAAAGTGAACAATATTATATAATTGTCGAGATATGTGAATTCTTTTGGTTCTAATAGTCTATTATTTTCATCAGATGAGCGACTCAAATCATGAGTTTAAAAGATTAAAGATATCTCCATTAGTATGAAGTTTCTTGGATAGAGCTCAAAAATCAATTCTCTATTAGTATGAGATCTTTTGGATAGAGCCCAAAAATAAATCTATGAATGCTTAAGACAAAAATGAATAATATGAAGTGAATTCTTTTAGTCCTAACAGTCTAATATTTTTGTTAGATAAGCGATTCATTTCTAATTAAAATTAAATGGATATCTCATTTAAAGTGACTTGTCTAGAATACCCTTATATTAATTATCTCATCACCCAACCATATAGAAACTAATAACTAGTATCTACAATTGTAGATCTATCTTCTACAATGTGTAGAAATTAGCAATTAACTTCTAAAATATATTATCTGATACTATGTATAAATTAGTAATTAACTTCTATAATATATTATTTCATCATTCAATCGTGTGTGTGAAAGTTGATAACTAACTTTTATAATTATAGCTAGATGTTAACTTCTACGTGTAAATATTAACTTTTACATATTGTAAAAGCTAAAGGTTAACTTTTACAACAATAATTTTATATTATTTTGATTTTCTTCTTTTTAATAATTTGATTAAACAATCTTTCAACCAACAAACTTAACAATGAAATTTCATGACACACATTATATTTTAAATCAACATAATCTACTCATGATTCAACACGTAGAAGCTAACATAAAACTTTTACAATGTGTTGGAAGTCAGCCAATAACTAGTACAATAATACTAAATTTAAAAGTTTCAGGATAAAATCATGAAAAGATGTTCATTGAATTTTTTTTAGATAAAAAAGCTAATTGGATGTTTCTATTAATTTGGGCGCTCTTTTAATTTTCGGCCCCATCTCTTAACTTTGTTTGTCCAGACGGAAAGAGACATTTCATCAAGCAGTATGCGATCCCAAAGTTTATCCACAGAGGCATTTCATCGAACACCCGCAGCGATGCAGACCCCTTTTCTCCTTCGTCGTCAAGGGTGGGAGGGAGGCGGGCGCCTGGAGCGGAGATGATCTTTTAGCGCCTCGATCTGCTCCTCCGAAGGCGGCTGCTCGTTGATCTTGATGGATCTGTGCACGTCGTAGGTGGTGGCTCCCAACACCAGCAGACTGCAACAAGTACAAATAAGAAGAAGAAGAAAGACGACGAAGAATTGATTTGGTGAATTTGAGGCTAACCTGCAAGCAAACATCACCAGCTGCCTCGGGAAGATGTGTTTTCCAAACAGCTTCATCGGTTTGCTTGTTTGTTTCTGGTGGTGCTTCATTGGAAGCTAGCTTTTAAATTGACTGGGAGTTTAATTTATGGATTATTTAAATGTTTCGATTTGATTTTTGCATATTTTCAAAGTTGATAGTGAATTTATTATCAAATGATAAATATATAAAAATGAATAAAAGTCAGAGAAAATCGAAGAAAATACTCTTTTATATGATAATCTATTTGATTTTTTAATTAATCTCTCCGTAAATGACTATTCGATTGAGGTATGAGATTTTCATCTTAAGATATGTTTATTTTACTCTTTTTAATTATAAAAAAACTTTGTAAAAGTATTGGCTGATTAAATAGAGTTTGACATTTATAATAAATATTAAGAATTCCATTTTATAGATAAAAAATGGAGTTATAATGTCCAAATTTGTAAAATATCTTAAAATCTATCAAAATGTCTCTTGCAGTATTTTAAATTTTCTTATAAAAATTAATTGGTATAAACCCTATACTAATAGTGATTTCATTGTAAACCTTTTTTTTTTTGGGGGGGGGGGGGGGGGGGGGGGGGGGGGGGGATCAAAACAAGAGAAGTCAGCATTTGATAATTTTTCAGAAAAGAAATAATTGAAAAATATTTTACCAAAAATCAAATTACATGTAATTAATTTAGTGACTAATTATTATGTGAAAACACATTTTGAGTAATGTAATATTTTCTCTTAACCGATACCACCATTAGCTCGATTGGGATCCTCTCTCCCGAAAAATGCATGTCCCGCCTGTCCCGTTCCTCCGGCGACGACCGACGAATCGTCTGATTGCCGATCGGACATCACCGATGAATTTTGATTATCGTGCCGAATCAAATGATATCCTAAAAAAATGATGAATCAGTCGGAATCGATACAATTGCAATCTCGTCGGATTCAACGGTGAATCCGACGAAATTGCAATTGCGGCAATCTCGATGGATTCACCATACCCCCCAAGATATAGTTTTGTTCAGGGCGACGGCCGAAGGCCGCCGGTGGTGTCCGATCGACGTTCAGACCACTCGGCGACCGTCGTCAGAGAGCGGGACAGGGGACAAAGGGCTTTTTTGGGACAGAGGATCTGCCCTCCCATTAGCCATTACTGAAAGGTCTCCCTTGTTACAACTTCCAGATCATCTGAATTTATCCACGGGATCCTCTATCCCGAGGATCCCGTGTCCCCGACTCGCTGGCGTCCTCCGATCATCGATCGGACACCACCGGTTGCCTCCGATCGTCATCCCGAATCAAATGATATCCTGGAAGAACAGTGAATCGGTGAGATTGTCGCGATTGCAATCTCACCGGATTCGACGGTGAATCCGGTGAGATGGGAGTCATAGGAATTGTGACAATCCCCGACGAATTCACCGTACACCCTAGGATATAATTTTGTTCGGCATGACAATCGGAAGCCGCCGGGTATATCCGATCGACGATCGAAAGATTCACCAGCCAACGTCAGCAAGTTAAGACACAAGGACATAGAGCCACTGGAGACCGGAGATTTGTTCTCGAATTTATCACTATCAAAAACTTTGCCCAAACCGACCACCCAAATTTTTACATCAATTTGATTTTTTATCAGCCCTATAGTTACCAAATCACGGTTCGTCCTTCGTAATTATGCATTTCATTACTACAGGTGTCATTGCCACAATTGCATTTCTATAATCCTGAATTTTAATCATTTTAACTTCTATATTCAATTTATTTAAGAGCCTCCAATTTAATTGGAAATGACAGATTAAATGATTTTTAAAAAAAATTTCCATCCCGTCAAAATCGAGTAGAATAAATAATAGACGACCTCCCGCGTTCACTCAAAATCACAAACGACCTTGTTCGCGGCAACAAGTTGGCTGACGGCCAAATGCAATCTCGCTCATGGTTACGTTCTGCCTTGCTCGCAGCCACAAGCGAGAGCTCTTGTGAAAAAGCTCGGCACGTTTCTGATCAACTAGGAATTCATCAAATGTCAAGCATTAAAATAAGCCCCATCAGATAATGGGCGGCAAATCAGAACCAACTCATTCATATTTGAAAACGAATCGGTTAGGTCAACAAGTTACATGGAGATGGTGCAGCACTGCAGGAGGAAGACTTGGGTTGTGAGCTCTGTGGCAACCAGTTGGTGTATCGAAAGTAGATAGTTAAGAAGGAAAATCAAGGCATGGAGTCTTTCTGTACTAAAGCCTATAAACCTTGGTGAAGATGAAATTAATTGGGTCAGACCTCTACACGTCAGTTTCTTCTCTCGTCACAGCAACAGAGAGACTTTAGTGAATGTCAAAAGAATCATAGAGGTGGTGAAATGATTAGAATAGACCAAGACATCAACAAGACCATTGACAGAATTAATTGGGTGCCCTTGTCAACATTCTCAAATTCCATGGAAGTTCCACTTCCTACTCATTGGGGGGCATCCTTATGGGCATGAGCAGAAGCTTATAATAATGCAATTTACAGATTGTACACTCCTATTTTGTTAAAGCTAAATAATCGAGAGTTGCTCAATAACAAAGCTAGTCAAGCTACAATCTCATTGTTGCATGACTGGATTTGGACTACCTGGAGAACAAGGAATAGAGAGCTCTTGCAGAATAGTTAGGCACAACCATGGACACACCACAAGGATGTAACAATCCCATAGGTAAGGAATGAAGCACATTATCGTGGAGGAGCACACAGATGATCGAAGGACGAGCAAAGATCAAGTTGGCACTACATTAGATCAAGTTAGACAAAAGTTAAGTACATTATGTTAGTGGTGAAGAGCCATGACATGGCTTTTCCCATTGGAAAAGAGAATGATAGTTTCTTCGATTTCTTCTGGTCACCAAAATAGACACTACAACAGAGTGGCAAAAAACACAACTGGGAAAGAAATGGTGATACCGAGATTCAAGAGCTTTAGCTGCAACTCCATCATTCATCATCCTCATCCTGTTGGACATTGTTTAACAAGAATTACGAACAAAATTAATATACAAAATACTTTTCGTGTGATATATTTTATGTTTCTGACCTCTTCTTCATCATCATCATCCTCATCGTCGTCATCATTCACCTCAGATTTGGATTTGTCGGACTCTTCGTCGTCTTCTGCTGCAGCGGGAGCAGCAGAACGACTTCCTCCTCCAGCCTATGAACCGATCAAAGACAAGGAATTACATGATTCGATAATGGAATTTCTCAAAAAAAAAATGGCGACTTTGCGATCAATACCTGACCCTTATTGTAGGCAGCCATAGTTTTGGTGTAATCGGCTTTGAGCTTTGCTGCCTTCGCTACATATGGAGCTTTCTCCTGCAAAGACAGTTTGTAAAAGGGTATTCGATCGAACTGGTAAAGCAAGCGTTGAGAAAGATTACTTCTTCCGACAAGGATTTCCACTTATCTCCTCCAGCTTTCCCAACCTGTTTGGATGCGATCGACGCGTTTATACGGTGGTAAAAAAGACAAAAAGTTCATGTTTTAGAGCAGAAGGATAGGAAAATAATCTAACCGCTGCGACTGATTTGTTATTAGGGTTCTTTTCCTTGAATACCTTCCGGAATTCCTCCCTGCCAAACCGATCAATGAGTAAGTAACTACGCGCAAAGAAGAGCAAAACAAACCAATCGAACGAGATTTAAGAATCTTACATGAAGACGAAGAAGGCACTCTGGGGCCTCTTAGGTTTGTTGGGATCCTTGTCAGCCTTCGACTTCCTCGGCTTTTTAGCCACCCTTTCAGATCCCTTTTTCACCGAAAGCCTTCGGGACAAAAAAAAAAGGCATTACATCCCCAAAATACAATCTTTCTAACACCGATCGATCTATTAAAAACATATAAAATCGGGAAAAAACAGTTCTTACTTGGTGTCAGCCTTCTTGGGAGCCTCGGTCTTGGATTTACCCCTCTTCATGGCGAGATCTACAGCAAAAACAATCAGATCTGCCCAGAAAAAAAAAACTACAAAACTACACAAATCATGAAAAACCAAAATCTTACCTCGAGATTATACGGTTCTACGACGTTGGAGAGGAGAAGCAGCCGATTGATGAGAGGCGAGGGCAGAAGCGAAGGGGATAAGAAGAGGAGGCGTGGAAGAAGAGGCAAAAAATTGGAATCCGACGGCTCGAGATCGGGCCGTGGAAACGAGGAGCGAAGAGGAGAGAAGGGGTTTGAGCCGGAGATTTTGTACTTCGACACGTCAGCGATCCGTGGGATCGTTGCTCATTGGCTATCCGCTTGTGCTTTCCCCCATCTCCTCCTCTTTCTTCGGATTCGCTACGCCGCTCGGGATTCGCGACATTTTAAACAGCCAATTGGTAAGCTGCTTCAGCGCTTCCCCGACCTGGTCCTCAAAAATGAAATAAACAGATTGAATTTCAGTTGTGTTTAAATTTATTTAGTAAATCTTTTATTAAGCTGAATAATGATTGGTAGAGTAAAAATGGGAAAGAAAAAATTATAGTGAATGACGTGGCATCTTACATGTACGATCTTTGACGGGTTTACCGTGCCCCCCAGGGTATAGTTTGATTCGGGACAACAGTCGAAGGCCGCTGATGATATCCAAACGATAATCGAACGTTTACATGTAAAATATCATATCATGCCATATTATTTATTATGATTTCTATTTTTTTATTTTCACTCTCTATCATTGTTCTATTAAACTTATCTGTTTGTCTTTTTTTCAAAAGATATTATTGCCCTTCTAATTTAATTAAAATGTAAAATTTATAAATAAAATAGGGCAAAAGGACGTCTTAAATGTTATAAATCCTCAACCATGTCCTTTCAATTTTTTCCCCCAGAAAAATTATAAAAACTAACAAATAATTGATATAATATATAAAAATTATTAATAATTACTATGTATTTAAGATGAATTTAAAATTTATATCCCATAAAAGTTACTGAGTACTTATTATAACATATAAAAATTATTAGTAATTATAATATATTGAAGATGAATTTATAATTTACAATTTAGATTATAGAGTCCTTAAATATTATTATATTAAAATATTATTTATGAATTTATCAAAATCATTTATATTTCATCAAATCACTTTAAAATGGTGATAGAAACTATTAGTTAATATTTACAAATTTAAATTCTAAATCGATGAAACATAGTAACTATTGGATAACTTTTATATGGTATAACAACTGTCCACAATTTCCATACGATGTACATATTAAACCTTAAATTATAATTCATCATGAACGTAACTGATCCGGTCGGATAAGTAATCCGGTCTGATAAGTAGTCCGTCGGGTAGAGACATTCGGACACACAAAGTGTTGGTCCAGCCGAATCAATGCACTCAGGGCTACAATGTTGTGATTCGGTCGGGAGCAACCGGTCGGATGTACTCGGTCGAATGAGTCCGGTCGGTGATGCTCGGTCGGGACTACTCCGTCGGATGACCGGAAGTCACGCACCTGGAACTCCCTTTAAGTCGCGGTACCTACCTTCAGTCATGTGTTCGGGCTCCGGGCTGACATTCCCGATCGGCCATGCTCACCTGGACAACTCAGTCGTCCCTTATTTGAAATTACCCGCCTCATTCTAAGAAGTGACTCGCGGCCTAGTGACTGGTTGTCTGGTCGAGCGCACCTAGCAGGCAGGTCGGATTGTTAGGCGCCAGGAGTGGTTGGATCTGCTCACAGGCAGAGCCGGCCCTGGGCCAGGGCAACCAGGGCACCTGCCCAGGGCCCAAACTTATAAGGGGCCTAATTTATATATATATATATATATATATATATATATATATATATATATATATATATATATATATATATATACACAAATTTCCTACATTTGAATTTTACAAGAAAGCTCGTCCGTCCAACTTCCGAGCACCAGCGCCATAATATAATATTATATTATATTATATTATATATTCCTAATCCCTATTTCTTACTTCTTTTTCCGCAGACTTCCCAACGGCATGACTACCTCGAGATTGCAGTTGCTTGCTGGGCGGAAAACGTCTCTGCCAAATTTTCACCGCCAATACTTAGCTGTTGCTCTCTCTAATCCCTCATCTTTCGTTTCTCAATTCTCATTCTTAATTTTTTCTCTTTTTCCGCCGAATTCCCAACGCTCGAACCTCTCGACTCTTAATCTCGTTGAAAACCCTAGCGTGCCTCTCGCCCTCTGGTTCTCCTCAGCATCCTCGCCGAAGTCTCTTGCCGCGCTTTCCCTTCCTTGCTGCGCCTGCTACAAGTCTTGGCGACGGCAAGACAAGTCCTCCTGGTCTCAGTCTCTCTCGGACAGACGCGATCAAGAACGAAACGGGTTGATCTGGTGAGTGATCGGATGTTGTATCTTCGTCTTGCTTAATTATCTGTTGGTTTTCTTGGGATTTTTTTGGGATTATCTGTTATTTCTTTTGGGATTTTTTTTCTTTGATTCTTCTTCAATAAATACATTATTAGGGAAAATAAAAAGAGAGTAATATTAGATGTAATTTTCCAATGTTGCAATTTTTTTGTTCCAAGAGATTGTCACTGATATTGATGCAATGAAATAAGGCATTGCTTATCAAGTGCATCAATTTTCTTTTATATAATAATATTAATTATAGTTGTGGAAAATGTATGTTCTCTGAATTAATCATCTTCTTTGTATCGTCGAGAACACCACAAGAATTTATTCTCTCTGTTTTCTTTTTTTATTAGAGGACTAACAACGAGATGGGAATCATATCTTTTTTCTGGCCAGGAATTGAATTACAAATTAAATCTTAAAAACATTAAATGGAATCCACATCGTAAATTAATTATTAGATCAAGATATATATGTCGGTTATATTCCCTTGCAGTTGCAGATGGATCAGACTAATGGATTGGAAAAAAAACAAATCTTGTTCCTTTGATCAGGCTTATTATTTCTCATCTTATGTTTTTTTTTGTGAAATACAAGAACTTTCTTATTGGTTTTCTCTAAGACATAATTAAATTGTTGTATTTTTTATAAACTTGCAGGATATCTGTGTAAGATCTTATATAAGTGGATTTCAAATCGAAGAAAAATTCTTCATATCAGGTTTTATTGTTCTTTGTTTATTTCTTATTGTTCATAATTATCTATCATCATGAAACAACTTTCTGGATATCAAAAAAGACAAAAAAAGAAAAAAGAAGAGGAGATAGCCCAAAGTTTAAGAGGTTCATTGAATAAATATTTTAGTAAAGAATCTCATAACACAACGGAAAGCTTAGTTCAAATTTTAACTAATGAATCAAATGCAAATGTAGATTTTGTTGAAAATAAGAATGATGAGAATGAAGAATATGTGAGAAACGAAAGTGATGAGAATGAGAAATTTATAGAAAATGAAAATAAAGATGATACAGATTTTAAAGATTTGGATGAAACTGAAATTCACAAAACTAAAGATATTGATAATTGTTGTAATGATGAGCTTACAAACGAATACATGTTCAACACTTAGATATGATTTGAATATATTTGATCCAAGAGTTTGGGATAATCTTGATACAAATATGAGAGATTTACTTGTGGAAAGAGGTCCTAAAAGAGAAGATATTCTCGAGTTTCCTTTAGATAAAGAATCTCGACACTTTGCTCATACTTACTATGTCCAAATGTTACCAAATGGTGAGACTCGTGATCGAAAATGGTTAGTGTACTCGAAAGAGTTAGACAAAGTATTTTATATTTGTTGTAAGTTGTTTAAAGTAATGCACACCAAAAGTAATTTAGCAAGAGAAGGAGTTAATGATTGGAAACATTTATGTGACAAACTTAAACAACATGAAAATAGTGTTGAACACCTCACTAATTTGAGAGCTTTTGTTGAACTACAAGTGAGATTAAAAAAAACATTGACAATTGATAAGGAAATACAAGTACAAATTAAAAAGGACACAAAACATTGGAAACATGTTATGCTAAGAATAGTTGCTGTTGTCAAATGTCTAGCTATACATAATTTGGCATTTCGGGGTACACATGACAAAATTTATGAAGATGGCAATGGTAATTTTTTGGGTCTACTTGAAATGATTGCAGATTTTGATCCAATAATGCAAGAGCATTTTCGACTCATTCAAGATAAAAAGATTCATTATCACTATCTTAGTCATAAAATTCAAAATGAGTTAGTATCTATTCTAGCCTCTAAAGTCAAGAATGCAATAATTAGAAAAGTAAAAGAGGCAAAATATTTTTCAATAATTCTTGATTGTACACCGGATACAAGTCACAAAGAACAAATGACTCTCATATTAAGATGTGTAGATGTTTCAGAGACTCCCATTAAAATAGAAGAGTACTTCTTAGAATTTATAAATGTAGAAGATACAACTGGTTTAGGCCTTTTTAATGAATTGCAAGTTGTTTTACGATCTTTAGAACTTGATATTGATAATGTGAGAGAGCAAGGTTATGATAATGGATCTAATATGAAAGGCAAAAATCAAGGTGTGCAAAGGAGATTGCTTGACATTAATCCTAGAGCATTTTACATGTCATGTGGTTCTCATTCTTTTAACTTAGTTGTTTGTGACATGGCAAATTCTTGTGTTAAAGCAAAATCATTTTTTGGAGCATGCCAATGTATGTACACCGTGTTCTCTAATTCAACAAAAAGATGGAATGTTTTGCTTGACTATATTGATGGATTAACTTTAAAATCATTGTCAACTACAAGATGGGAAAGTCATATTGAAACAGTCAAAGCAATACTAACCCAAGCTTCCCAAATCAGAGAAGCTTTGTTCAAATTAGCAGAAATAAGTGAAGATAGCAAATTAAGTAGAGATGCTGAAACTTTAGCATCTGATGAACTTTCAAGTTTTGAATTTATATTAAGTCTTGTTATTTGGCATGATATTTTGCATAAAATTAACTTAGTTAGCAAAAAATTACAATCAGAGGATATGCCTCTTGATGTTGCTATAAAACAATTATCTGGTCTTGTTTCCTTTTTTGAAAAATATAGAGAAAATGGTTTTGCTTCTGCTATGGTTGACGCAAGAAAAATAGCACTTGATATGGAAATTGAGCCTGTATTTCCTACAAAACGTAAAATTTGTAGAAAAAGACATTTTGATGAGATTGCTAACACTGAAAGGGAAAATCAATCACCGGAAGAATCTTTTCGAATAGATTATTTTATCTTAGTGGTTGATATTGCTCTTGGGCAATTGAAGAGTAGGTTTGAACAGTTACAATATTTTGAATCTATATTTGGGTTCTTGTATGATGTTACAAAATTAGTTTCATTGGATGATGATGAATTGATGAGTTCTTGTGTGAATCTTGAAAACACTTTAAGAAATGGTGATACTTCTGATATTGATGCAAAATATATGTATTCAGAACTACAAGTTTTGCAAGTAATGCTACCAAGTGAATCTTACGAAGCAAATAAAAAATGGTCTTCCATTCAAATATTAGAGTTTTTAAAGACAATGGATATGTTTCCAAATGTGATGATTGCTTATAGGATATTATTGACAATACCTGTGACAGTGGCATCTGCTGAAAGAAGTTTTTCAAAATTAAAATTAATAAAATCTTATTTGCGAACCACAATGACTCAAGATAGGCTAAATGGATTAGCAATTTTATGCATTGAAAAGAATATTTTGGAAAACATTGACTATGATGCTATTATTGATGATTTTGCCTTTAAAAGTGCATCACGAAGACATTTTAAATGAGTTATCTCTGTATTTTTTAAGGTATATTACAGTTGACACGAAGAATCGTGTGCATTAGGTACACGATGGTGTTGTAGAAGATGTTGCTTGGCATTTAAGGCATGAGTATTATTTTGGGTCAGTTGGTGATGATCATTATCTGCTCCTTTGGGATCTCCGTACAACAAATAACAAGCCAGTTAAATCAGTGGTCGCTCATCAAGGTGAGGTGAGTTTCTTCTGTCGGAATGTTGGTACTTGGGTATTCAAAAAATTCCAATTTTTTGTGTATATTTTGGCTGCAAGGTAGTGCACTTTGTTATTTGTTTAGCCTGATATATCCTGCTAGTGTCTATGTAGCATTAAGTTTTCTCTCACTGAAGATCAAAAAAAAAAAAATCTTTCAAATTATTCTTTTGTGAGTATCTGTGATGAAATATGCACCTTATGAACAACATCTTCTAGTTGTTTTCTGTTTCTTGCGCTGGCAAGAGTTATGAAAATAAGATATTGTTGTATGTTATTATCATTTCAAAATACTCTGTTGAAACATAAAACTGACTTCTCAATAATGCCCACTTTAGTTTGTACAATTAGCTGGTTGATGAATTGGAAGAGGTTAACAAGAGAAATAAGTCAATCTCTGATCTCTCAATTGTGTTTATAAATTTAAAATAATTTGCTTCTCATGCATGCTTGTTGTTTCAACACTCATCTTCTAGCTATCTTTTTCCCTTTTTAGTTGTTTTACCACGTATATTATACGTTTTTATTATTTTATTTTCTAGTATAATGTATTGACTATATGCTGAGCATATTGATGGGCTAGATCAGTACATGCCTAAAGAACATAACGAGTCTGTAATATTCAGTTTGCTAAGATAAAATATTTCTTTAGTTTTTGTTTTTACAAGCTATCTTTTCAAATGTTGTTTAATGTGATGATGCCTTTTTTTTTTAAACAACTGTTGAATTAAGCATCATATTCCTGAACTCTTGTAAATGAGATTATTTATTATTCCTCTAGAAATGATATTTTGGCCTCGATCCTGTTCCTTGAAGGTAGTATGATTTAGGTTCATCCTTTTAAACTTCTCTTTATTTACTTGAATTTTTAAGACATGAGAGTTGAGAATTGAGCTATTGATTTGTTGCAGGTCAACTGCCTAGCGTTCAATCCCTTCAATGAGTGGGTTGTTGCAACTGGGTCTACTGATAAAACTGTCAAGTTATTTGACCTTCGGAAGTTTGAAAGTGCGCTGCATACATTGGACTGCCACAAGTATTTCTTTACGTCAAACTTTTTTTACTTTGTATTAGTTTTGATATGATTGGTTTGATTTTTTGTTTCAACTGCTATACTGACAAGGTTTGTCTTGTGGTGTTGCAATTAGACAGGAGGTTTTCCAAGTTGGTTGGAGTCCGAAAAATGAGACAATTCTAGCATCCTGCTGTCTTGGATGGAGGCTCATGGTGTGGGACCTCAGCAGGTAATTTTTAAAGCCTTAATGGGATGCTAAAATTATTTGTATTTTTTTCATGTTCTTAAACATGGTAATCTTCTATAAACACAATCACTAGTAATCCATGTCTTGGGTTTTTTTTGTGAAGATTACACCAGATTCACTTTCGTCAGTTTGTTTGCTTCCTAGTTTATTTGGAAGATAAAATTAGGGCATAATTTATAATTTCGCCCAGGGCCTTTGGATAATAAGGACCGGCTCTGCTCACAGGCGACTTGCCCATTCCAAAGCAATTGGTGATCAGGTAATCGAGCACCTCCGGATGACTCCTTGCGGCCGGTCAGCTATGGCCAGATAGATTTGCAGGGTTGCATGGTAAGACAAGCTAAGGTGATTTCACGGTCAGAATCGTTTAATTACGATTAGATTCCACCAGATACAGAGAGTTATACCAGATTCTCTCATTATGAGGAAGAGACAATCCTGTAAGCACGTTCCCCCAGGACATCAAATGCTGCCAGTGAGTTGATAGCACAATCAGCAAATGACCATTTGGCGGCTCAGTCAGATCCTCCGGAGAATTAAAGCTGCCACGAGATTTGAGTGTCAGAAGATTGATTTTTATGGGATAAGACAGCCAAGACAAGACAAGGGTCATCTCCCTCCCTATATAAAGATCGCCCAATGCTTCAAAGAGGAGATTGGCTTCTCATCATTTCACAGCCCCTTTGATATTTCACTCTGAGCCCTATTCCTCCTTAAAACCTCCTTTTTTTTCCTCCTGCTAGTCTTGGGCCCGATCCTAAGCATTGGGCCCGATCCTAAGCATCATCGCGACTCATTCGTTTTGCTGCATTATCTGAGCGAGATCCCTCTCCGTAGGATTAGTAACCGCTACTAAATTACTTTTACATATTATAGTAGTTATTTAATATATTCTATGCGTGATAGTAGATACTCAATAATTTTTATATAGAGCAATGATAGGGAAAGTGAAAATGGGAGAGTAAAAATCATAGTGAATGACGTGGCATGACGTGACATTTTACATGCACATGTCTGATTATCGCTTAGACATCATCGGCGGCCTTCGGCCGCCGCCCCGAATCAAACTATACCCTGGGGGGCACGATGAACCCATCGGAGATCGTATATATAAGGTGTCACGTTATTCACTATGAGTTTATGGTAGCATGATCGTAGATCATAAATACATGGCTTTTATATATTACAGTAGCTATCGATCATGGTTGCAAAAATCCTGAATCAAATTTTTGAGATAAAATAATTAAACGATCGCTCATTTAAATTTATTTTTAAAAAAATTCAAAAAAGAGTTTTTGATTGGGGATTTGTTCCAATTTGACTGTTTTATTTTTGCCCAATCAAATATACATTATATTATAGTTTTTAAAAATATTATAGATCTTCTGAAATTATAAAAAATATATATAGGTATTTAAAAAATAAAGGATGATCACACGATATTAGTATTAAATTCAATGCAAAGTGTTAAATATGTGCGACTAACATAAATATATGAAATTACGTGTCTTAGTTAAATTAACAATTGCATTAAAAGAGTATCCACAGGTAACATTGATCTTAGCATTGTCACAGTGTGAAGCTCTTTTTGTCCATGGCTACGTGCAAAAAAACAGGTGCCAAATTATCACTCATAATCACAGTTTGATCCCCAACTATAATATAATTATAAGAATTTTTCTCCAAACGTGATGCGTAATCATGGAACGTTAAAGTTCTGAGTCGTCCATCGAGAACATTTTTTATTTTATTCTAATAATCGGTGAGAACCTTTTATAAGACTAAAATGATCCTCTCAAATTGGATGTTATCTTTTGGATGAAGCTCTTCCTAGACTTGTGTTAATGTACTATGCATCACTATTAATGGGCAATACTTGGGTTCTGAAAGCTAGGTAATACTGCTTTGGTATTTCTTCTTCCTCGAAGGTTGACTTGTTACGCCTTATTGGTCTAGATAATTGTTCCTTTCTCAATTTAGGACAATCGTTCTCGACATAACCTTCCTCCTCGCAGTTGAAACATGCGATGACCTTTTCTTAATTCTTTCTTGTTATCCTCTTCGCTATGGACGCTCTCCTTCAACCTCCAATACACACATTCTCCTTCTCGCGTCTCAAGTCCTTAAATCCTTACAATAGACACATTAACTTAACTCCTTTTGTCATCTTTTGTGTTGGAGTTACCTTAGTGCAATCAATCCAAATTTCTCACAACTATTTTGCTTGTTGTACTTTTAACATTTGCTTGAATCTTCTCTCTTCGTTTGTATTTCATCTTACACATTGAAGCTCCTTCATTTCGGATGCTTTATCTCTATCAGTTCTTTCTTGCAATTGCAGTCCCTAGAATTATGATGCACTAAAAAGATGATTAGTTATCTTTCAAATATCTACAGTTTAATTCCTAACTAGGATAAATTTTATAAAAAAAAATCCAAATACGAAGCACAACCATAAGATGTTGAGCTTCTCGACCACCCACCACAAGAACTTTCTGATTTATCTTAGCGATCGATAAGAAATTTTCGTGAGACTCAACCAATCCAGGTTTGAGACGTTACCCAACCTGATTAATCCTTTTTTTCTTTGATGCAACTGCAGAACAACAAGATCACAACGACCCAACTTGCAACATTCAACTTCGCGTATGATCTATTAGCACAAAAGTGAAAGCACTTCACCTTGAAAATGAGGAGATCTAGCAACCAATGAACTGGTAAGAGTTGACCTGGGGGCCATGAAGGATTAAGTTGGCACTCCATGGAAATAAAGGACACAGTGACTGGAATAGTCTGACCTCAAAATAGCACAAATATGACTTGACGATAATGAAGAACCGTGACAGATTCAAAGAAATAGCTGAAGGTTTCCAAGTCGGAAAGTGTCAACGAAAAATTTTTCGGGTCTTTGGAATGCAATAGAACTCAACCTTTCATCATAATTCAATCAAGGAATTCTGGTGGACATGTTGATTCTGTGAAGTACTCCTTTCTGACTGTCTCCATGTCGCAGAACCGAGCCTTAAAAGAGGATACACATGTAAAAAACAATGCGTCGTCAGAAGAGCTGGAAATTGTGTCCTTATTGCTTTATCAGAACACCAACTCAAAAAGATCCAACTTTAAACTGAAAATATATCGTCTTAAATGCTTACTCACCAATGAGGCATATGATTTCAATAAAGGTTTGATAAGCTGCCAAACAGGTCGGAACACCAAAGGAGCATTAACGAAGAGAACCTGACCCAGCCTTTTCGGATAGTAATAATAGAACACATCGATCTGTTGAAAAAGATAACGAGTGAAAACATTGATCTTTTTGCATATGCTATAACCAGGACAAAGTTCTAAGCTTTCGTAAACAATTTGGAAAATTTTCAATCTTTAGACAATTCTCCATCTGCGAGCTGGATAATGCAAGAAAGCATGTGTAGACTAAGTTGATGACTGCACGAACAGTAGATATCATTAATGGCTTGTTAATGGAAAAAGATCAATATGTTTAAGAAAAATCATATTGGTGTTGTCATAACTAAGAACAAGAGAATGAGTGAATTAACTTATTAACAATGTGCCTTGCAATATTGTCAAAGCAAAATTCCTGACAAATAGCTTCTCATCAATTGCCTATATGTGATATGTCTTCTAAAGAAAAGAAACAAAAAATTTTAATTCATGCATAAGCTCTGAAGACTTTCTAGCAAGCTTCCGAGAAAGGAAATCATCTTATTACTGCAACTTTATTAGGATTCTATTAATGTAGAATTCGATTACATAGATGGAAAGGAATGAGTAAAAATAATGGATCCAATTTCATCCTCTGGTGACACTCCACCCATAACCACATCGTGTCCATGATTTAACTGAATTAAATCTCCATCCTTCTTGTCTTCCTCACAAGTAAACAAAGAAGAAACTTCAAAGAAAAAAATTCTATCCTCTATGGTGGAAAAAAATTAACCACATCCATCCTCAATATCTTCCATCTTTTTTGTAGCTTCTATTCGTCCTATTTCGTATTTCACAAGTAAACAAGAACTTAAAGTAGCAAAGGCATGGTGCAAAAGTCACGTAGATTTTGCAATTTTTCTCAATCATAGAAAAATATGATCTGAATGGAAGTAGTCTCTTAAATGTGTCAATAAAGCAATTAATCAAATGATCAGAACTTGAAATGGGAGAAGTGCTACTGGTAGCTAGCAGAAAGTACCAGATACTTCAAAAATTTGATATCTGTGTTTTCTATTCGAAAGCCTCTTAGATCAATAATGCCCAGAATTTGTTCAACTCCAGGAGGAAGTTTGCTTAATGCATTCTCAATCATATAGATGCAGAGTTTCTCATCCTCAACGAATTCCTGTTTCTGTTCACAAATTATATAGTGCCATCAGAAATAATACTAGCAGAAAAACAAAGCTCTTAATAGAAATAAAGGAACCAACGCCACAGAGCTGTTATAGTAACTGGTTCGCATCAAAAGTTCAAAATAAAATCAATAACAGAGTTATCATCAAGTACATTGTTAGTGAAGTCGAGAATCTTCTGCAAAAGAAAAGAAGCAGATTAACAAAGCGAAGCCATCAATAGAAGAGAATCAGACTACCAACAACTAGAAAATTTCTTTAATACTATGATTTCAAAATAGAACCCGATAATTCAGTAGGGGAATTCATCCTCTCACTTCTTACAGTCTAGTAGACAAGCAAAATCTAGCAGCATGGTAAAAAAAAGGAAATTTGTTCATTTTAATTCAGGTGATATGAAAGGTCAGATTCACCCAATTTTAACTTAAAAACTGGTCCATTGTTTTGTATAATAAAAAGAATGATTATAGCATTGACAAAAAAACTACAAGGGCACATGTAGTTCATCAAACATAATATAATGAGTTTATGACAATGAGAATACAGGTTTTTGTTCCTGAAAAAAAAAATAGAAATCATATTTTACACTATTACCTACCCCAGGAAAATGTTTCCGTGCAACTATCACAAATACGGGTCTGCCCTTATTGTCAGGGAAGTCGTGCACATAAGCCTTGCCAGTTGTACATAACTCCTGAACCGATTCCTGACACAAATTTGATACACCAAAATCCTCACGCCATTTCTGGATCAAGAGAGAAAATTTCAATGCATGTCAAAGCATGAAATAGCTTCAACATATAAAAGACAATTTAGAACTCAAGTAAGACTTGTAGTGATATGAAATAGGTACACAAGTATATATGTTGTGGACACAAGGCAACTTGATGTAAAGAGGATCCAATATATTTCTAAGCCATAAAGACCTTTAAACAAATAAAGACAAACCCCTTCACCATAGCAAGATTAAAGTGAATTGTTATCCTTTTCGACATCAGAACATGCAAAGGTGCCTACATATTTTATTCAAGCGCATGCCATTTCTAAAATGTAACTTATAGTTTATAAACTGAGAAGTTAGGAATTTGAAGGATAAAAGGAATTGATCTACTTACAACATTAAGGTTCTAAATTATGCAAGAGTTCATTTATGTTTTCTAATATGATAAGCAAATAAGCTGGGTACATCGTATAGACTAAGTTGGTAAATGACAAGCTCGAAGAGAAGATGGGTAAGATTGTCCTGTGAGACAAGTTGTAAAGAGTTCATAAATGGAGAAGCTGCACACATATATAAGCTCATTTTAATACAATCTATACACGTCATTGTTAAGGACCCATTTGTAAAGCAATGCCTAGAATATATATAATAGATATTTGGTATACTATGTGATTGTCCAATTGCATATCCAGCATAACTGCATTGTCCTCTTTTAACAAGCTCTTGAACATGATCACAAATGAACTTTTAACAAATTGTATAAGTACGGGTCTCCATATAGATGCATCACTGCAGAGATACCAAATTAAACATGTCATAAAAGATACAGAAAACATTAATGTTTAAAAGAAGAATTAGGGGTGACTGAAGATTACAATAGCCTTGGACAATTTCATGGCAGCCTCTTCAACAGAAAACCTTCGATCCTTCAAAAACCAAAGGAGCATTTCTTCATCGTCTCTACCATTCTTTCCTATTGGGAGATTAGCATGCTCTCTTTGAAGTTTTTCCTTGACTTCCAACACAAGCTGAAGATTCAGAATATATAGAAAAACATAGGTTTATAAGCACAAGATGAAGATTCAGGATACATAAAATAACATGGGTTTATAAGAATGTTTCAGATCTGAAATAAAATAAGAAATGGAGGAAATAAAATAAGAAATGGAGGGAAAAAAACATAGTAAATTAACCACCGCGTGCAATTATCACTACTTAGTAAACAACATCATTGTATTATTTCCATAATTAATTTAACTTATGACTAAAGTTATAAACATAATATTCACAAATATTGTGCCATGGAAAACACCAGATGCAGTTTCTTTCAAAACTGCAACTTTCCATCAATCATACATGTCAAGCAATTTTTATCTCAGAAAATTTTCCCTGTTTCATCTCTATTCTCTTGTAACCAATTTTGCTAGTTGTCAAGGTTATTAGGATAGAATAGTAAAAGAATCTACCATTTTCATCAGATTGCTAGGATCTGCGAAATCAGAATGCATGAAAAATAAAATAAAATAAGAGATATAATGAAATTATTTCATATGTGAGATTGCAACATATGTTCTAAAATCTAAAATATTAAGAATCTAGCATACAAATAATGTCATATTTATCAATATAAATTAGTAAATAATAAAATAAAATTATAATATTAAATATTTAATGTTATAGGTTTAATTAGGTCTCCAACTATGTTTGAATTAGTTTTTAGTTGAAGGAAAGGACAACTTTAGGTGAACAAATATGAGTGCATCCTCTCTTATCCACAATAACCTCAACAATGAACGAGAGAAAGATGTGTAAGTTATAAAGTTCCAACGAGTGAAGGCAAGGAGGTTGAATGAGTGATCCTTGATCTCTTGGTAAATCTTGAAGTGTGGCAAGGATAAATAATTTAAAAGAACCATGAATCATGTTTGAGTTCTCTAAGAATTAAGGGGAAGATTAAATTGGTCAAGTTTTTTAACACATAACAATTTGACCAAATTTTAACTCGATTTCATCGATTTTGAAACTCAATTTGACCAAATTCCAATAGATTTCATCAATTCTCTCATATAGAGCTATGAACTCATGCATAAATACAGACGGCATTCTAGTACACAATATCATATGATTTGATGGCTTGTTCAATTACAATTCCAGGCCTTCAATCTCAAATAAGGAAATAAAAGACAACCATGCCGTGAATTTCAATGCATAGAATCATTGAACTCGAGTCATCTCCACAGTTTCAAATAAACTGTTCAGAGGCACTCAAAACTATATCAGCATATCCACATACTGGTATGCATACCAAAAAATCTGGCAAAAGAAGCCATGTTTATTGGCACCGACAAGAACCAATCCTTGTGAAAATAGAACTAAGAATGGTAGAGGGAAGAATGCTAAAGTAGAATCGTCTGCGCACTTTTATTTAACTATCACAATGCTAGCATTCCAAACAAAACTGTCTTCGGGTGGTCCAAAACCATCCCTCAAAACACCATGAAAATCACTATTTAATGCTGCAAGCACATACTATGTAAGTAGCTCTAAGTTTAACATCTACGCAATGAAACTGCAAAATTCCAGTTCATTTTAAGTGCAATGCAACAAAAACAGCAATCAAATAACTTCTCTTCCTATGATGGACCAGTTATCTTCTACTTAGCTCATCTATAGTAGTGATTTGTGTTCTGTGTTCCATGCCAGACCGCATCCAAGAAGATAGAAGGTAGCATGCGATGAATTTAACTCTAGATGATGCTGGAGCATAGTTTCTTATGTACAAGAATTTACAAACAACAAAAATAACTGGATGACGACTTCAAAGCTTAAAAAGCCAAAATTTCGAGATGGATATTGATTTCTTGAAGCGAAAGAGCGAAAGGAAGGACAGACTATAACATGTCTGATAGGAGAAGGGAACCCAGATGCGGAAGATTGATGACCGGGAAGGATACCCAAGAGGGCCACTTCCACGAAGATTGGCAAAATACAACTACCCAAAAATGCATGATGAGCAGACGAATCTACAGAAATTCGAGAAAGCAAGTGGCAGTGCAGAAGCGAAGGAACTCACTTCGTGGGAAATAATGTTAGGGAAGCCATGCTGCTTGGAACTAGAGCACGAAGTAGAATACCTTGTTGGTATCGAGGGCGGCAGGAGCCTGGTTGTCGCCGGAGCACCTCAAGCGCCTACTGCCAGGCGAGAAAGAGGATGAGGATGAGGAAGAAGACAAGGGAAGGCGAAAAGTGCAGCGGAAAGGATGAAGAGCCATCATCCGCTACGCTTCTCGCGAATCACAGATCCTTTTTTCCTCCTTCCTGCGAGAAAAAGCAATCCAAGATAACCCGACATGCGGATGATTGATTAAAATCAATGCTCGTACTTTTCTTCGCTATCTAGTCAAATCTGGCGTTTGTGACGGAGATAGAAAGGGCCCGTCAAGCTTGACTCGCGCAGGACGCAACCACCAAGCCGCTGCTGCGTCCTTTTCATTCGCGAACCGCACCCCGCCCTCTGCGAGAGATCTCCGGGCAAACTCGAGTCCTCCTCCGTCCCCATCGCCGACCTCGACCGCCGTCACACCGACGGCGAGTTAGGCGGCGAAGGCAAACCGAGGATCGTCTTTTAAAAAACCGGCGAAACGAATCGGTCATCAAAACGGTTAAACCGAGGAGTAGATCAATATTTGGCTTAGTACACTTACCGCAATTTAAGAGTCTATTAAACTGTGTTGTAGAAGTTTCTTCTTCAGTTATGCCATCTTTGGAAAAAGATTAAATTTCACAGTTAAAAATATATTTTTAATTAAGAATTAATAAGAAATTAAAATTTAATTAATTTCAAATCGTTCGAAATAATAGATCTGATTTAGGAATGAATTGTTCCGATAAATAAAAATTATTAAATAATTTTTATTTTTTATTCATCTCATTTTGGATGAAAGATAAAATGATAAAAATATAAGAATTAAATTTAATTTTGATACATTTCAAATTAAGAAATTCTTAATTGAAAGGTAGACGGACCGCCTTTGTTGAATGAAATACAATTTATGTGCTTTTAAGATATTCTTCTAACTCATTTATTAAGATATTTATTTAAATCTATTTTTTTGGATAAACTTAATTATCTTATATTTAACTTGTTTACATCTCTTACTTTTGGTTAGTTATATTCTTTTAAAGAAAATTTACAATACATTATTTAAATAATATTGAAATATATAAATCTTTAAAAATTCAATGTGATATTTCAAATAAAAATATTGCCAAAAGCTATTTTTTACAGCATATATATCTCCTAAAATTGCGTATTTTTCAACAAATTGATTTCAATATCATTTTTTTATAATTTGGCCTAAATTTTCCATAAACATGATTAAAGGGAGAGTAAAACGAAATGACTATTTTTAAAAATTAAAAGGGCATTCCAAATTAAATAAATGAAAAATATCTTTTAAAAAATCAAAAAAATATCCCATCAAATATTTTGATCCAATAATACCCTTACTTCTGAGGTATTGGTACTGTGACACTACAACTAATTATTAGAATGTGTAAATATCTCAAATTAGTTTTGATGTGATTAACCAAATCAAGTTAATTTTTGGTTTATTTGATCATGATGTCTAAGTGTACAAGAACTTAAGAGCACAAGAATACGAGCGAAAGATACAATGAGCGAGAAGAATGACACGAGAAGGGAGTCGACAGGCTCGGCACATCCGAGGGACGAAGAAGCTGTGGAAGAGTACACCAACTACGAGAAGAGTGTGCACGACATCCGAGGGATAAAAAGCCGAGGAAGAAACCTGTTCGAGGAGAAAGTCGGAGTTGAGTTCAGATGAGTTCAACTTTTGATAGCGAGAAATCACCCAAACGGATGAAGACGAAAAAAGTCAATATGGATATTGACTTTGACAAAAAAAAGTCAATTAAGACGCCTCAATCTCTTGTGAAGGTGCCTCAGTTGAGTGGATAAAGTTGTGTACAAAACCATAACCGAAGCGCCTCAGTTTGTACCCGAGAGGTCTGAAGTCGGAATTAAGGCACCTTAGATCAAAGTTTATCAAATGTGTATCGTTAGTCGCTATGGATAAAATCTATCCAACTAAGGCACCTCAATGTCATGTCAGCACAATGGTAACTTACTTTGTGGTGCAATAAATAACCCCTAAAGTTAGGAAGAAATAATAACAACTAGTATTTAATTTCCTAACTCATATGTGAGCTTTTCAACATCTGTAAGAAGTTTCTCTGTCTTCAATGAAGGAGATATTTTTTAGTGTGTTTTTACTACTTGATTAGCAACTACTCTAGTTGCAACCAAGTAAATCCTCTGTCTCTTATTGTTTCTTTTATGTTGTTATTATTTTAATTATTTAATTAATCTGGGATCTTTACTAAGCAAAAGTAAGAGTTTTTATAACTTTAATTGCAAGGTTATTCACCCCTCTAGCCGGCCTCACATGGACATATAATTGGTATTAGAGACCAACCGCTTCAGGAAGACTAATCGTCACCTAAAGCAAAAAGAGACGATGGATCAAAACTAACATTCATCCCGCCAAAGTTTAAGAGGGAATTCGCCATATGGAAGCAAAAAATGAAGGCATTATTTAGAATCGATTTTGAAATTTTACTAATAATAACATATAGTTTTGAAGTACCCAAAAACGAGAATGACAAGATAAAAGAAGCACATTTATGGAGTAAGAAGCAACAGTCAAACATTGTAGCTGACGTCAAAGCAGAATTTCATCTGGTAAGCATACTCCCGGCTCAGGAAATCGACCGGATCGACACATATAAGCAACAAAAGAGTTATAGGAGAAGTTTCTAGAACTACACGAAGAGACCTCAGAAGTAAAGCTCGCTCGACGGGATCTACTCCGAAGTCAGCTAATGAATCTCCAAATGAAAAAAGGAGAAACGATGGTCGAACTACACACAAATATCAAGGAGTTGATTACCGGACTCATGAATCTCAAAAAAATGATAACAAACCGGGATGTGCTATGGTATGCTCTAAACGTGTTTCTGAGAACATTAGAATGGATATCGATAGTCGACTTCTATTGCATTTCTAAAGATCTTGAGGTAAGTACTCTAGAAAATTTATTTTTGACTTTCGAGCTTCACAAATCTCGGTATGCAGGAAGAAAAGAAAGATGAAAAATGTTGCCCTCGACACGGGGAAAATTGAACTGGATGAAGAATATTTAGCAGATGAGGAAACGACCCATATGGAAGAAAATTTAAAAAGTTTTTAAAAACTAATAACTTTAACAAGATGCAGACTAAGAAGCACTCTCAAGAAAAGAGAAAGATCAGATGTTGTCACTGTGACGAGGAAGAACACATAAAAGACAACTACCCAAAGTTAAACAACAAAGACAAAGGACCATGTAAGTCTAAGCACAAGAACCTGAAGGCAACATGAGACGAATCATTATTGGAAAAGTTTGAACTCGAGGAATACGAGGGACTAGCACTTATGACACATCATCAAGAGAAAAACATCGATGAAGGGAAGTCACTCCAGAAGAAAGTAGCGATGAATGAGAAATATCTTGCTTTAAATATGATATGGTAAGTGAGGTATGCCTCTTATCTCCCAATCAGCTATACTCCGGTATAAAATCTATGACTATATATTTTTGTAAATTAAGGATAAATTTGAAAAAGGAATTAGTCACTGCATATCCACTAATCTATATGATAATTTGGAAATTAAAAATAGAAAATATAAATTTAAAAGATCAAATAGATTTATTGGAAAAGAAAAAATAGCATGCTTAAATATCTCTACTCCTAAAAGAAATATTAAATGAGCTATGATACACTGAGTGAAAAAATTCAATGAAACGCTCAGTGAATGATGTGACACTTTGTATGCACACGTCAATTATTGCTCGGACACCAACGGCGTCCTTCGACCTACGCCCCGAATCAAACTATACCCTGGGGGGTACGATAAATCCGTCGGGGATCGCTGCATGTAAAATGTCACATCATTCACTGAGCTTTTCTTTAAGATTTTTCACTAAGCATATCATTTTCCATATTAAATATACTAAAGGACTTAATTGATATTTGAAAAATCGCAAAGGCTAAATTATAAAAGTATTAAAAATTATATTCTACTTAAGTTTTGATAAATCAGTAGGTAAAAATCTTTATTAGATTCTTAAATTTGCTTTAAATTGCTAGATTATTTTTTATGCATACTTAATAAGCATAGGTAAAATTGAATAGTACTGCTTTAGAAATTTTTTTATTAGAAAAATCCATTGAGTTATTTCAGGATTTAATTTGTTTTATATGTGATAGACACAATTCATATCTATCCATAAAAAATCTTCAGATTTTTTTCGAAAGTTAAATAAATTTTTATGAATTTCTTATAAAAATAGAATTTTTAATTTTATAAATACTTAAAAAATATTTTTTTAAAATCAATTTTTTTTAGAATTTAGACATTATATTTTGACAATTAAGAAGAATTATCAGATTTACAAGTCAAAATCAAATTTTAAAAATTATTTTAAAAAAACTCGATTATGTAATAAAAATTATTTTTCATTACTTATAAAATTTATTTTATTTATGAATTATTTTTTAATAGTCAGATTAATCAATTTGACACTTTAATAAAAATTTTGGATTTTTTTTTTGACAATAAATGGATTGTTATAGTTTTTTTTCCAAAAATTAACTAAGTTTAACAAGTTTATATTTTTTAATGTGTTGGAACTTGTTTAAGGTTAATTTTTTTTACAAAAACCTTTAGAAATTTATTTTGCGACATTTTAAGAAACACCCTAATTTTTTGATGTAATGAAAGGGGGAGCATTTTATAGGTTAAGTTAAGAGGAGGTCTAATTACAAAATCTATTATAATTAATTACTAAAATTTTTAATTTTTTAAAATAATGTTATTTCTGTATTTTGTTTACCTTAACTTAAATTAATGCACATCAAAATGGGAATATTACAAATATCCTAGGTTAGTTTTGATGTGATCAACAAAGTCAAGTTAGATCATGATTGGTTTGATTCATGTGTCTAAGTGTGCAGGAGGTTAGGAGTACAAGAAGTCAAACGGAAATATAGTGAACGAGAAGAATGACACGGAAAGGGAGTTGACGGCTCAGTGCATCCGAGGGATGAAGAAGCCGCGGAAAAGTGTACTGGTGGACGAAAAGGGTGTGTGTGACATCCAAGGGATGAGAAGCCGAGGAGGAAACTGGTTCAAGGAAAAAGCCAAAGTTGGGTTCGGTTGAGGTCAACTCTGGATGACCAAAACTCACCTAAGCGGACGAAGACCAAAGAAAGTCAAAATGAAGGTTGACTTGTGAAGGCGCCTCAGTTGGGTGGATAGAATTGTGCGCAAAATTAGAACTAAAGCGTCTCAAATCAAAGTTTATCAAATATTTACCATTGGCCTCTATAGATAAAATCTATCCAACTGAGGCACATCAGATCACAACTGAGAACCTCAATACCATGTCAGCACATCAATAATTTACTTTTTCGGACTATAAATAATCCCTAGAGGCTAGAGCTAGGAAGAAATAATAACAACTAGTATTAGTTTCCTAACTCATCTATGAGTTTTTTAACCCTTGTAAGAGGTTTCTCTGTCTTTAACGAAAGAGATATTTTTTAATGTGCTTTTATTATCTTTGATTAGTAATCATCCTAATTGCAACTAAGTAAATCCTTATTTTTTTTAGTGTTTCTTTTATATTATTGATTTTTAAATTATTTAATTAATCCGTGATGATGGCTAAGCAAAAATAATAGATTTTTATAACTTTAATTGTAGAATTATTCATCCTTTCTAATCGGCTTCACCTAAACCTACAATAAATTACTTATTATAATGTATAAAAATTATAGGGTAGTTATTAGACGCGTAAAATTATTAAATAGTTATTACAGATAATCTTTAATATAATATGATTATAATATTATAATAACTATTTATTAGCTTCTAAATGCGGTAATAATTATTTAATTTGTCAAGAATTTATGATTTATAATTTAAAATTTTAACCAAATAATTGATTTTTTAATATTGTAATAAGTATCACATAATTTATATCCATTGTAATTAATAATTACAGATGTTCTGGAAGGAATCAACATCGACGGTCAGTCTCTAGAGTTTAGCCCACTCGGATGCTGACGTTAGAGGAGGAACTCTGCGCCCTGCGAGATCAACACGAGCGTTAGGGGAACACGCCAGAGGTTGTCCAGCGGAGCCCACTCCGACGCTCAAGTCAGTGCCTCGATAGAGAGGAAAAGTATAAGGCAGAAAGATGTATAAGTAGCAGAGAGTGCATAACCCCCTTACCGAGGGGTTGGACTACCTTTTATACCTGCGGTGGCTGCCTTAGTGCGTCCATGATCTATGTCACGTACCCCCTTTGTCGATTACAGGATAGTCTTTGAAACGTCCACGCCGTCATTAAGTGTGACCCGTTGCGATATTTAAGGGTCATGATGACTCCGTGATAGTGAGGGTGCTTATCTATGATGACGCCGTTACTTAAGGTCGAATGCTGCTTAGGCTCCGTTTTCCCGAGGTGATCTCGGGGTCTTCTGGCCCGGGAGGTCTCGGGCGCTCCGTTTCCCCAAGATGGTCTCGGGTCCCGACTTCCCGGAGTGATCTCGGGAGGGATTTTCTGATCTGATTTTCAGGACGTGTTTACCGTGGAGGCCCTGGAGGCTCCTCTTCCCGAGAGGGTCTCGGGAGCTATGAAAGGGAGTCATTCGGACTTATCATATCTTACCACTCAGCTTCTTCAACCCACATGTCAAACGCTACTCAACCCTATCAATAGAGTAACTTGTAAGTTGTAACTGTGAAAGCTATTAATACAAATAGAGCTCTCCGATAATGGTGTAGCCACAAAAATAACGTCTTATCATGATTCAATCTTTAATTATAATATATTTTTTAATTATAATATATTCGTATTATCATGAAATATCGAATTTTTAAATCGTTAATCGGACTTTCGACTTATTTTAACCGTCAATAAAAATTTCTATGGGCGGATTCATCCTTAGATTTAATTGTTCTGTGTTTCGTTATTTTTTTTACAGATATAATGATGGAAAAAATAATAATAAAAGGATACTTAAGTACACTATGAGAGTCAAATTAGGATAAATGAAATACTTGGGTTTTTAAAATAAGAACCCGAAAAATTGAAAATAGAAAAAGGACCAAAACAAAAAAGAGCTTACCTTTAAATACGGTCGTGTGCGAATTTTCTCCAGGTGTGCCCTAAACCAGGGGGAGGAGAAGGGCAGGGAAGGGCGCACGCGGCGGAGTTCTTTCCGCCGCTTCGTCTCTCGTCCAACTTCTCCAAATCTTTGGAAATTTCCTCATTTTGACCAATTTTGTGATCTGTAGATCTTTTATTCTTTGTAGATTCAATTTTTCCGCTCTCCTATTCTTGGAGATCCCCGATTCCCGCGGCGGCGGCACAACCCTGAGTGACTCAGTTATGTCTCCCATCGACTCCTCGTTGTCCCCGGCCTCCCGCCAGTTCGCAGCTCCACCGCCGCCGCAGGATGGCGAAGATCGCGCTTGCGGTGCAAATTTGACCGGAAAGAAGCCGGCCTGGAATGTCCAGATGAATGGGGCGAGTAACGGTACAAGCGTGATCAGTGACGGTTCCTGGCCTGCTCTATCCCAGTCCGCTAAAGGGATCTTCAAATCTTCGCTATCGGACGCCACCAAGCCGATCCAGGATCAATCGATCTCTGCGCCTTTAGTAAGTCTTTTGAAAATTCGTTGTTAGTTTATTCTATTACGTAAAATGTGTCATCTTGATGTATTCCTGCGCGTTCATTTCTTTGTCTACGCGTGATTTTAGGGTTCTGTTATGACGGCATCTCAGCCAATACCATATTTTCCCCTCTATGATAGTGGTTCTAGCCCAAGCTTGCTGAAACCTGATGCAAAACATAACTCGGTGAATATGGGTGATTATGTCTGTAGCACTGGTGTACCAGCCATTGTTACACCTGAGCCACCTCAACTGGCTGCTTTGGAGCAGAGTACTAAAATTTGTTTAGATGTACTTTCAGACTCTTCTCCCAAGGACCCCCCTAAGGGGAAAAACAACTGGGATAGGAATCTGGGCGGCAACCTTGCACCACAGAACCGTAACACTACTGATCACTACAGTAGGTATAATGGAATCAGGAGGCCACAAAATGGTGGTCGGGTTTCCCACCAGGGAGGCTATGGGAAACGACAGGACCACAAATTGGGAGGTTATCAAAGGCATTTCCCCCCACACGCAAATGTGCTACTACCTCCACCGCGTGGTTACTTCAGGCATTTCATTCGGGCACCTCAACCTGCTGTGGCACCTTTTTTTAACATGCCAGTGCAGGTTCGCCCTCTTGTAGATCCCATGGGCTACCCTGGTAAGTAAATCTTGTGGACAAATATTATGACTTCCAGTGGATCACATAAGTTTCTAGATTTTGATCCTTGCAGGTTTCGTATCAGAAGCTCCTATGTATTTTTTCCCATCACCTCCACCGCCTGAGAAGCTGAGAAATGTCCCTTTTGTCCGTCATCAAGCACCATCTACAATAGTCGGGCCCGTGATAATTTGCAACTTAAGATACTGAAACAAATCGAATACTATTTCAGGTGATTATGTTATTCTTAAGGCTTTGAACTTGTCTTATAAGTCTAATAAAAGTTTCCTTTTAGTAGTTCATTCCATATGCCTGTGTTGCTTGTGCAGCACTGAAAATTTATGCAAAGACTTTTTTCTGAAAAATAGCATGGATAACCAGGGATGGGTTCCTGTCTCCTTGATAGCAGGCTTTAATCGAGTGAGTATCACTTTTTTGTTATGTTATTCTTGCTTGCTCACTTAGCTCAGTACGATATGTTTGCATGTGCTTCAGAATAATTTGGATCTAATCTAGGTTAACAAGCTGTATAAATTGTTTGTGCTTTTCCCTGTAATTTGTTTTTTGTACTATGTTTATCCTTAATTATGTATTTATGTTTGTGTTTAAGTTTTATGGCTCTATTTGTGAAAGTTATGTTTTACTGTTGCTTGGCTTAACCTGATACTATACTATATCTGTTTTTAATGCCAGCATATGCAATGTGGTATTTTTTTATGGACTTCTTTTCGTAGTTGTTATATGATCTTTTATCCATCACAATGGCACATTGCATTGTTGAAACAGGACTAGCATCTAAGGCTCAAACCTGATTCATATATTAACTAGTATGAGATTTTGCAAGAAGTGCCGGAATGATTTTTTTGTTATGGTTAGCTTGGTGAATCTCAAATTCTTTCTGTTATGCTTTCTTATTTGTTAGCGTTTCTCCTGAATCTTAGCCTTATGGGCTATAAGCTTTGTTCAGCATCTTCGTCATTCACACAGCTATTGTATTTGTTTTAATCCATTTTTTTATTGATCCAACCCTCATGGTGTCGTGGAATATAAATTATAACTTCATTTTGGATTGACCCAAATTTTCAAATCAGATTAGAGAGGGTAGAATTGGTAGTATGGCAAAGTTGAGTTTTTTTCCCAATCTCAAGGTTAGTTTTCAACATACAATTGATTGCACTGGTGATGATGTGAAACCAACAAACTCAACTGGATACACCTTCCATTTTTATTTCAGCGTATAACCTTGTATCCTTTGTCTTCGTTAACTGTTACTAATTAAATATCTGCAACAAGATTATCTTTTTCCTTGATCATTATGAAGCTGTGATTGTCTTCCTTGTAGGCTTTATCTTTCTTAATTGTTAACATTTACTCAGTTGCAAATCAAATAGTTTAACTTTCCCCTTTGACCATCATTGTCTATCAACCCTTGTTAGTTCCAACTAATAGGAATTAGGTCCTCGGGTTTTATCCTTTATCAAACTCATATGCCTGTTAAGTAGTAATATCCAAATCAATTATACCAGGTGGTGAAGACTCCTCGTATGCTTGCAAGTGACAATCTATGCTTGTAATATATAAAATTATGACCAATGCTCATAGATTTAGACACTTTTAATGCTAGTTGTCAAGGTTTAATACAACCATCAACCTTTTCATTTGTGTTGAGATCAACATGAGTGATTTTATCTTTCCCTTGATTATGAATCTTAAATCTGGAGGGCTTTGAGATCCAAGCATGTCTTTGCCCCATGTTTCTCATTTAGTTATGTCAAAATCTCCATATCAATATTTTCCTATTTCAAATCTTTTTACCCATGCTAAAAGTAAAACGTCTTATTTTCTCTCTGGATCTTCTAATTGTGAGTGGTGTGTGTGTCGCGCGCGCGCGCGGTGTTTTGGAGAATATAGGTTCTATTTCTCATTCTTGTATCTTTCTTTATCAATGAGGAGATTTTTCCCGTTTGAAATTCGTTGATAATGAAATGGTAAAGTGCAGATAACTGTATAGTTTAATCAAGACATACTAACGAATTAGTGATTTGCAAAGTGTGCAATCAAGTTTCAGTTATGACATAAACTGTTAATGGGATTGATATATCCTTTTGGAGAACCAAATGCACCAAGATCATACGGTAGCAATATTGGTATTATACTTTCAATCTATCATGTTCTCTTCTTATCATCAACATTGCTCTTTGATTTTCAAGTATTAGACATCTTCTAGCCAAGTAGCCCATTACCTATGGTCTGAAGTGTAATCATAGAAAACACAGGGGAGGGGAGTGAATACTAACTAATGTAACCTTTTGGTTTTGATCTTGTGTGTGGTAGAAAGGGCCGGGAAATATAAACTACAACTTCATTTTGGATTGACCAAAATTTCCAAATTTGATTAGAGGTAGAATTGTTAGCATGACAAAGTTGAACTTTTACAATTATAAGGTTAATTTTCAAGATGCAATTGATCGAACCTATGATGTTCGGAAACCAACAAGCTCAACTCAATAAATCTTCCAATTTTTAACTTAGAAGTGTATAATCTTGTGGACTTTGTCTCCACTGTTAATAACTATACATCTGCAACAACATTATCTTTCAACTTGATCATCATAAGGCTATTGTTGTCTTCGTTTTAGGCCTCATCTTCCTTGATTGTTAATAATTCCTCAATTGCAACTAGCTTAACTTTCATTTAGGATCATCATCATCTACCAACCCGTGTTTGCTCCAATCAAGGATTGAAATGTCGTTCCGTGTTGCCCAACATGGACGGTTTTTACCGTTCCGCCAGACGAGCGAAACCAGCACAGTAAGCGCAGTCATTTCAACTTCGTCATGCACGCATGTGCGTCGCGAGCATCAGTGGGTCAAAGGTATCTCGTAGGTGTCTTGCGACACTTTCAGCACAGCTTCTGGTTGTGCCAGAGGCGTCGCAAGACGCCTTCGGCACCGACGGAGGTGTCGTTGGGGCGCTTGCGCTGGCGAAGGCATCGCGGGCATTGGAGTTGTCGTGCATTGTTCAAAATAATATTGCGATTTAAATAATTCAAACATTTCCCAACAAAATATAAAAATTATATTTAAAATTTTAAAAAATTAATAAATTTTATTAATTGATATTCTGAAATTGTTTTTACTGTTTTAATTTTAATTTAAAAAATTAAAAAAAATCTAAAATTTTTAAAAAATCTAAAAGATTTTTTAAAAATTTAATAAATTAAATTTATATTCTGATATTTTTTTAAAATTTTATATATATATTTTTACTATTTTATTATTTAATTGATATTCTAATATTTTTTTACTATTTGAAATATATATTATTTAAATTAATAAATAGTTAATTTATATAATTATTATATATTAAATAGCATCTTTATATTAATTTACATAATTATGATTATTTAATCTGGTAGTTGAAAAACTATAGAGTAGCTAAGCAAAATGTTATAAGAACCAATGCTTCCATTTGATTTATGTTTTTCCTTTTAGTATTAGTAAGATAATATATTATGATGTATCAATTTTAATTCGGCTCCAAAGAAAATTATATTTAATTATTTTTTCAAACAATATTAAGTTCAATAATGGAAAAATTATATAAAATTAATATACAACTTATTTTTAAATTATACACAATAAATTTATTTATTTAATAATTACTATATATAAATAAAAAAAATACCGAAATTTTACCGGCACGATACGATATCGAAACTGTATCATTTTGGTCTGGAACCAAAACCTCGGCACAGGTCGAGATTTTAAACCTTGGTTCCAACTATTTGGAATTTAATCTCTGAGTCTTATCTTTTTATCGAACTCTGTCTATATCAACAGTAATATCTATCCTTACTGGCAGTGACCTATCCTTATAACAAATACAGTTAAGATTCATTATCATAGATTTGACACATATAATGCTGCCTGTCAAGGTCTATGCAACTGTCAACTTTTTTCATTTGCACTTGAGACTAACATAGGTGATTTCATCTTTCCGTTGATTATGAATCTTAAATCTGGAGGGGCCTGGAGATCCAAGAATGTCGGTGCTCTTAACATTTTCATTTTATTCTATTAAAAATTCTTCATACTAATATTTTCCATTTTCAATTCTTTTTATCCTTGTAAAGCTCTTTATTCTCTCTTGATCTTCTAACTTTGTGTGTGTGTGTGTGTGTGTTTTTTTTGAGTATAGAGTGTAGATATTTCATTCTTTTATCTTTACTTTATCAAAGATAAGAGTTTCCCTGCCCTAAATTCGTTGAGGATGGAATGGTAAAATACAGAGAACCATATACCTTTATCTGGACATTATAGAGGATTTTTTATTTGAAAAATGATCAATCAAGTTACAGGTATAAGGTACAGCATTATGATGCTATTATATCATTTCTGGAGAACCAAATGAACCAAGATCATAGGATACCAATCTTGGCTTTCTTTACTAGCCCCATCCCACTTAATCACCATCCCCTCCCAATTTATTTATTCAGGCAGCGTGTGACAAATGTCAGCCTGAGACATGTGTGTTCTTCTTACCAACATCTCTCTTTAATTTTCAAGTTCCAGACATCTTCTAGTTGGTAGTCCTTTATCTTTGGTATGTGGTGTAATACTAAAAATCATGGGGCAGCATAGTGACGTTGATCTAATATAACCATTTGGCTTGAAATTTGTCCCATCCATCCATAACAAGTCTAATTCTGCACCCTCCCTGTCTTTTTTCCTGCACCCTCATTACACCCCTGTCGCCACCACTGAAGACACGTTACCGCATGACCTGCAATCATTTGAGATCCCTAAGCAAATCAGTGGCCTGTGTTTCTGATTTTCGAACTGTTAAAGTTTTCACAGTGTCTAGTTTGAATGCCAGGCCGTGATTAGGAAATTTCTGTGAGTTACTTGTTCTTAAAAATAGCTCTCTAAAGTTTACCTTATTTTTTTATTGATCATTACTAAAATAGAAAAATCATGTAATGATCATAAATCGATGAATTCCAAACAAGTGCCATATTAATCTTGGCTGGAACAACTAGATTTGGAATATGGTGAAATTGGAACAGCTCTGCTGTCTTTGCTTGTGTTATTACTATGGAATTAACTGCAGCATTTTACCATCTTTTTTTCATATTTGTCTGAAATAGGTTTATTGAGGCAATATATTAGAATTTTATTTCATTGAAGTCTAAAGATTCTTATGAGTCTTGCATCACCATTTCTCAAGTTTGCTACTAGTTAAAGCTGGTACAGTTCTGTTATTACTACTTTTCTGAGATGGTCTACCATACTAAAGCCTCGCTGGATGACATGCCCTGGTGGTACCAATCAGTTAGAGGAAATTGATATGTCTGAGTTGAATATCGTTCCCAATGAACTAGAAAGATGAAGTATGAAAAGTCTCATGGTTTGCATTACCCTTGCTTTATGCCTTATCTCATGTAAGAAGTCTCACCTTTAGGAAATCATTCTAGCTTATGTGTGACAACTCCACGTCTCAATCTGTACCATGCATTATGGCCCCACCCGGTGCAAAAATATGTTTCATCTGTGCTGACCACTACAGAACCTTGCTTTTAAGCGTGAATAAAGTCTTATTGCAAACTTTAAATACAATAATCTTATTGGAAACTCCTTGGTTTGTTGCATCTATAGCTTTCAAGCTAATTAATTGAAGTGTTTCTTAATTAATTTGGCTAGTTTTACAGTTCTATGCAGAGAATTAAAGCAGGAGATGGATTATAAAAGTTGGAAAACTAGTTTTACAGAATCATTGCAATAACACATTTTATATGTTACAAAGATGCAACAAAATGGATTTTGCCGTAAAAATAAATCATTTTAGTTAATTTCGTATGATAGTTGATACATTCGTTCGTGCTGTATATCTCATTTTCATATGGCAAGGTTTTTCAGGGACATGATTTTGATTCTTGACATATGTATATATTCTAACCATATTGGGTAAGGTTTAAGGCTGTCACTTCATGTGGTATTTATGTGTATCTGCATTTCTCTTATCGAAATTCTATTCCGAGTAATATCTTCCTTTTTTTTTTGGTGGCAAGTTCCAGATTTGTGATCTATTATATGAACATTTTGGACATATCAACTGTTTTGATGCCCTGCTATCGCCACATAGAAAATATTGTGTTTTTTTCTCTGTGTAGCTGCATCTTTTGTATCTTAGTATTAAGTGTATCCTTTTCTCAACTTGATAAGAAGGATAGAGGAAGCATAGTAGTGCTCTATATCGTCTGGAGGATTGATGCAGCTTAAGCATTAACATGGTAGATTAGGCCTGGCTAATGTTTGATTACACTATTCTCTTTGTTTTAAATTAGCAAAAACTTCCGCACACTGTTATCTTTTGTAAGCTTAACATTCCATTTCTAATTGTTGGGATTTTTTTTATTCTTTCATCGCATGCAGGTTAAGAAATTAACCAATAACATCTCATATATATTGGATGCACTCCGAGATTCAACAGTTTTGGAAGTACAGGTATTAATTGTGCTCTGTGCATTGGCTTTTAGCTTCCGTTGGATATGTTGACATTCATAGCTTACATTAACCACAACGAATAAGAAAATAGTTTACAGTTATGGATTAGTTTCTTTCTCTTCATTTGTAAAAGGTTTCACCTACTATACTGTTATTATGTTGCTTTACACCTGAAGAATGATCAAGTTGACTCGGTCCCAACTTTTTAAAGTCACTTAACTTGAATGAATTTACAAGATAATTGAACACTGAATCTCTTTCTTGTCATCTTCTTGTCCAGGGCGAAAAAATAAGACGACGTAAGGATTGGATGAACTGGATTCTTCCTTCAATATCAAGGCGACATGACATCGTTCCAGGGCCTCAGTCTTTAGCCATGTCGGATGATGTTTCTCTTGATACTCTTGTCCAAAATCTTGGCTTGGAGGATGGTGCTGCTTGCCAAACCATGTATAATGGGACACTTGTTAGTCCCTAGATCAGAGTTCCTTGGAAGGTGGTGCTTCATACTACTGGAGTAAAGCACAGAGAGACAATTTTAAGATTTCGAAAATAGAAATAATGAAATCAGCCTCTCAACCCTGGAGGAGTGTGGCAATGACATCTGCCACAACCCTTATCATTTTCTTTTTTTCGGCAACTCAGTTTATTGCTATTAGCCGTTTGATGATTGTTAAATAATTGAAACTATTATTGACTATCGATTTTAAACTTTGTTTCATACTTGGGCGAAAAGTTAGTTCAATGTTTGATCCAGGCATTGAGTAGTGAATATGCTTTGCTGATTTTGATATCTAATTCTCTTTGTATGAGTTAAAATTTTAATTCCAAGTTTGTCTTTGAGACAGTGGATCAGACACTAGATTTTGGCACCAGATCTCCCGAATGGTTGGTCCTATAGTAAGATGCAGTGTCAGGATGTTTTTTTAATTTTTCAAATATTTGAGGATTGAATCTCAAATTAATACAAGAATTTTTATTAATAGGTGGTTGATTGAGTCCCAAGCATTTTTATTTTGTATGCAAGCATTGAACAAAAAAAAAATTCTTGTCCTTGGTTACGGATGAATTTGGAATGCTAATATGCATAGAATTAGTGTTCCAAACAGAGCTTGCTGATGGAATTGGACGAAGTAAGTAATCAAGACAGATCAGCTGCATTGAGCAATAGAAGCATATAGGATTTATCGAAAGGTACAGCTCTGCTTTATGTTCAACTGTCCTCCGCAACCGAAGCATAGTAAACAACTTTTTCATAAATAACAAGCTCTATAAAGTAGTATTACTACTTTACTAGAAGATTTAACTAAGAAAATTGCGGACCAACTCTGCTTTTAATTCTCTGTAACTAACAACCCACAAACATGCAATCGGAGGTTCACTTACGTCCTACTTGAGTACCTGTAGAGCATAGCAGCCCATAAATTAACAGTTTCAGGTCTAGGTATTGAATTAAGCGAAGCAACTGACTAAGCAGAAGCTGCAGTAAACTAGACTTGGTTATCTTTAGAAGGGGGCTTCTTTGCAGCCTCCGCTGCAGCTTTCTCAGCCTCAATCTCAGCGACGATAGCATCAATCTCGGCTTCTTCAAGTTGACGAAGACCCTGGTCTTTTGTCATCACTGCAATCTCGATGTTCTTTCCTCCACTCTCAACCACCTGATTAATACAAAGGAATTCACGCTTTCAATTCAGATTGTGTTGAAAAGTATGGTAGCAAGGGTGACCGGATCGAAAAGTTGTTCAACAGATAAATGAAATGTAGAGATGACACAACCAATTATCACAGAAAATATGCAAAGAAACTCTGGAAACAAAACTGTGTAGTGAATCTGTGAGAGATCTCACTTTTCTATGTTAAGTTTCACCAATAATAAGTACAATTACAGCCATACACACTTAAATCTGTATTATTATAGTATTTAAATATGGAGATGCATCCCAACATCTATCTAGTTGTTGTATAAGGAGGGATAAATGTAGTTAAGTTTTTGAGTAAGAAATGAGGACATGGAAGATGCTGTTTGTTCACGATCACAATGTATACCATCCAAAGCCTACCCTATTTATTTATTTATTTTAAAAAAACTACTAGTATAAAGAGAGGCAAACATGGTGAAAATGGAGATATGTATGACCAACAGCAGTGGCAACATATAAAAGAATGATATGCCCAACCAAAGGTTCAATTCTTTCTAAATTGAATTATCACACTGGATTCACAAATATGCTTGTTATAATGCTAGGACTACAAAGTAGTATCATTTTTCAATGTTATTTTAGCTTTTCTTTGTTGTCCTATCAAATGATCATGCTAATTGTGTTCCCCATAATTTTCACTAACTCTCTACCATGTGAACTATTAACAACAATTACATCTTAGCAATCCTATGATAACGTCTCGAGTTTGCAAATTCATCTCCACACAAATACAAATCATTCAGCATTCAACATTGCACATCTAAAATTCTGCTCGTAAATATCAAGAAAATGGTTTACAAATATGATTTGTATGCCCGGCGAATATGGTCTTACAAGGATGGAAGGCATGGCGCGGAGCCAACCCAAGCTGGCATATCATGAGACTGCGGTGAATAGGATGTTGATTCATCTCAAGCATCATATGGCAATCTAAGTAAACTATGATACTCATCAACTCTTACAATGAAGCATGTTTATCTATTAGTAATTAACAGCCTAAAAATCTTCGTACCGTCACTCTCAAGTATCTGATCCACATGGAATAATTTAGTATCATCTTCCCAACTATTTACAATATTTCCAGCATCTAATGCCATAATGGAATGTAGTTGTTTGGATTTATATACGAATTACCATAAGATTTTAAGTCATGGGATCGTCAGACTTGATGTTCTCTCGTAGGATTAAAGGAAAAATAAACAACAAACGAATAGTAATAAAGAGAAGAACAAAACTTACTTCAAGCAGTGCCCTAATGGCCAGCTTCACAGTCTCTTGCCCAGAGGTCTCCTTGTAGTTCTTCTCCAGAAACTCCCGCATCGAATTGGAATTTCTCCCAGTGGCGTTGGCCTTCCAGGCTGAAAATGTCCCCGAGGGATCAGTTTGGTACAGCGCAGGGACGCCAGTGTACGGGTCAAATCCAACGATGAGCGTGGAAAGCCCAAAGGGGCGCACGCCTCCGCTCTGGGTGTACTTCTGCTGCAGGCCGGCGATGTAGCGGGTGATGTACTCGACCGTGACGGGATCCTCCACGGTGAGACGGTGGCTCTGGCACTCGATCCGGGCGCGGTTGATGAGCACGCGGGCGTCGGCTTTGAGACCCGCGCAAGCCAGCGCGATGTGCGTGTCCAGGCTCACGATCTTACGCACCGATCTGGAAAAGGAAAAAGCAGGAAGCAAGCGGATTATAAAAAAAAAAAAAACCCGACGAAATGTGATCCCGCGGAAACCCTAATGAGTGGAGAAAATACCGGGAGTCCTGGAGCTTGGGGGTTGATTTCTTCTCGACGCCGAGGACGATCGCGTCGGTGCCGCGGACTCCGACAGCGGCGTTGCCCTTGCGGACCGCCTCGAGGGCGTATTCGACCTGGAAGAGATGGCCGTCGGGGGAGAAGACGGTGATGGCACGGTCGTAGCGAGCCATTGAATTCGATCGCCGATAGAATCGTGCCGTTCGTTCTAAGAAGAAAGCCAAGAGGGTTTGCTTGAGGAAGACGATGGCGAGGAAGTTGAAGTTGGGCCGGTTCGGTTTGGTCGTCCCATATATTCTCTATATAAAAAATTTATGAAATCTGCTACATGAGAATTATTTTATTTTATAAATTTATACATTTTTAAAAATCGATGAATTTGAGAACTATTAAAATATTCTTTTAAACGTCTTTGATCGTCGATTCCACACTGAGATGAGGGAAAATGAATTAAATTAACCATATTCTATCGTCCAAATATCAAGCTGCTTGAGCTATGAAGTTAAATTAAATACATGTATTAAAAATTCGAATCATAAATATAAAAATGTTTAAATAAATATAATGGAAGAAATTAAAACATGAAAGTGAGAATCAATTAAAAAAATTTAAAATATGTTTTAATATATATAAAATAATCAAATAAATATCTTAATTAAACAATATAAAAATATAATAAATATACACATTAACAATAGATATAATAAAATTATTTAAATATGAATAATAATATAACAAAAAATCAAACTATGTAAAAGAATCTTAATCCCTAAGATAAAAACTTAATTATTATTGTTTTTTAAACTCTACTCACTTCAACATCTAACAAATGTTCTAATAATAAAATATATAAATCTTATCTCAAATGTTCATATCATTTTTATTTTATCATCCATTACTCTCAGATAATTTTTTTAATCAGTAAATTTTAATTCTAATTAACAAATTTAAAGGATGAAACTGGATTCAACAATAAGTAGCTATACAGATAATTAAAACAATCGTAAACTACAAAACAAAACAATCAACCAAAGGTAGCACTCTCGTTGATCTGCATATTTACCTACTCTGGTTCAAAATCAACATCATGAACGATGCCATATTCCGAAATATAGTTACAAAATGTTTATTAATTACGATCGCAGCTTCAGCTACAGCTTGAACAAGTTAGCTTTAATCTGGGTAAACATTGAACTATATTTCCTTCATAACTTACAAGAACTTAAAATGTCAGCAACAGCAAGATGCACAAAGAAAACGAAATTAAGACGATAAGTTTTGTATGAATCACACAACACCAGATGGAAGTCGGAGCACCAGCTGACCGCCAAAAATACTGCAGGTAGGAACGAAAAGAATGATTCAGAAATTGAAATTAAATTGCATACATGATTATCGGATTAAGTTGCATCGAGTACCTCTTCACGTAGTAGTAGCAGAAATCAGCAAGGATGAAAGTTTGCACGATTTCGGAGAGGAGGACCATTGGTGGCCATAAACCATAACCCAAAGCAGTCAATAAGCGCCCTCGGGTATCAAGAACCTGCGAAATCATTTCAGAAGTAGAAGTGATGATATAGCAGTTTTTATTTCTCTTCAAAGGATTTAGTTGTCAATCATCTAGTTGCTATCTATCAACTAGCATACAGTACCTCTCAATTCAAAATTTGGGAGAATTCCCTGCATCTATAGTACATTATAGTTTGTTCACTATTCACTACGAGCCACATTAAACGTGACGAGATTATGCCCCTCCCATTTCAAGTTATGGGGTTGAATTTCACGAAAAAAACTAGAAAATTCCACGTGCAAAACTTTAGCTTTCAAATATGGTAGTATAGGACTGTAGGTTTACTTACGCAAGCGCATTTCTTCACTTCTAAAAGAAAGCAGAATTTTAAGACGGTTTATTTGATTGGAATGAGAGGAAAGCAAGGAGGGGGAGAGAAAGGAAGAAAAAAGAAAGGACAAAATCAAAAGAGCGTCCCTTCAATATTTTTTATCTCGAAAATACCCTTTGACCCAACGTTGTTGTAGAAGCTATCGGATAGCTGCTACAACATGTAGAAGCTATTGAGTAGTTGCTACAACTCCCAGGGCGTAGCATAGACGGTGGACACATGACAATTCCGGTGTAATGGCCAGGGGTCGATTTCCAAGAACTGACGACCTAGTGCTTCTCCACCCTGCGCTCCCGCATGTGTACCTGCATTTACCTCCCTCCATATCCGTGGAACCGGCTCTAGGGGGGCGTGAGGCAGCGACCCGTCTTTTTATTGAGCAGCTGCTACAACGTGTTTAGGGTGAGTTTAGGGTTTAGGATTTAAGATTTACAACATGTAGAAATTACTCAGTGACTACTATAACTTGTAGAAGCTACCAATAACTGATACAAGGTGTAGAAGCTATCTAATAGCTGCGACAATGCATTTAGAGTGAGTTTAGAATTTAGGGTCTATGAACACTATTATATTAAAATACTATTTATGAACTTGGTCATAAACTTGGTCAAAATCACTTTAAAACGGTTGTAGTAGCTATTATGTAGTTGCTACAACCCTAAACATAAACCCTAAATTCATCTTAAACACGTTATAGTAGCTATTGGGTAGCTACTACACAATGTAAACTCTAACCCTAAATCTTAAACTCACCCTAAACACGTTGCAGCAGCTACTGGGTAGCTTCTACCCATTGTAATAGCTACTTGGTAGTTTCTACACATTGTAGCAACTATTGGCAACTGCTACAACAACGTTGGATCAAAAGGGTATTTTCGAAATAAAATCATTGAAGGAGCGCCCATTTATTTATTTATTTATTTTGAAAAAGGAGTGCCCATTTGATTTTTTTTGAAAAAGGAGTGTCCATTTGATGTTTCTCTTAATTTAGGGTGCCCTAATGATTTTTGTCCAAAAAGAAATAATAAAAAGTTGTTTACTTGGATGGGAGGAGAGCAAGGGAGTAACTGAAAATTTTCCATCTCTACTCTTCTCCAACCTTTCCTCTCCCCAATTTGAGAGGCAACGGTGGTACACGTCTAATAGTGGTCTGATGATGGTTTGGTGGTTAACTGGGTTTTGAAAGCAAGCATTAACTGGTGGGCAACGAATACTAGTCTTTTATCATTTCTCCCTTCTCTCTTTTCTTCTCTTAATGCTTATCCTGTACCAAATCCTGGAATAGAGCATTGTACAATTACCTAGTCTGTCTAAAGCAGAGTATCACGACCTCCCATTTCTATTTGTTTTTACGATCATATAATTAACAGACTTTGAATAGTTGAAGAACAAACGTAAATTTAACCAAAGAGGTATCTGGTTAACTAGGAATTCGAAGGTACAAAAACATAGTTAAGTTAACCGTTCTACATGGAGTTCAAGTACCATTTAGTATAGGCTATTATAAACTTAATTGATCTTCTTTTCATAGAAAAGGGCAGAAGAGAAGAAAAAAAATTCAAACTTGAGTAATTATGTCATCCAATGGACTTGGAAACTAAGAGTTTTCCTTGATGCCTATGCACCATAATTTCTTTGATCATGAACAAAAAATGCAATATGAATAGCAAACAGTTTCTTCAATGAACCAAACCTGAAGGACCCAGTGTGCACAACTCAGAAATCTTGCAACACCAAGAGCAAAAACATAGTGAGCCGTGAATGGCTCTACAATCTGAAGGCATATTTTAAAATGTTAAAAGAAAATTTCACTTCAAAAATTAAGTCACAAGGTTTTCAGACATCAAGTTGTAAAATTGTACCTTAGTATTCTGCATTGAACGTAGTTGAGGCAATACTGAAACAGCTTCCAAATAAACACAAAATGCCCAAGAAATTCTATTGACTATATTATGTGAGGTAGAAGGATGGACTGCAAGGGCTAACAAAGCACAAGGCACCACCTAGAATCATATATAAATCAATCAATTTATAACTTAAAGAATGAAAACACCCCAAGGCTAGCCAAGAGTAGAAATGTTCATAGAAATCTTTAAGACAGAAGATTTCTCTCCTCATACCAGACAAGAATTGATGTCCTTCAAAAGCCTGAAATATTCCATATAATGATCTTCAATGATTTAGTGTATCATTGCAAGCTCCTTATATATTACAGAGATTATTGATGTTATTTAATCTCAAGGATCAACTAACAACACAAATGGGCAAATATCATAACCAATGGCATGCCTGAAGATATATAAGATGATTGTAGCACTAAAGAATATCAAGAACCAAAATGGCTTTAAAAACATAAATGGAATAAGGTGTCAATTCCTTAAAACATAATTTTGTTGGCCATATTATAGTGCTCCGCCTCTCATGAAGAAAATAAGAAAGTTCATATCCAACGAATTCATTAGGAAAAAAAGCAACTGAATGGTAAACTGATTCATCAATTTGTTATGTTAGTTATCACATGGACAGAATACTTTATGTGACAGTATTTAACAATGATTATGAACTAATAAAACTAATTGTAAAAGAGGACTCAATATGTTCAGATTCTCTGGAAACTTGTGAAGTATCTTACCACATAATATATCGGAAAGTTGTCCTTATCTTCCATGTAGCTCGACTTTAATTTAAATCGAATCATGTATACAACCCAAAGAGTACTAGCAAGCGTGGCAGTATCTAACAATGTGTGTATATCATATTCCATGACCAAGCTGCAATACAGTCTCACAGCTAGAAACAAAGCGGTTAAGTCCTGTGACTTCAGTGAAAGACCTGAAACATTTCAGAAAATATAAATGGATGAAAATCAAATAAAGGATGCAAGTGCATCTTGTGTAATTGCGGCAAGTAAAATTGAATCTCAAGCCATCAAATAAAGTTAAAGCTATTAAGCCCAAATCAAACATTCTAGAGAGAGAAATAGTTAACAGAGTCATAACTAGATAGGCGCTGAAAAAAGCCTGTGAGATAAACTACTTGGGAACTTAAAATTTAAAAGGTTTTAAATTTTTATTTTTCAGTAAGAATATAAGGAAGATCCAAATTATGTGGTAATCAAACCTAACAGATTCTCAACTGAAACCACGACCTAACACCAGCACACAAGTTATTTCAGAAGCATGGAAAAAATTCCTTCTGTAGCATTTAGTGTATTTTTTATTTCATATCACAACTATTCAAGCAGCCTTATTAATCGTTTAATGCGGTAGGAAAAGGGGAAAAAAACAAGAACGAAGTTGAAAAAGAACTAATTTTTAATAAAAACTAGTGAAATAAAGTCTGGTTTCCTGCATCAGCTACAGATTGAACCAACACACAAGCGAATAACAAAAAAGAAAGGAAGAGGGAGAGCGGGCACCGGCACAGGTCTTCTCCTTGGTGAGCTTGTAGATTAGAACAGAGATACCAAAGGCATGTACAGCCTCGGCCGCGACGAACAGGTTGTCGTGGTCGTGGACGATGAAACGAAGGAAGACGAGCGCCGACATGCCGGCCACCACGGACAAGAACGCCTTCACCTTGGGAGGCTGCCGCTTCAGCCACGTCGCCAACGCGTAGATCGGTCGCTTCCCCCCGCTCATTCTGACGCCGCCGCCCTCGCTGGAATCGCAGATCGCTTGCTCTCGCCGTGCTCGAATAAAAGGGCAATGTAAAACTCGCTCGTTCCCTTCCGAATCCTAAATTTGCTTTAAATTTATTTTAAAAACCAAAATAATTAATTAAAAAAATGCCTTATAGCGTACGCTGTTCTGCGTCCCATTTGATCCAAAAGGACGGAAACTGATTCGGATTTTGGAGGTTAAGGAAACTGACCCGTTAATAATAACAACAACAATAATATAATAATGATAATAATAATAATTTCTATTACGTGCATGGAATGAAATGAATGTCACATAAATTTCTCGAAGGAATTTGTTTACTATATATATATCTGGAATATATTAACAGATGAGTTAGATGAGATCAAATATTAACCTCCCAAAAAAATATTAACTTCGTGGATGAACATACTCTCTTAACCTCACCGGGAGTCCTTCACGGTTGTCCATTTGAAAGAGTTAAATCAGGAAAGATTTTGCCCAACATAGCAATCTTTTACAATGAAATTAGATGAACAAGACATTATACACACGCTAAGAATTGACCTCAAGATCTATTATAACAACAGCACATATAAATATAAACTATGTTAGTCCGTGAAAACATGCCATGATCAACATCTGGCAAAATTCGTGGGCAAAAACTTGATGTCTTATAAGAAATCATAGAACCTAAGAGATCATTGAACCACATTTTACCTAATCAGAATTCATAGTTTTCAGTAGCTTCTAGAGCCTACTTAGAGTTTCATATCGAACATCCTAAACAATAAAAACGTATTTCAAAACCACAATTCGGAGTAGAGCAACCAAAATTATAATCTTCTGTTACTCAAAAAGAGCACCAAATTCATCTGCAATTTCCAATATGACCAAAGAAGAGAATATGGGTTCAGTGATGAATAATATTTTGCCAAAAGAGAAGATATCTTTCCAAATTAGATTCCAAGGAACACTTGCAGATGACCTAACATAATAATATGCCAAAACTACGGGAAACCAATAATTTTCTACATATATTGGATAACATAGTCATTTGCTCAAATCTACAGTACTATATGTAGATATCGAATTGCACTTCAGAATTGTCGTCATGTTTTTTAGTTATTCACAACTTCCACATTCCGACCATAACCAACCTCACCAAGAATCCCCATCAAACATGTCGTCGGCCAAGAATTCTTGAGCAATATTTTCGAGCTCTGGCAGATCCAAATTCTCAGGTAAGTCTGATCTTGAGTTAGTATTACTGCTGCTCATTGAGGGGTTGTTGGCGGAGGTAGTGGATTTGAAACTGTTGCTTGTGCTTTGCCCTGCCGCCAGGTCGGTGTTATTAGGAAGGTTGTTATTTGGCATATTTTGCAGCTCTATTCCATTTCTGGTTGGTCCAGTGCCCATCCGGAATGAAGTGCCGCCTCCTACAATTAAGTTTCCAGATGTGTGATTAGCAGTTGTATTCGGAGAACTGAACGGCTGTGGCTCTGTTCCCTTGTTCCTCAATTCTTGAAGCATCTTCTGAAGCATGTGCTGCGGTATGTGCTGGTTTATCTGTGAATCATTATGCTGCATTATGTAACCATCAAATGGAGGTGGCTGCTGGCCAGGTAACTTATTCATGGAGGTGTTTGTCAGAGAAGATGAGGCAGAACCCTGAATTGAAGCTGGCTGTGTGTGTTTAGAACCTCTTGGAGAACTCAAAGCTTCCTGATAGAGTATATTTTGCTTTAAATTAGACGGATTCCTCAGTGCGCTCTGGTAGTTGTTCAATGCATGAATGTTCTGCTGGCTGTTGGTTATAACTTGGCTAACTGTCAGATTTTTATTTATGTAACCGCTTAGGCCTGGATGGTTGCCTGCGACCTTGTCCAGAGATGGTTCACCTGTCAAACAATGAGAACTCATCGACTCCTCTGGCTCCGCCTTCGGTTTCTGGAGATTTGCAGCAGCATGTCTTGGATAGTTCTTCAAACAGTCTTAAAGAACAAAAAAAAAACATCAGCTATATAAACTGTAATGGTACAACTATTTCTAATCCTTGTAAGAGAATTACACATTACAACATGAGTCAGAATGTTCAAAATCACTCGATGGTTTCTTTATTTGTCAGAGTTGCTGTATTTTGGAGTTGACATTTAAACCACAGAACAATTGTATAGCGCAAGTGATCCCGAATTGCTAAATTATCATGTTTTAACTTAAATTCATGAACATCAGATATTAATGCACAAAGCATGTCACAGTTATATAACAGAAGAATGTAAAAATGCTTCTTTCGTGTCAGATTTTAGATGTTAGCTTAATTTTCATCATATGGTTTAGATGTCTGAATACTGACTGACATAGCATGGGATGAATATGTGACACTACGTAATGCTAATCATGCTCAAGAATTAGTATCTGGTGCCACAATTAGAACGTGATATAAAAGATCAATGGATAAGAATAACAATTCGATATGTTGCTAACTAAATCATGAGAACACCATACCAATCGCCCCAACTTTCTGCTCCTGGCTAAAATCAATTAGGTCCTTCATGCTACAAACAACTTCAGCTATCTGAAAAAGTAAATAAACAATCAACATTTACAAAGACAAACAGCATAAAGTTTCTTCTATGTAATTAATATAAAAAATATCGAATCATTTACCTGCAAGCACCTGACAAATCTTTTCGAGAAACCCAAGTCATTTACTGATTGTAAATCCAAATTTCTTGCTAGCTGTCTGCCTGCTGCTGCAAACCTAAGAAAATCACAAAGAAATACCCAGAAATGTCAAGGGAACAAACGTATAATACAGATAAGCATGATGATACATTTTTACCATGCAAACAAAAATTGCATACATCAAACAACTTAAAAATTAATTTTCTTCGTGAGTTTTATTTATGTGTTAGCATAGACCTAAATTGTTATTACCAAGCTTCTGCTGTGTGTTTAATATGTTCATTTGTCTTCTCATATCCATGAAAGTTTTACCACAGCGTTTGAGAAACCACTACATCCTATACTCAGGCCCATGTTAAAAGTGTCCATAATCTACATAGGCCATATTAAATGTATTCATAATCTACATAGATTATTATGAAACAGTATCCTCAGAATTTAACTTAGTGGAACGCACTATGTCATCTAAAAATTCTACTGATTAAACCTTCATAAATGACAAATCACAAATATGATAACAAGATTATTAAAAGATGCATGTCAAAAGTGTCATATTCTAAATGCAGCATAGCAGCCAGACAAAGCTCAACCCAGCCAAGGGCACCTGAATTGGGGTTGCCAAAATGACAGGGCACAACGTTCTGACCTTCCAAGAACAGTATATCAGCTAGAATGGTTCTGTATGCAAGCTTAATGGGTTCTTTAGCCAAATTGGATATGAATTAAAAACTTAAAACAAACATTTTTGGCCTGACTGTTGATGTTTTGCCCCTTTCATTCTTTATCAGTGCCCCTCCTCACATTTATATAATTATTATGTTTGGCTTAAAGTACCCGAACCTATTAGCCACTCACAATATTTTCAATTGTTTCCGGATTCAGGCCAGCAGGTAATGGTTTCAAATGTAAGATTTCAATAAAGATGCCTTGTGATAAGTAAATCTTGGAACCAAATGCAACAAATGGTGTATGACAGCCACAGCATGTGCCTAAAACTTGAGTTTTACAGCAAAAATGAGAGGATTGACTGATATAAGACCTGTTGACAGTTTTGTCAAGCGTAAGGCAGTATACTGACAGGGAACACAGGGTAATACACAAATAAAAAACAGTGGACCATCATCAAGTAATTTACACAGTCAATTCATTAATTTCCAAAAGAATTCAAGACAGAGATACAAACAAAAAAAAAAGAAATAGAAGAAGTCAAACAAGAACAAGGAATGAATCAGCACCTAGCATCTTAATATTATTAAACTGAATAGTCTCAACTCCCAATCTAAGGAAAAGAGTAAAACTCTAGCATACAAAAAGCGAAGACAGATACTTAGATGTGATTGAGAACAGCTTATAATTCTATGGCTCAACATGAGAGATAAAAGGTGTTCAAGTGGAAACTGGTTGATGCACTATGCAATCTGATGCACTACACAAAGTTGCAGAGGTCAACTCAGAAGGTGTGCAAGGGTAATTTCACTCTGCCAAGGGACCAAGCAGCAAGAGTAACAATCCTGACCTTGAAGATTTATGCAGAGTTTTACAGTAGAGTGGTGGCCTTTTCAACCTGCTGGCATGACTATATGTATCATCAGCCTAACTGAGTAAGTTCCAACCAAGTGTATCTGACTTGGTGATTCCCAATCTTTTTGCAAGATGCAAACCAACCCTAAGCTAAATTGACAAACATGAGATAGGTTCTGCTTGTATGATGCAGACTTTTTATTCTACAGAAGTTGGCATAAATATGCTGTGGGGTTCATAGCGTATCAAAAGTTTAGTGGTCACTTGCTAACAATTGATTATGTATCAGTTTAACATCTACATAACTGAAATTGCTTGGAGCGACAATGGATGCAGAAAAAACGTCTACATACTCTTGTTTGACATTAGTTCTTGTTTTGTGTCTTTCTCTAATAACTGGTGATAGAGATGTATTGCATCACTCAAAACTGAACAGTACGACAATCTTATAAGAAAGCAATAGAAACAATACAATAGAAAATACGATGGCGATGACTAGCAAAGAAACAAACCAAGTGTATGCAAAACCTAAGTTCTCGTGCTCATGACTCACACAAGCACATGACTGGAATCATCAGAACTGATCAACTGAATAAAAATGGAAAGAAAAGAAAGCATGATCACAGGTGACAAGGGAGAGCTTAGCTAACATCATGTAAGATCAAAGATCAAGATCATAATCTGCAACCACAATTACAGACATGATGTATAATGATCAATCATGCTAGAACACCAATTCCTCCTATGCATATAGACCTCTTCATTTTGCAGTCCAATCCCAGTGAGGATCAAATTTGCTATGCTAATGCAAATGTCAAATAAATGGATCATGACAGTTTGACGCACATCTGCAACAAGCCTATTTGATGTCCAGTGATTAATAATATAAGGATTGGAATGCATGGCATCATATCAGTGGATTAAATTGCTTACTTTCAGTAGTTTTAGCCTTGTTTTCGCTTGTATCAAGCCAATTTTTGGTTAAAACTACTGTGTCGATAAGGTTCAAGCCCAACCAGAGCAGTTCAGTCTAGGGACCAGTGTCTATACATATCCAGGCCTGAACGCATGAATAATACAATCACTAGACAATTTCTTCTAATATAGAGGTTTCTGAATATCCATTTAATGCTGGCTAATCAAACACAGAATTATAGCACAAGGCACAGAACTTTTCGTGCATAATTAGTTTGACTTACATATTGCAGCTGGACTGCAAATCTTGATGTGAAATTCCAGCGCTGCTATTTTCAGTTATAGCTGTTCGATATTTTTGAGCAACTTGCAGAACTTGGTTAACCTGAACAAATTTTTTAGTTAAAAAACCTGATCAAACTCCAAGATTAAGTATTCAAATACAGGAAATGCAGACATCCAATAAGTAATATAACTTCAAAAAATTAAGACAATTAATGTACTTACTCGAGAACATTGAATTTTTTTTTTAATGCAAGTTATATTTAATTGTTTTTTTTCCGACATGCTAGAGATCACTTTTGCATGGCCTCTCAAATACTAGGTTTTCATGTATAGCCAGAATAAACTAGGGAATATCAGATTATAAATAAATAGTAGTGAGAAATTTGACAAGAGTTACATAAAAACCAAATCAAAGCAAAGAAGATTAGCTAGTAACAATCAGAACATGCCCACAAAATAAGAGAGGAACGACAAGCAGTTCATTATGTTGAAGGAGCAAACGTAGCACAAGCAGTTCATGGTAAATGCCCAAGGATAGCAGTCGAAGGTCATCAGATGAAAAGTCAGACAGCAGATGTAGAAAGGAGGTAAACATGCAGTTGGGTTTCAGTTGCTGGTGGTCAAAATTGTTCAAGGACATATGGATGAGAAGAAGCAGCTTGGTAGTGATTATGCTATTGATAGAAAGGACCATCAAGCAATTAGAAGTCAAACCTAACGTGAGTGCTTCATCAGAGGAAAGACCAAAACATTGTAGAAGCGGTGGAAATAAAAAAACAGCTCATCATCATTATAGCTAAATTATATGACAATAATATTGACAGTATTCTGCTCTATAAGTTTGTGGGAAGTCCTGACTTGACCTTTTACAGCTCCTAGTCCTAGCTACTATGCCATGACATTGCCAATCAGTTAATAAATATATTAATTAATAAATATCATGAAATTAGTACATGAAAGCAAAATAGCAGGAGAATTTCTACTAAAATCAATCATGAATGCAAAATGAGTCTCCTTTCATTGTGGCCTATTAACATGAGAAGAAAATAGAAATCGAGAAATAGGAAGAAGAGAAAGTTGGTTATATGATCATTTTCCCGCTAACTTGGAAAGAAAAAAGGAAGAATAGAGAAGATAATCATCATACAATTGTCCTCCTCTTTCTGTCTTACTCTCAAAATAGGTAAAATGAAGTGTTTTGAAAGAATGTTCACCTATCAGAAACTGCTGACTGATAGGGAGAAAGAGTGAGAGAGAGATTTTCCTTTTCTCTTTTTAAATTTTATCCTCTACTAAATATTATCCTTTTCCCCCTGCCAGGCTAACACTAAATATGGCCTTTGGATTTTTCTCTAAACATATTTAGATTCTTCCCTAAAGAAATTATCGCAAATAAACGAAATACCTGAGATGCTACCAATCTACGAGAAACAAACTCTTCATGTTTTCTGGCACAAAACTCCCAGGATAAAATCTGAAGGATAAACAAAAAATTTATAATTACAAAGTGAAAGGAGAGAGATGTAATCTGAATGACATAGGCACACTCCCGGATCCATTCAATATAAAACCTTCAGTTCTGGTGTAAATATTATCCGCAGTTGTCCCTCGTGAACAGTACGTAGATGTTCAAAAATACTTTCATGAACAGCTCTTTCATACTTCAATACCATTATTCCTGAAGACAGCCGGCACTCATGGGGCATGTCGAGAAATAGGTTTTCATCCACAACACCATGATCAAATTTAATTTGAAAAAGACGAGGCAATACTTCAAAAGTGGCCTCTGTTAAAAACATGAAGCATATTTTTATAAGTAACTTAGCAAACCAGAGTATTTAGACTGGGAAAAACATTTTTATTTTTTTTTAAATAGGGATTGACATCTTATTTAAAAATCTATGCACAAATATATTGCACAGAGAACATATTTACAAAAAAAAAACAACTTGAAATAGCTTGTTCGCGCATTTTCTAAGAAACTGCTCCAAATAAGTCAATTTGCATATGCTAACAAGGACCAAGAGTGAGAATGAACTTCAAATAAGCAACTTACATACACTAACAAAGACCAAGAGCAAATCTAGGAATCACATTTGCATTGTTCAACTGTTTGGCATATGAACTAAGAAAATAATGCATAGAACATAAAACTATAAAAGGATAAGGTACCTCATAAAGAACAAAGGTGAACACACGAATGCCAAAACAATCATGGGATCAATCTAGTAGGATGTGCCAAAAAAGAAAATGTTACTATGCATTCCACTTTTGAATCAACACTTTACTAAGCCCCTGAGGAACTTATCACGAGGTTGAACACGAAATTCTTAAATAGCTGGCCCAGGCAAAAATGCATAGAAATGCACGTTCACGATACTCAAGTAATTGGGGAGCAAGATTTAAGCAAAATATAAAACCTATATAACTTGTAGAGAACATTATAAGAAATTCTGTTCAGCAGAAACATAATAAACATGTAATCATGGTGAACAAATTGATTGAATCCATATGAAAGCAACAATGTCAACATAAATTCTGATTGTAAACTCCAAATACAATAGTATAACTGTCGCACAATGACAGTAAAAACAAATATTCACGATTGACAGTTAGAAAATAAAAACTTGACAAAAACCAATTAAAACCTTATTCAACTTAAAAGAGTATTAGGTTTAGTCAATCTTCTTGAGTTTAAAGGAGTTGATCTTGCCACATTTTTTATATAATGCCTGTTGTGTACAAAGCAAATTGCACTCATTTCAGCGAAAGTCCTTTTTTCTGATTCCAAAGATTGGAAATATATAATTTTATTTCCTCTCACTGATCATAATATCCCTGGGTTCATTTTTTTATTTGAGAAATAATGGAACAATTAAATTGAATATGAATTTCAATGACAAAATGATATATCATAGATAAGTCATAAATGTACTTAACAAAGAAAATTATCAGATATAATAAAGTCAACAGAGGGTGACTACTAACCAAATCCTTTTCCACATTTGGAACCACAAACATCACATTGCCATCCATCCTGCAAAAGCCAAATATGCACAGGCAAAATTTATTAATCATTACATATAAGACATATATGTTAATTAGACTATAATATTTCTTAAGGAGAACATCAAAGTCTCTCAAATCACTTCGTTCAAGAGAAACTGTTTTTTCAAGAGATGAAAATTCATCAGGAAAAGAAGAATTGAAAATACTGGCAATGTATAATCAACAACTACAATGGACAACATTTTTTAACAACAAAACACTAGATTTCCATTTTAGAGCCCCTTCCCAACTGCAAGACCAGAGGCTACATGTGGGATTTTCTCACATGGTCGATGTACAAGAATTGGTAAGAGCAGTGGTTGGAGTATCTTAAATGGTCAGCTATGAATGCTCTTAGTGATCAGGTTACCATCCAGGATCTTTGACACGAGGCTAAGATGCATAAATAGCCATGATAAGAGGATATATCAAAATAGTAGATTCCAGTGTAAACATCAGATTGAGTTTATACTACCAAGGCAGCCTTTAGACTCCCAAATTGTAATATTGAATCTCAGGTGAGAATAATTTTTTTCTCATAGAATAGAGGGTAAAGGGTGACTTTCACAATGTATGGATTTATAGACATCAAAATTGAAATCACTGTCCCTGGACTTCATTGAAAGTCATTAATATGTAAGCTAACAATCCCAGCCTAGATACTAAATTATTGAAATTGACCAAATCTTGCTGCGATACTGATGTTGTTTCAAGTATGCATGAGGAAGAAGCAGTGAAATTTTCAACTCCTTCATAAGCCTTGTGCATAGAGTAATTCCAATGCAATTCAATGCACAGATATTAAATGGTAACTGATGCATCAAACAGAATGCATTGAGATGAAATATCAAACAGAAAAAAATGCTTACCACAGCCAGCTGCGGGAAAATACCAAGTGTGTGGTTGCCTATGTTATCAAACAAGGATAAACACCACCTTTTCCTAGCTCGTGGAGCAAAGTACTCAGTCACAAATTTCCTCCAGTACAATATAGAGTTATCCTACAAAAGGATTCATTCTTAGGACACTTCATAGTATGCTAAAAAATTGTGCAAGGTTAGACAGTAAACATAACATAACGTGCATGTGAAATAATGAACTCACTGCCGGTCGATGTCGCAGATGATACAAGTATTGCATAAGCCTGCGAAAACATATCCCACTATTAAAAGGAAGAGGCTGTTTGACAGAATTATTTGGTTGAAGATTAGGCAACATAAGATGATGCAGCTGTTGTGGCTGCTGAAGAGCGATAGGGGGCCTTTGCATCTGAGAAAGAGAGTGAATCATCTGCTGCCGCTGCCGCTGCATTAGTCGCTGCTCTTGGAAAATTGCTTGCAGCTGCTGGTTTTGTATGCCTTGCGGTGGCTGCATGGACTCATTTCTCTGCAAAAGCTGTTGGATTATCTGCTGCTGTAGGGCATCATCATCCATTCCATCAAGCCGTGCTCTCTTTTGTGCATTCATTGAAGCAGTGGGCTCTCGCTTCACAAGCTGAGATGTCGCTGTAGACAGACCCTGCCTCTGCACCTGTTCTTGAAGAGAGCTCTGCTGCATTATGGAACACCCGTCCATCACGGAAGAACCCGATATGTTGGAGGAGAAGGACATGGGGGAGGCAGGGAGCCGCATATATGACTCGTTATTGAAGCTTGTGCTTCTTTGCAACTGAGAAACGCCAGAGAGTGCTGAGTTGGCATCCGTGACGAGGGAGCTTGCACCAACACTGGGACCAGAGGTGTTTCCAGTGCTGTTGAGTATTTGGTTAATATCACTAGAAGCTGGTCCGAGACCAGAGCAGCGGTTTGCCGACATAGAGCTCCCAGTGGCTAGGTCGTGACTACCATCACCTTCAAAGAAAAGCCCAGCAACGCAAGAAGATTGTAACTGTCCCCTACCGTTAGCAGCAACTCGCGAAGGAGGCTACTGGCGGTATGAATCCTGATACCTATACAGTAATCCCTGTCTTATGCAGCCCTAAAAGAAAATAATCGATAAGTACTCGCCAGAGATCAAGAGTGGGAAAAGATGCGTTTTTTTATCAGCGAATTGCATCCTAAACTATCAAGAAACTCAACAAAGAGTCAAAATCAAATATCACTAACCTTAGTTGCAACATACAGGAAAACAAATACAGCCTACTGATATAAAAGTAAAATCACAGACGACAGACATAATAGAGGAAAAAATAAAACCCTAATTTTTGTAACAGCAGTCGATCGAGATCCACAAACGAAACATGGAATCCAGCAATATTTCAGAAAGATTCTACCAGTAAATTCCCACTGCCCTCGATGAAATGCAACACGCACATTTCAAATCAGACTGCAGCAAAAGAAAGGGAGCCCTTCCGAGAGAAAAATCAAGGCGAAGAAGAAAAACTATTCTTTAAAAAAAGATCTAGAGAGGGCGAGAAATAGACCAAATCAATGTGCTGAGCTTCCTGAAACCCTTCGGATCGCGGACTGAATCGAACGATTGGAAAATCTTAGGAGAGCGAAAGGATCGCAGAGAGAAGAGAGCAGGCGGCGTCTTCCCAGCTCCCTCTCGCCCCCTTTTCTGGCAGCGGCGAAGGACGGCGGTGGGCCGGGCCGCCACTCCTAATCAACGTTACACATTTTCGACCGTCCATACCCAAATCAACGCAATCTTACAAGAGGATCACGGAAGACACGTGGCGCTCGAACCGAATTTAAATAACGTGCGAGTCTAAAATTAATTTATTTCTTTTTTTTAGTTTGAGATTAATTTGAATTAAATTCTCTAGATTTTATTAAATTTGATTTTTTATACGAGATTATTTTATTATTTAAATCTCTATTTTAAAACATGGTTGATTAATGTGGATGATATTAAATTTTTTTTTATTTTAAAAAAAGCGTATAAAATCAAAAATTTTATTAATAAATTTAGTTTATAATTTTTATTTAAAATTTATTTATTTTAGTAAATTATTTAGGATGTGTTTGATTGGGGGTTATCCTTGATAGCCTTAGGGGACGCTTGGTATAAATTTGGCAATGGGAATGATAATGGGTTTGATTGAGGGGTTTATGAGTTTGGTGATAACCTAGTGGAGGGTGAGTTATGAAATCAAGGGTATCATATCCTTATTTTGATTCCGATTCCCGTATACCAAGCATCATCAATGGGAATGAAATAGATTTCATTCTCATTCCCACCTTCTAAACTCGCTTACCAAGCGCCCCCTTAGTTATTCATTCAAGGTTATCAATAAAAATCTTATTTGGTTTAGATAATCAGCGATTCCCAACTAATAATTGATGCCCGACACGTCAGCAAAAGGGGCATGCAATCCGGAATCGGAAAACCTTAGGAAAGTAAGGTTTTTCTTGATTCCGGGGTTATGAAACATATCTTTCCAAAATTATCCTCCAATATTCGCCTTAGCAAAAAAGATATTATTTGCGGGCGACCACCGGCAACGACCGCGGGTGACCACCGTCGACAGCCGGCGCCGGCGATCGGCGATCAGCGTCGCCGGTCGACGACCGCTAACGGCCGACGACCGATAACGACGGTCGGCGACCAACAACGATGGCCGACGACCATTATTCACGGCCGATGACCGGCAACGACGATCGACCATTATTCGCGGCCGACAACCGGCAACGATAGCCGGCGACCACCGCCGACGGGCGACAACCACTGCCAACGGCTAACCGAGGGTACGAATATGTATATAATATCATCTTACTTTTTTATTTTAAATTTATAAGCATATAATATTATTATACTTAAATTTAACTAAAAGATAATACACTAAAATATTATATTATATCATAGACTATTATCTCAAAACAAATAAGAATTTATTTAATTATCTAAATTGAACCAAATAATTTCAGGTTATATTTTATTCCCCATTACCTTAGTTATATTATTACTTGATAATTACATAAATAAGATTATATCTGATAATTTGAACCAAACGCATCCATAAAATTATCCAGTATGTTATCCATAAAATTATTATTAGTTGTATGAGGGCGATCAGACATTAGCCTTAGGTGAAGGTTCTAACCTGCCCGAGGGATCAATCTTGAGTGAATGGTCCCAAAATCCCAGATGAATAATACTTAACAAATATTTCGCAATCAGTAAAACAATAATTCAAAAATGCGATATGAAGAAGGAATTGAAAGATAAAGAGCTGCACAAGCAAAACAAGGCCCACTACCATTACAATACGAGGCCCTAAGGACCGGGTCAAAGAGAAAGGTGTTATTACAAAATGTTAGGAAGGTCGGAAGGGCCGAGTCAAAAACAAAAGGACTGAATGATAACTTAAGTGAAAGGAGGGAATGCATCCTCTGGAATCATTGCCGTGATTTGAGTGGGCTTCACGGAATTATGAGGCAGGTCTGCTGGGATGTGGCCGGCGTCTTTTAGTTGTTGCAAGGTGCCCCTCATGCCGTATAAGATCATACTGTCGGTGTGCTGAGCCTTGCTGAAGAAAGGGCTGAGACCGAATATAAGCCAGACGAGACTCTTCGACCCGAGCTGGCTCACCTGACTTGTAATCTTCCAGCTCCTTCTTCAGTCGAGCGATCTCAGCGTCTCGCTCTAAAATCGTGGCATCCCGAGCCGCCAGCAGGGCCTCCTTGTTCACCAATTGGGCCTCCAGAGCTTGGAAGGCTTCTTGTTGCGTCTCGCTCTAAATGTAGATTTTTTTTAAATCAACACTTGTTCTGTTCATAACTGCTATACTTCATTGATTTGTACCTTATTTTCTTAACTGTTATAAGTTTTTACTTAACTTTGAATTGTGTTGTTATAAATCAAAAAGAGGGAGATTGTTAGTGCAAGAAGCACCATATCGAACCTTGTTTTGATATTGGCAAAGGATTCAAAGTTAAGTACTATTTGTGATCTAATAAAGTTCACTGAGTGTGCAGAAAGAAGTCCTGGTGAAGGGCAGCTGGGCACCTAGCGAAGGGCTGCTAGGCATCGAAACTCTAAGACCTAGCGAAGGACTGCTAGGCACCTAGCGAAGGGCTGCTAGGCATCGAAGACCTGGTGAAGGGCTGCTAGGTACCTGGCGAAGGGCTGCTAGGCATCGAAGACCTGGCGAAGGGCTGCTAGGCACCTGGCGAAGGGCTGCTAGGCATTGAATACCTGGCGAAGGGCTGCTAGGCACCTAGCGAAGGGCTGTTGGGCAAAAGTCCAACCGGAGGAGCCAGTTGGCAAAAGGTAAACTCTCCTGAGAGGAGTAGGTGAGGGCGCGTTCCCCGTCGAGGGAACAGTAGGCGTTGGTTCGACCAAGGGTTCCATTTGGGAGACCCGAAGTCAGAACCAAGACAGCTACGGCTGTAAAAAAAATAATCTAATATTCTTGCCTTGTTTGTTGTGGAACAAACCTTGGATGCAGGGACCAAAGGAATGTGTTTCTGCAGGTCAGAACGCCCCAAAGGAGAGGGGCAGGCACCTGGGCTAGGCGCCCGGGAGGTCCCGGGCGCCCAAGGTCAAAGCCAAACAATAGTAAAGCAAGAAGCGCTTCAAATCAACACTAGGCTAGGCGCCCGGGAGGTCTCGGGCGCCCAAGGTCAAAGCCAATGATGAGTTGAAGCAAAATCAGCCACGAAGCCAGCGGACCCAGTCAAGCTGGGCGCCCGGGAGGTGTCGGGCGCCCCAGTTAGCTCCAGAGTTGATTCGAAGGGGATAAACACTGACCAAGCTTCGGATAGAGGTTCTCGGATCCGAAGGCACGTGTCAGGCGCCCCCGACATCCCAGGCGCCCCCAGGAGCACTATAAAAGGGGCTCGACCCCTAAGGCTTCAACAACACTTTTTCCAACGCCTCTAAGCTTTTCGTTCAAGCGCTCTGCTCCGGCAAACTCCGTTCTCGACATTCCAGCGCCGACGACGACCCTCTGCTCCGAAGTACGATCCACATCAGGGCGTCGGTAACAAAAAGTGTATTCATTTACTTACTGTACTATTCTTGTATTAAATCTGTAAACCTTTGCGCAAATATAGAATTGCCCGTAGTAAACGGTCAAGGGTCGTGGGCCTTGGAGTAGGAGCCGACCGCGACTCCGAACAAAGTAAAAATACTTGTGTTCCTCGTGTTTGTTTTTAATTCCGCTGCATATTTTCTCAAGTTTTATCCGAAAAGTTTTTCACGATATTCACCCCCCTCTCTATCGTGTTTCTCGATCCAACAGTTGTGGCTTGTTCATTATTAAAATTACCAAATCTCCTTGATATATGTTGTGGTTGGTTCAACAAATCCTCACATGCCTTTTCAGCATAACGACGGGTGAAGATACGTTATCATTCCCTATATGGCCTAGGAAAGTACAAGCTTTTCCATTTCAAACTTTTTTTCAATTATCAAATCCATCAACATTAAATGCAATTTTATTTGAGAATCTTGATGGCTTGTTGAAGATAAAACATAGAAACTAATATGGATGCTTTTAAGGTGAATGTTCAGATATATCTGAATAGATAGAATAAGGAATGAGTTCATTATAGCAACAGTTGGAATTGCATGGTTCAGGAAAAACTACGATAGACACGTTTAAAATTGTATAAAAAGAAAACGATCAATAAATATTCCAATTAGGTAATGTCAATTTATAACAAATATATAAATCAAACACGGATGACAAAAAAAATAAACAAATAAAAAATTTATTTAAGTATAGATGATGATATAGTATGAGATAGAATCTAATACCATAAAAAAATTCATATAGCCGAATAGAGCCGTTAAACGAGTTGATTCATGACAGGGCAGACCGGCTCATAATACACCAGTCATTAGACGGGGTAGGGCGGCCCCAACCCGTCAACTAGGCTAGTTAGGAAATTTTCAACCTAACACAACTAAAGGTGGGTTACAGATTAGGCGGGCCAACTCGTGGCCCATAAAAAAATAAAAATTTTAAATTTGGTAATGAATTACTATATCATCAAAGCAAAGTTAGTCAAATTGATATATAACAAAATACTTCAACAATATGCAAACATACTTTTTCATTTGTATTAGCGATAATATCATAATCGATGATAACATAATGTGAATTGCTACCTGAGATGTAATAAATTTTAAATAAATATTTCTTTCTTTCTATAATCATCAGTCGCTAACAAGCTAAGAGATCAAATGCTAGTGGGTGCTAAGTTTTGAAATTAAATTTCAACCCACGAGCTAACCCAAACCCATTGCGGGTCGACTCACGTGGATCGCAGGTTAATGCGATCGGCTCACTTGGACCCGCCTTTAAATTGATCAATAAAATTTCAACATGGCTCGTTTAAATTTTGTGATGGTGCAGGCTAACTCGAAAGACCCAATTCAAATTGAAGGTTCTATAGCCGATATTATCTATTAGGATAAAGTTGGGTTATTGTTGTGGATATTTTTTTAAAAAAAATCATCATTTTATTTGGGCATTGAAAATTAGGGAATTTCCGAGGGTAAATGGGATCATGGGGCGACTAACGGTGATTTATAAAGGAAGAGAAAGACAACTCGTTGGCTCGGACACGAAGCAAATACCTAGCTGACTAATGCCTTTAATCCTCAAAATGTAGTTGAATCTTTTAGAATTGTCGATATATGTAAATTAGTTGAAAAGTTTTATTCCGAAGATTTTACAAGAGATAAAAAGGAGCAATTAGAGATACAATTGAAGCATTATGAGTATAATGTGTAGGATCGATGCACGTGAGAGGGGGGTGAATCACGTGACTTTTTTAAAAAATTAGAGTGCTTTAAAAAGCGTGCACAGCGGAAATGAAAGAAACGAAAAACGAACACACAAACACGAACGATTTTTACTTCGTTCGGAGCCTTCGGCGACTCCTACTCGAAGGCCCAGGTCCCTCGGACCTTTCCGTTGGGCAATCCACTAAAACTCTCTACCGGGAAACCCCGATAGAGTAGGCGAGTACAAAAGAATTGAAAGTGTGACAACCCCACACTTTCAAGTAATTAAGTGCAATAAAGTATTAAAAAAATATTCTTCTTTTTACCGACGTCCGGAGTAGGTCGACTCTTTCGGGGCAGCGGGACGTCGTCGGCTCGAGGTGAAGCGTTTCCGGAGCAAGGCGCGAGCGTAGAAGAACTTTGAAGCGTTGAAAGAATTGTTGTTTTGAAGAAGAGGGTCGAGGGCCCTTTATATAGGGCTGGGGGCGCCCGGGATGCTCGGGGCGCCCCCCACGTGGCGTTCGATCCGTTGCACCCTTCGGTCAAGCCTGATCTCTTCATCTTCGGGATCTGCTTTGACCGGGGCGCCCGGAGCGCGCGGGGCGCCCGGGTTGACCGGTCAAAGCCTCATCTCCTTGGCTTCGCGAGGGCGAGCTTCGGCAGCTGGCAGTGAGGTGGCACTGGGGGCGCCCGCGACACGCGGGGCGCCCGGAGCGCGCGGCTGTCGAGGCTTTTTCTTGGTCTGCTGACTTGGGTTGACTCTGGGGGCGCCCGGAACATCCGGGGCGCCCTGCTCAGCTACTGCCTCACTCCTTTGAGGCTCTCTGAGCTGCAGATACTCCTTCCTTTGGTCCTGCATCCAGGGTTAGTCCAAAACACAATAAAACACAGTGTTAGATTATACAGCATTAGCTGTCTTGGTTCTGACTTTGGTCTCCGAAATGGAGCCCTAGGTCGAACCGACGCCTACTGTTCCCTCGACGGGGAACGCGTCCTCACTGGTTCGCTCCTCCAGTGACTTACCTCACTTACCTTGTGCAGCTCTACTTGACTTCTTGACACACCAGGACTTCCTGCCAAGGCTCAACCACCTTGGTCTTCCTGCCAAGTCTCAACCAACTTGGTTTTCAGCCAGTTGTCAGGTCCCGCGGACCCAACTGGACTTCCCGCCAGGACTCAACCATCCTGGACTTCAGCCTGGTGTCTGGTCCTAAGTCTTTCAACCCTGCACACTTAGTAAAGAGGTTAAACACCAACAACCCTAACTTTAACCACTTTGTCATACATCAAAACCCGAGTTTGACCGTTAGTGCAAACTGCACCAACAATCTTCCCCTTTTTGATGTAATGACAACCTAGGTTAAAGTTAGAGAAAAAACTAGCAGATACATGCAAGTAAATAAAAAATAAGCATGAAAGTACATGGTGCAAAATTAAGTAGCAAATAGAATTTTCTAAGCTTTAACCCTACTCTCCCCCTTTGTCATTCATCAAAAAAACATACGTATATTAAGTTACGGAGAGTAGGATCCAAAGCTAAGTGATAGGGAAAACTAGACTTAGGCAAAATAGATTAAGTAAGATAAATAGCCTAAGTGAAAAAAAGGAACTCCCCCTAAATCAATTAACTTAGCTTTCAAAACTAACAAATAGTTTTCAACAACATTATTGTTCAAATGAATTAGAAATATTTTCAAAGTTAAGCTTGACAATCTTTTTAAAAGAAAATATATAAAAATTTCCCAAATAATACATATTTTTCAAAGCCAAAAGAAACTTTGCTACTGAGCTTTAACTTAGAAGAAGGAAGATATTCTAAGAATAAGCTTTAAAAGTTTCAAGACCATCATTCAATTTTTAAAACTAATTTTTCAAGAATATGCCTTAGATTCTTTTGAAAATAGTTATACTTTAAAAGTAATATCATAGACTTAATCAAACTATTCTTAAAATTAATTTTCCAAGTTAGTTTGAACTCCCCCTTAACTTGACAAGCCCTTAGAATTCCTTGTCAATTTCAAGGTAAACATTCTATTATGTCCTAGGGATATCCAAACTACAAATAAAAATATTTCAAAAGAATCATTTTTGGAAGTAAATCAATCAAAATATTTTGATACTTTCTAGTATAAGAACAAGCTAATAGTGGATTTTCAAAAAACATAAGTATTTTTATTTTAAAGTTAATTTGAAAATAGTTTATCAAAGAAAATTAGTAAAATTTGAAAAAGGAGATTTGCAAGACCCAAAAATACGGATTTTTCAATGCTAAATAGGAATTGCAAGGAACTATTTATAAGCATAATCCTAATATTTTTCAAACAAAACAGTAAAAATAAGACATGTATGGCATCTCTTAAAATAGGTTTAGATATAGGGCATTTTTATTTTTAATCACATATTTTAATAAAATAGTTTAAAAGTATTTGAAGAGAGATTTTCAAGAGGATTGTTTAATATTTTGAAACAAAAAAATAGTAATAAAGTTATTATTATTATTTTTAAATGATAATAAGAATATCTTTGAAAGCACACAAAAATTGAAAATAAGTTTTGAAAAGAATATAATTGAAAGAATAAAAAAGACTTTAAAAAATAGTATTTTTAAACCAGTTATTTTCAAATATGTTATAAGGGATTTGCCAAAAAGATGTATAGAAATATTTTCCCTCCCCCTCAACTCTCCATAAGTCCTTAGGGGTAAGTTCGTAAAAGAACAAGCAGAAAGAGAAAAGGAAACAAAAGAGTTTTTTTTTTTTGTTAAGTTGGTTTAATTAAGGATTAGGTGTAGGCTTAATTAAGCCTTTAGTGTGGGTTTGCTTTTAGGTTTGGTTTAATTAGGTTTGTATTCATTAGATTTAAGTTTGGTTTAATTAAAGTTTAATTAGGTTAATTATATTTAAGTTTGGTTTAATTAAAGTTTTTAGTTAAGTTGGTTAAGGTTGGTTGGGTTGATAAATTTTAATTAAACATTAAAAATTAAGTTAAAGTTTTAAAATTTAATTATGATTTTAATTGAAGTAATATTTAAAGTTTAATTTCAATTACGATTCAATTTTGGTAAAATTAAATTAAGATTTAATTAAGAGTTAAAGTTTGATTTTGATTAAGATTAAGATTAAAGTTTAAATAATTAAGATTTTTAATTAAACTTAAGGTTAAGGTTTAATTAATTAAGAATTTTAATTAAGATTAAGGTTAAAATTATTAAGAATTTCAATTAAGATTAAGGTAAAATTTTAATTACAAGCTTTAGTTATTTGGGGATTAAAGTTAGAGGTATTTAAATGAAGTTTTAATAAAGGGTTGAAGTTCAATTAGGTAAAATTTTAGGGGTTAAAATTTAATTTGGTCGAATTTTAAATAAATTAAAGTTAGTTAAGATTTAATTAAAGATTCAAGGTTAATTCATTGGAGTCTGAATAAAGATTGAAATTCTAATTAATTAAGGATTAAAGTTGATTAAGGATTAAAGTTTATTAAGGATTCAAGTTTAATTAATTAAGGATTAAAATTTGATTATGTAAAGAGTTAGATTTTTAATTATATAAAATTTAATTAACGTTAAATTTTAATTTAATTAAAGTTAATTTAAGTAAAGTTTGATTATGCAAATTTTAGTTAAAGTTAAAGTAGAATTTAATTAAGGTTAATTTTTAATTTATGTTGAAATTTAATTAGATGAATTTTTAATTAAGGATTTAATTAGATGAAAAATTAAGATTTAGATTAAGTTAAAATATGATTTAATTAAGAATTTTAAAGTTTAATTTTAACATTTAAATAAGATTCAAATTTATAAATACGATTAAAATTTTAATTAATATTTAATTTGGTGAAAAGAAAGTAAAATTTTATCGGTTAAAATTTAATTAAGTAACGGTTAGGTTAAAATACCCAAGTTTCAAATTTTATTGTCTCTAATCATCTCACTCAGTCTAATATTGTCAATCAAAGGGATCCTATCGTTTGTGTGAGATGAGCTTGAATTTGATTTTTAATTTTAATTTTTTTTTTGAATTTTAATTTTAATTTTAATTTTAATTTGAATTTTAATTTGTATTTGAATTTGAATTTGAATTTTAATTTTAATTTTAATTTTAATTTTAATTTTAATTTTAATTTTAATTTTAATTTTAAATTTAATTTGAATTTTAATTTTAATTTTAATTTGAATTTTAATTTTAATTTTAATTTTAATTTTAATTTTAATTTTAATTTTAATTTTAATTTTAATTTGAATTTTAATTTGAATTTGAATTTTTGAAAGTTGAGTTATCAATCAATAATTTGAATTTGGTTATCCTTATTCATCTCACTCGGTCTAAGTCATCAATCAAGGGAGTCCTATGATTTTGTGAGATGATTTTGATTTTGTTTAGAAAAGTTAACTTGACCTTGTGTTAGATTCAAGTTTAACAAGTAGTAATTTAAAAGTACATTTCAATAATTGGCTTCCAGGCCATGGCGAGGCACAGTGGCCTTCTTTGGCCGAAGCCTTATTGGAGCAACAACCATTTTCTAGGCAAAGCCGCTTAAAGAAGTTGGACTTTTAACTTACTCATTGAAAACCCTGTTACTAAATAGTACAAGAGTCAAATTAACTTTGAAGCTAGTCCTAAGTGCCCACCTGGGCAGCGGCTGATTTTAAGGTGCCAACTAGTTTGGAGCCTCCCCCTAAATTGTAGACTGGGTGTCTAGGGTCAATGTAATGGATGTCCCTTTTTGGGACATAAAATTGATTCTGACCTACTTGCTTTGTTAGATAAGCTTTCGGAACCCATGCTTTTCGTTGATTTTTGCGGGAGTGGATAAAGGAGATAAAGGATCTTTGGGACGATCTCGATTTATATCCTATCCCAGATTTGTTATACATGCCCTTTTGTGATCCAAGAATAAGGTCAAGGTTCTTGGATCGGGTTGTGAAAGTTGCTAGTAGATCCTTAAGTTTTAGGACTTCGCCCTTTAGGGTTGAGTTTTCAGTTTCAAGCTCAATTAATTTTTGATTTTGAGTTTGTTCAGTTAATGTTCTGGTATTAATTAATTGCTCCTTAAGGTCTTGATTTTCCTTAAGAAGCTGGTCATTTCTAGATTCAGATTCAAGCAATTTTTTATTTAAAACAGAAATAATTTTAAAGAACTTTTCATTTACTGAATCTAAATATACCTTAGTCGAGTCGTCCGAAAAGAGTCCGATCTCTTGACTCGACTCGTATTCAGAATCTTCGTCGTGCTCTGAGTCTGACCCGGGTCCGGTTGCCATTAGTGCGAGATAGTTTGAGTTCCTTGGTGGTTCATCGTCGGAGTCGTCTGTGCTGTCGTCCCAAGTGGCTTGAAGAGCCTTCTTCTTCTTATTCTTCTTGGGTTGATTCTCCTTTTTGTAGGGGCATTCGTGTTTGAAGTGTCCTTTTCTGTTGCAACCAAAACAGGTTATTTTACTTTTGTCTTCACTACTGGTAGGCTTCATTATCCTCTGGAGGTCCTTTCTTGAGAACTGGTTTTTCTTTTTGGCGAAGACCTTTCTTACTAGGTTGACCATTTGTTCCTCATCATCTGAGTCTGAGTCTGACTCTTCTTTTAATTCTTGAATTTTCTTGTTTAACTTGCCATCTTTTGAGGAACCTGCAAATAAGGCAAATCCTTTCTCGGCCTTGGCGTTAGTCTGTTCGTGCAGTTCTAATTCACAAAACAATTCATCTAAATTAATTTTAGAAAGGTTCCTAGAAATTTTATAAGCATCTATAATAGATGCCCATAGTGAATTTCTAGGGAATGCATTTAAAGCATACCTTATGATGTCTCTGTTTTCTTGTTTGTGCCCGATTAGGTGGAGTCCATTTAGTATGTCCTTGATCCGGGCGTGGAGTTGGCTTGCAGATTCTCCTTCCTGCATTTTTATATTAAATAACTTATTTAAAAGTAAATCCCTTTTTGTTACCTTGGCATCAGAGGTGCCTTCATGTAGTTCAATTAGTTTGTCCCAGAGCTCTTTGGCAGATTCAGTTGGGCCGATACGGTTCAATTCCTCTTTTGTTAGTCCACACTGGAGGGTGTTCTGCGCCTTGTACTCAGTCTGGGCCTTTCTCTTCATATCAAGGTTCCATCTATCAGGCTTCAGTGGTGCATTGTTTCCCTCGTCCATTGGTGGTTCGTAGCCAGATTGCACCGCGAACCATTGATCCATGTCGGTCTTCAGATAAACCTCCATCCTTCTCTTCCAGTAGGGAAAGTCTTCCCCATTAAAGAGGGGAGGGCGAGCAGTGCTATAGCCTTCACCTTGAGCCATCTGAAATAGACTACACAAAAACTTGTCCCAAGACTAGGTCTTGGATTAGTAGTGTGGTAGGAAAAGGAGAAGAGAGAGAGAAAGAGTGACTCGAAATGGTGTTGCACCAAATTCGAGTAAAATCAAACGAACGGAAAAAATAATCCAAATCTAGGCAACAATACCTAATTTAGATCAAGTGTAGCGAAAAACCAAAACAAAAAAAAACTGGATTTCCCCCGGCTCTTATGGTGGTTGCACCGATACAGAGCGTGCCAGGCTCTGATACCACTTGTAGGATCGATGCACGTGAGAGGGGGGTGAATCACGTGACTTTTTTAAAAAATTAGAGTGCTTTAAAAAGCGTGCACAGCGGAAATGAAAGAAACGAAAAACGAACACACAAACACGAACGATTTTTACTTCGTTCGGAGCCTTCGGCGACTCCTACTCGAAGGCCCAGGTCCCTCGGACCTTTCCGTTGGGCAATCCACTAAAACTCTCTACCGGGAAACCCCGATAGAGTAGGCGAGTACAAAAGAATTGAAAGTGTGACAACCCCACACTTTCAAGTAATTAAGTGCAATAAAGTATTAAAAAAAATATTCTTCTTTTTACCGACGTCCGGAGTAGGTCGACTCTTTCGGGGCAGCGGGACTTCGTCGGCTCGAGGTGAAGCGTTTCCGGAGCAAGGCGCGAGCGTAGAAGAACTTTGAAGCATTGAAAGAATTGTTGTTTTGAAGAAGAGGGTCGAGGGCCCTTTATATAGGGCTGGGGGCGCCCGGGATGCTCGGGGCGCCCCCCACGTGGCGTTCGATCCGTTGCACCCTTCGGTCAAGCCTGATCTCTTCATCTTCGGGATCTGCTTTGACCGGGGCGCCCGGAGCGCGCGGGGCGCCCGGAGCGCGCGGGCGCCCGGGTTGACCGGTCAAAGCCTCATCTCCTTGGCTTCGCGAGGGCGAGCTTCGGCAGCTGGCAGTGAGGTGGCATTGGGGGCGCCCGCGACACGCGGGGCGCCCGGAGCGCGCGGCTGTCGAGGCTTTTTCTTGGTCTGCTGACTTGGGTTGACTCTGGGGGCGCCCGGAACATCCGGGGCGCCCTGCTCAGCTACTGCCTCACTCCTTTGAGGCTCTCTGAGCTGCAGATACTCCTTCCTTTGGTCCTGCATCCAGGGTTAGTCCAAAACACAATAAAACACAGTGTTAGATTATACAGCATTAGCTGTCTTGGTTCTGACTTTGGTCTCCGAAATGGAGCCCTAGGTCGAACCGACGCCTACTGTTCCCTCGACGGGGAACGCGTCCTCACTGGTTCGCTCCTCCAGTGACTTACCTCACTTACCTTGTGCAACTCTACTTGACTTCTTGACACACCAGGACTTCCTGCCAAGGCTCAACCACCTTGGTCTTCCTGCCAAGTCTCAACCAACTTGGTCTTCAGCCAGTTGTCAGGTCCCGCGGACCCAACTGGACTTCCCGCCAGGACTCAACCATCCTGGACTTCAGCCTGGTGTCTGGTCCTAAGTCTTTCAACCCTGCACACTTAGTAAAGAGGTTAAACACCAACAACCCTAACTTTAACCACTTTGTCATACATCAAAACCCGAGTTTGACCGTTAGTGCAAACTGCACCAACATAATGAAGTCAAAGTGTTTGACTACAAAAATTTTTCAACAATTTCAGAATTATGTCAATAGTTGGTGAAGACTAGGGGTGAACAAAAATTCGATTAAACCGAATAAACCGAACAAAATAACAGAATTTTAAATTTCGGTTCGGACTATTCGGTAATTCATTTTTTTTCCTAAAAAAATCCATTAATTCGGTTCGGTTTCGATTTTCAACTTTCCTATTGGGTTAAATCGAATAAATCGAATTAACCAAATTTTTAACCCAAAATTAATTTTTATTTTTTAAAAATTGATTTTGTTTAAAACAAATTTTATTTTATTTTAAAAACTATTTTTTTAGATAATTCGGTTAAAAACTGAATTAACCGATAAAAAATATATATTAAAAAAAATTAAGTTTGGTAATGATTTACTACATTATCAAAACAAAGTTAGTCAGATTGATATTTAACAAAATACTTCAACAATAGGCAAATATACTTTTTCATTTGTATTAGCGATAATATCATAATCGAATGATAACATAATGTGAATTGGTACATGAGATGTAATAAATTTTAAATAAATATTTCCTTCCTTCTATAATCATCAGTCGCTAACAAGCTAAGAGATCCAATACTAGTGGGTGCTAAGTTTTGAAATTAAATTTCAACCCAGGAGCTAACCCAAATCCATTGTGGGGCGACTCACATCGGTCGCAGGTTAATGCGATCGCCTAACTTGGACCCGCCTTTAAATTGATCGATAAAATTTCAACTTGACACGTTTAAATTTTTTGATGGTGCAGGCTAGCTCGAAAGACCCAATTCAAATTGAAAGTTCTAAAGCCGATATTATCTAGTAGGATAAAGTTGGGTTATTGTTGTAGATATTTTTTTAAAAAAATCATCATTTTATTTGGGCATTGAAAATTAGGGAATTTCCGAGGGTAAATGGGCTCATGGGCCAACTAAGGGTGGTTTATAAAGGAAGAGTAAGACGACTCGTTGGCTCGGACACGAAGCAAATACCTAGCTGACTAATGTCTTAAATCCTCAAAATGTAGTTGAATCTTCTAGAATTGTCGATATATGTAAATTAGTTGAAAAGTTTTATTCCCAAGATTTTACACGAGATAAAAAGGAGCAATTAGAGATACAATTGAAACATTATGAGTATAATAAAGTCAAAGTGCATGACTATAAATTTTTCAACAATTTCAGAATTATGTCAATAGTAGGGGTGAACCAAAATTCGGTTAAACCAAATAAACCAGACAAAAGAACCAAATTTTAAATTTCTATTCGGACTATTCGGTAATTCATTTTTTTCCTAAAAAAATCGGTTAATTCGGTTCGGTTTCGGTTTTCAACTTTCATATTCGGATAAATCGAATAGACCGAATTAACCAAATTTTTAACCCAAAATTAATTTTTATTTTAAAAGATTGATTTTATTTAAAACAAAATTTATTTTATTTTAAAAACTATTTTGTTTAGATAATTCGGTTAAAAACCGAATTAACCAATAAAAAAATATATTTAAAAATATTAAGTTTGGTAATGATTTACTACATCATCAAAGCAAAGTTAGTCAAATTGATATATAACAAAATATTTCAACAATATGCAAACATACTTTTTCATTTGTATTAGCGATAATATCATAATCGAATGATAACATAATGTGAATTGCTACCTGTGATGTAATAAATTTTAAATAAATATTTCCTTCCTTCTTTAATCATCAGTCACTAACAAGCTAAGAGATCCAATGCTAGTGGGTGCTAAGTTTTGAAATTAAATTTCAACCCACGAGCTAACCCAAACCCATTGCTGGTCGACTCACGTGGGTCGCAGGTTAATGCGATCGCCTCACTTGGACCCGCCTTTAAATTGATCGATAAAATTTCAACTTGACACGTTTAAATTTTTTGATGGTGCAGGCTAACTCGAAAGACCCAATTCAAATTGAAGGTTCTATAGCCGATATTATCTAGTAGGACAAAGTTGGGTTATTGTTGTGGATATTTTTAAAAAAATCATCATTTTATTTGGGCATTGAAAATTAGGGAATTTGCGAGGGTAAATGGGATCATGGGCCGACTGAGGGCGGTTTATAAAGGAAGAGAAAGACAACTTGTTGGCTCGGACACGAAGCAAATACCTAGCCGACTAATGCCTTTAATCCTCAAAATATAGTTGAATCTTCTAGAATTGTCGAACCGAATAAACCGAACAAAATAACCGAATTTTAAATTTCAGTTTGGACTATTCGGTAATTTGTTTTTTTCCTAAAAAAAATCGGTTAATTCGGTTCGGTTTCGGTTTTCAACTTTCCTAATCGGTTAAATCGAATAGACCGAATTAACCAAATTTTTAACCCCAAAATTAATTTTTATTTTTAAAAAATTGATTTTATTTAAAACAAACTTAATTTTATTTTAAAAACTATTTTTTTGGATAATTCAATTAAAACCCGAATTAACAGATAAAATATCGGTTCGGTTTGTTCGTTTTTTTCTTAATTTGGTCGGTTCTGTTTGATAGAAAAAAATTGGTTCGGTTCGGTTTTGCTAATTCAGTTCGGTTCGGTTTTAACCGAATGCTCACCCTTTGTGAAGACTAACAAGTCTGTTACATACAATTTCATTTTTAGAGTGATCGTATTTGTGCTTACTCTTCTAATTTCTACCGTTACTACAATACAATCATTTTCTGTAATGAATATCGTGAAAACAAAGCTTCGGAGCAAAATGGAGAATGTTTTTCTCTTGGATGCGTTAATGGTATATATTGAGAGAGAAATTGCTAGAAATGTAAGTATAGAAGTTATTATTGAAGACTTCGAAAATTTAAAAGAGCGTTGAATTCCTTATAGTTAGAGAATTGTAATACTTAATTGAGTTGGAAATCTCTTGTTATGCCAATCAATGTGAGACATGTTATATTCAAAAGTTTTAATATAAGGTTTGGAAAAATACATTTCAAAATATCTTGTTGCCTTGCTACTTTTTTCTTAAATAGGTAACTGAACTGATTTGTTATTTTATACAAAATTATAGTGGAACTGTGAGTGACTATATTTTTTTTTCTTGGAAATCAATTTCTCATGCTCTTATTAGTTCACAATTCATAAATGTTGCAAAATTATGGTGAAGACGTGAAGTTGTCGATGGTAAGTCAGTAATTGCCCTTCTAATTTCTTTAATCATTGTAGTGCATGATTATATTCATTGGTATTTACCTATGTAGTTAGAGCGATCATCGACAGAGAAGTCGAAGGCCTAGAGGGTTTAATTTTGATGACTTTTACATTCAGAAGCTTCAGCTACTATTAGTGGGATTGCCACCGGGGCTATGATGCAGCGGTGGGGCGACTAGTCGCTATCCTAGACATCCGCGGTTCGATCCCTAGCTACGGTGTATTTGCAGGAATTTTTCCTCTAAATGGGGCGCGAACCCTGGGAAAGCTGGGCTTCTAGACCGCCCACTGCGAGCGTTTCCCGATTTACCCTGGTGGTCGATGGAAAACTTCTGTGTGGCCGGGCCGATCGCCCGAGATTGGTTAAAAAAACTTCGTTAATCATTATTTATTATTAGCGGGATGGATGTGAAGATAAATATGAATTATTGTTTTATTTATTTATTTTAGATAATGTTAATAGAATATGTAGATGTTGTTCCATCATTCAATTTAAAAAGCATGAAAGTGACATGTTTTATGGGATTCATAGCACAAATTAGTAATCTGATAACATGGAATTTCATGTAGTGATTATATTATGCTATGTTAGATTTCTGTATTATGGATTATAAATGCTAATTTAGTTTTTTTTCTTTAAATAACACAAATAAGATGGTGGATGTTTTAAGCGATCATAAAATACCTCTAAAACTTAAAAAGAAATTTTATAAAATGACAGTTAGACACGTTGAATGTTGAAATATAACTTAAGAATATATAAAAGAAGAGAGTTGTAGAAATAAGGATGTTTGATCATTCCCATCAGATTTCTTATCCAAAATTTAAAATTTAAAATATAATAACTACTTTATTAAATTTAGATATCCATTTTTCACTATATAATAAATTAACTTCTCTATAATTTACTGTTTCTTTTTTTTTTCTCCTCCTATATAATATCTAATTTTCACTACTTAATTTATTCCCTTTATAATTTCTCTCTCACAAATTAAATAATACTTTAATATTTAAGAAATTGATTTCATTCCCCAAATTTAAGGAAGTACTATTTATATAATCTAAATTTAAGGATTAGGCAATGTAACTAGTTCAAATGTTATATTATGTAAAATGTAAAATTTAAAGTAAAATCTTTGTTTAGGAAATTTAATATGGATGCTTTTAAGGTGAATGTTGGGAGATATGAGAATAGATAGAATAAGAAATGAGTTCATTATAGCAACAGTTGGAATTGCATGGTTCAGGAAAAGCTATATAGACACGTTTAAAATTATATAAATAGAAGACGATCAATAAATATTTCAATTGGTAATGTCAATTTATAACAAATGTATACATCAAACACAGATGACAAAAAAATATAAAAATTAATATACCAGTCATTTGACGGGGTAGGACAGCCCCAACCCGTCATCTAGGCCAGTTAGGAAATTTTCAACCCAACCCAACTAAAAGTGGGTTGAAGATTAGGCGGGCCAACTCGTGGCCCATAAAAAAAATTATTAAAAAAATTAACTTTGGTAATGATTTACTACATCATCAAAGCAAAGTTAGTCATATTGATATATAACAAAATACTTCAACAATATGCAAACATACTTTTTCATTTGTATTAGCGATAATATCATAATCGAATGATAACATAATGTGAATTGCTACCTGAGGTGTAATAAATTTTAAATAAATATTTCCTTCCTTCTATAATCATTAGTCGCTAACAAGCTAAGAGATCCAATTCTAGTGGGTGCTAGGTTTTGAAATTAAATTTCAACCCACGAGCTAACCCAAACCCATTGCCGGTCGAGTCACGTGGATCGTAGGTTAATGTGATCGGCTCTCTTGGACCCGCATTTAAATTGATCGATAAAATTTCAACTTGACTCGTTTAAATTTTTTGATGGTGCAGGCTAACTCGAAAGACCCAATTCAAATTGAAGGTTCTATAGCCAATATTATCTAGTAGGATAAAGTTGGGTTATTGTTGTGGATATTTAAAAAAAAATCATCATTTTATTTGGGCATTGAAAATTAGAGATTTTTCGAAGGTAAATGGGCTCATGGGCCGACTAAGGGCGGTTTATAAAGGAAGAGAAAGACAACTCGTTGGCTCGGACACGAAGCAAATACCTAGCCGACTAATGCCTTTAATCCTCAAAATGTAGTTGAATCTTCTAGAATTGTCGATATATGTAAATTAGTTGAAAAGTTTTATTCCCAAGATTTTACAAGAGATAAAAAGGAGCAATTAGAGATACAATTGAAGCATTATGAGTATAATGAAGTTAAAGTGCTTGACTATAAAAATTTTTCAACAATTTTAGAATTATGTCAATAGTTGGTGAAGACTAGGGGTGAACAAAAATTCGATTAAACCGAATAAACCGAACAAAATAACCAAATTTTAAATTTCGATTCGGACTATTCAGTAATTCATTTTTTTCCTAAAAAATCGGTTAATTCGGTTCGGTTTCGATTTTCAACTTTCCTATTGGGTTAAATCGAATAGATCGAATTAACCAAATTTTTAACCCAAAATTAATTTTTATTTTTTAAAAATTGATTTTATTTAAAACAAACTTTATTTTATTTTAAAAACTATTTTTTTAGATAATTCGGTTAAAAACTGAATTAACCGATAAAAAAATATATTAAAAAAAATTAAGTTTGGTAATGATTTACTACATCATCAAAACAAAGTTAGTCAGATTGATATATAACAAAATACTTCAACAATAGGCAAACATACTTTTTCATTTGTATTAGCCATAATATCATAATCGAATGATAACATAATGTGAATTGGTACATGAGATGTAATAAATTTTAAATAAATATTTCCTTCATTTTATAATCATCAATCGCTAACAAGCTAAGAGATCCAATGCTAGTGGGTGCTAAGTTTTGAAATTAAATTTCTACCCAGAGCTAACCCAAACCCATTGCGGGTCGACTCACGTGGGTTGCAGGTTAATCCGATCGGCTCACTTGGACCCTCCTTTAAATTGATCGATAAAATTTTAACTTGACTTGTTTAAATTTTTTGATGTTGCAGCTAACTCGAAAGATCCAATTCAAATTGAAGGCTCTATAGCCGATTTTATCTAGTGGATAAAATTGGGTTATTGGTGTGGATATTTTTTTTTATAAAAAAATCATTATTTTATTTGGGTATTGAAGATTAGGGATTTTACGTGTGTAAATGGGCTCATGGGCCGACTAAGGGCGCTATGGGCGGTTTATAAATGGAGAGAGACGATCAGACACAAAGCAAATACCTAGCCGTCGTCGGAAGCTTTGTTCAGTAGGGATCGCGAAGCGAGGAATCGTCCAAAAAAGGTGGAACCGCCAGTAGGGATCGCGAAGCGAGGAATCGTG
>JAGFNQ010000500.1:271264-505332 GCA_024364735.1 Boesenbergia rotunda
ATTTTAATAGTTACTGAGTAACTATTACAATAATATATATGAATATTTTTGAGATAGAGTAACTGCAACAATATTGAAAATATAAATATTTTTGAGATAAAATATACGATGGGTATCTTTTTAAACTTAAAAAAATGATATCCGATTTATATAATTTGCTGGGTGTGTTTTTAATTTTTTAAAAAAGGATATCCGATTTATATAATTTGAGAAGTTCTTATTAATTTTTACCCATTATAATATTATATTGTGGGCATTAGACGATTAATTCTTATATCTGGAATTAAGAAAGGGGCAAAAAAGAGTAATCCCTACCTTTTTTTTCTTTCGTTTTTTTTCTAGATTTTTTTTTTCAAATAACAATCTACTATTTTTTTATAGTATTTTTCTTGGAACATTTTTTTTAAAAAACAATAGCTTCATTGGTGACAAATACATTCGCACCTTTCTTTAGTTTAGAATTCATTAATCTTTACTTCCACGTAAACTTAACATGTTATTCTCACTATATAATCTAATCCAAATTCCTAAATAATTACCCAAAATAACCGAGAAAAGACGTATAAGATCAGTATGCTTAAGTGCCCTAAATTTTTATATAATTTTAGAACCATCCACCAACTCAGAATTTTAAGATTTTGTTCTTTCCCTCCTAAAATTAGCAAATATCGAATGACTGCACGAAAAAAAAAAATAAATACGCTCAAAGCCATTAATTCGGTTGATTAATAATTAGACACTAAATCACTACTCCCCCCCTATAAGTTTATGTTATAACAATTATGAATTTTAATTATTATCCTAGTTATAATAATTCCAATTTCATAATTATTATAACATAAATATTGATAGGGATGAACAAAGCAAGTATTATAGACTTATGAATGTTTGTTAATAAAATAGCGATTTTAAAATGATGGGGATTATAATATGAATATTAGATGAATGAATTAAGTCTGTATTACAGTATCTATCAAATTATAATTGTTACAATATAAATATGATAATTTAAAAGAAAGTTTTATAACATAATAATTAGACTATTATATTAGATGATATTGAATTTAGACTATAACTCCGATATAAAATAAGAATTCTGAAGCTAATTATTATAATATAAATATTAGATGAATAAATTAAATTTATAGTATAATAATAATAAAATCGTAATGGCTAACATGTAAATATGATTGAATAGATCGATTTTAAATTTCAAAAAAATTAATTAATACTGTATATGAGCGTCACTGCGTAATTTTAAAGGGACAGATGGAGTATTGGAGTAGGGTAAAAAAACTGATGATCACAAAAAAAAACGCTATTTTTTTCCTTTAAAAGGGCTAATTCGGTAATTTCATTAAAACGGGCAGTTTTCCGTCGCCTTCTTCGCATTCCACCAAACGGCGGCGCCGCTCTCTCCCGGCGTGGGGGCCCCGAAGGGCTGGCTACCCACTAAATAGCCGCCACGTGCTCGTGGCGCCTCCTATAAAGAGCGACTGAGACGAGGCGGCCACTCCATCCCCGCGCACACACAAAGCTTCCTTCCTTTGATCAGAAAGCAAACCGAGGTACGATCAATATGAATCAATTTCAATTTTTTTTCCTTTAGCATTTTCTCTTCATTTACGATCTCGATTAGATCGCATTATTCTCCTGCCATGGAGTTTGATTTCTGCATCTAATAGTTCCACTGCATGCAGAGGTACGTAGTGCACGTCCGTCCATGGCCGCCGCAGCAATGGCATTCCCTCTCTCCCAAGGATGCAGATCCCAGACCTCACGGCAGCTCACGAAGCCCGGACCTCAGGCCACCAAGTCCAAGCCGACCTCCGTCGTCGTCCGCTGCGGAAAGGGGATGAACATCGTCTTCGTCGGCGCCGAGATGGCGCCCTGGAGCAAGACCGGAGGCCTCGGCGACGTCCTCGGAGGGCTCCCTCCGGCCATGGCCGTAAGGCCTTCTTCCTCCACTCGAAATCTTAACGTCGTTCACGCTCTGATCGGGCTTTCGATCTTAATTTGTTCAGGCAAACGGTCACAGAGTCATGACCATCGCTCCTCGCTACGATCAGTACTTCGACGGCTGGGACACAAATGTTCTAGTCGATGTAAGTTCGTTCCCGATCACGCCGGAAAAAGATTCTACTTTTGATCATCGATCACGCTAGCTGTTAAAATGCAGATACCAGTCGGGCACCAGATCGAAAGGGTTCGATTCTTCCACTGCTACAAAAGGGGAGTGGACAGAGTGTTCATCGATCACCCTCTGTTTCTCGCCAAGGTACTCCTTCGTTCTTCATCTTCCTTCTTCTTCCATGGCTCACACTTCTGATGGTTCGCACATGCTCAAGGTTTGGGGACAAACCGGAGGCAAGCTCTACGGTCCTTCGACCGGAACCGATTATGAAGACAACAAGCGACGATTCAGTCTATTCTGCAAGGTGAGATTGATCAATCCTGAAAGGCCATAACTTGTTCTTCAGCAAATTCATGGACGAAGGTGGCCTTTTTTTTTTCCTTTTCAGGCAGCTTTGTTAGCTCCAAAGCTCCTCCATCTCAACAATAGCAGATACTACTCTGGGCCATATGGTACACAGTTTTGTTTGTTTATGTTTGAATTTCCCGCGCTTTCTCTCATCCGTCGTATCGCAAACAGGGGAGGATGTTATTTTCGTTGCAAACGATTGGCACACTGGTCCTCTTCCTTGCTACTTGAAGAGCATGTATCAGTCTCAAGGGATGTATATGAATGCCAAGGTAAGAGTTTCGATTTGTTCAGTTTCGGTTTGATTAATTGAGAGCCAATTTATTTCAAAATTTTCAGGTTGCTTTCTGCATTCACAACATTGTCTACCAAGGCCGATTCGCCTTTTCGGATTTTGGAATGCTCAATCTGCCCGAGAGATTCGAGTCTTCCTTCGACTTCATGGACGGGTATGCCTTGCTCTCGTAGGGAAACTGTTTTATCGAGTGTTCTTTCGATACATCGAGATGTTTCAGGCATAGCGAGCCGGTGAAAGGGAGGAAAACCAATTGGATGAAGGCCGGAATCATAGAATCCGACAAGGCAGTCACTGTGAGTCCATACTACGCGCAAGAGCTCGTTTCGGGGGAACAAAGAGGAGTCGAATTGGACGACGTTCTTCGCGCCAAAGGCATCGTCGGAATCGTGAACGGAATGGACACGAATGAGTGGAATCCGGCGACCGACAAATACATCACCGCGAATTATGATGCCGCCACTGTGAGACCATTCTTCCAAACTTGTATCATTTATCACCTCAAAGATCATAGAACTCAACTTAACATCAATTCAGGCAATGGAAGCAAAGCCGGTGAACAAGGAGGCTCTACAAGCCGAAGTTGGATTGCCGGTCGACCGAAACATCCCTCTCATTGCCTTCTGTGGGAGATTAGAAGAGCAGAAAGGCTCAGACATTTTCGCGGCAGCTATTCCTGAATTCATCAATGAGAATGTCCAAGTGATAGTACTTGTAAGATGCATCCAACTTGAACCTTAGCGAAATCCTTTATTCGAATTCATCGGTATGGCTCCCTAATTCTTGCGACTCACAGGGAACCGGCAAGGGGAAGATGGAAAGAGAGCTAGCCGAACTCGAAGCCAAGTACCCGAACAAGGTGAGAGCACACATGAAGTTCAATGTTCCCTTGGCTCACTTAATCATGGCAGGAGCAGACCTTCTTGCTATCACTAGCAGATTTGAGCCCTGTGGCCTAATTCAGTTCCAGGGAATGAGATATGGAGTTGTAGGTTCCTCCTCTTATTCGTTTACTTCCTCGATTTCGATAGACGAGATCGAATTGGTTGCGCTTACATTTTGTTACAATATTGCAGCCATCTATATGTGCCTCTACCGGTGGACTAGTCGACACGGTCAGAGATGGAGTCACCGGGTTCCATATTGGTTGTCTAAGTGCCAATGTAACCGTTTACTTGAACATTTTCTTTCCCCCCATGAATTCACATCACTCAATTCGGCAATTTGCTAACATCTTCAGTGCGACTATGTCGATAAACACGATGTCCAAAGGGTCGCGGAAGCAGTCGAGAAGGCCCTTGCGGTCTACCGCACTGCTGAATTCAAGCAAATGATGCTGAACTGCATGAACCAAGACCTTTCCTGGAAGATGAGGAATGTAACTAACTAACTAACTAACTAACTAAAGAGGTAATCAATGATGTTAGTTGATCGATACGATGATGATAGTCGGTCGGTTGATTGTGTTAGGGACCGGCGAAGAGGTGGGAGGAGATGTTGCTCAGCTTGGGAGCAAGTGGAAGTGAGCCTGGAATTGATGGAGAGGAAATAGCTCCTCTTGCAAAGGAAAATGTGGCTGCTCCTACAGAATTGGTGCAAGTCTAGTTTGTATTATGTTTTGTGGCTCTTGTGATGTGTGGAATAATAGTATTTACTCAAAGCTTGTGGGCAGCTGTTTGTTGTCACAACTACAATTATGAATAAAAGCTACAATTTGAAGTTGTATCTGGTTGATTTGATTGTGCTAATTTACCTTTTTACTTAAATTATGGAACCCAACTGTAGCCTTGAATTAACCACTCCTTTGTTAGTTGTGAGGATTATTTTTGCCAAAGTTGTTATTTTTCTTATCGTCTCTGAATTAGGTAAAAATCAAAGGGACGACCCTTTTTTATTTTTAATTAAAAGGATATCCCACTCCACTAGTCTTCCTTGTAAAATGCAATAGTTGCCTTCCAATGTTGGATATTATTATTTCCTACCACTTGATCCCATTAATCACTTGAATGAATAAGATAACTTTGTGTTATAACAATTAAGATTTCGTAGTTGTTATAATGTAAATAGTTTATACTGTAATAGTTATAAAATCATAGTTATTATAATATTTTAATAGTTACGATTATGTAACTACGACAACTTAAATAGAAGAAGACAAATAACGATAATGAAATCTAAGCAACTGAAATCAAACAGGATCTTGAATTGAGGGAGATCCGCTAACTTAATAGCTCTTTTAGATCCTATCCCATAGATACGGAAGGAAGTTAATTAAAATACGTAAGTGTTAGACGCATTATGTGATAGAGGATACATATCATCAATTTTTAAGAATCGATCTGAACTGTTACGTCAGATATATCATGCACCCACCGTCTGCTACTGCTGGAGCAACATAATCTTGAATTGAGATGCAAGGGAAATGTGGTTTAGATTATGCTGACCTAGAGGTCTTCATGTCAAGGAGCTCCGTGTTTGTCTCTTCAGTGGCGAAGTCCCTTCTTTCGGTCTTAAAATTGACGGTCACGAAAACGATCTTCTACGCCACCGACGACTGTGTGGTGCGCCCGCAGCCACTGGATCAATGCTGTGTTGCCACGTTGGACGTCGCCGGCAGTGGTGTGGAGGAAGATGAGGCCACTCGCAACTCGTTGGAGGCACTTGAGGTCTCTCAACCAGCTTTCCCACGCGAGGCGGCGGCTCTGCGGGTTGGCCACCCGCGTTGTCTTCTCTATCGCTGGATCTCTTTGCTTCAGTTGCATGGCCCCGACATAGAACCGGTCGAGTCCTTCAGACCGCCCCACTTCATTAGCTCCATGAGGGCCAAGGCGGCGTCCTCGCCGGCACCAGCTGGGCGACGACACAGCTCACGTCCTTGTCCTGCTCCGATGACAGACGGTTGAATGGCGGGAGGTAATTCCCGCTCGCGTTACGGATCAGAAACAAGGGATCCAACACTAACATCGCCGTCCATGCCGGTCGATAGTTCTTCTCGAATCTTTTCTCGATCAGGTCATCGACCAAGTTGCCGTCGCAATTGTTGAATTTAGCACACCATTCTCTAATCTTGGAACTCAGCTCATCCCACAGAGGTAAGCTTTGCCCAATCGACTACTGCTCGGTTTCCATTGCCTTGGCCATGGTGATCAGGATGAGTAGCCCAAGGTGAACATGTGATGCGAGAAGATTGCGTGCCATGGCTATGAGGGAGAGAAATGCTCGAGAGGGTCCCCGAGACCAATCGAGGAGAAGTGTCTGAGATCAGCTCGGGAAAGGGTCCCCGAGACCAACTTGAGAGAGAAGTGTCTGAGACCAACTCGGGAAGAAGTGTCCGAGACCATATTGGGAGAAGAGTGCTCGAGACAAGCTCGGACACTAAAAGTTTCCAAGCTTAACTCGCATAGCGGAGCCCGAGCTCAACCCGGGAGAGAGAGGACAGATGAGCAGAAGTTTATCGTTAACAACGATAATAACACACTTAACACAGGTGACGACAATTTTCAAGTGTCCCCTCCCTGAATAGGAATACTGGCCGGCGGTTATGACCCGCAACGCATGATTTAATGTGTGCGATAGCCATTACCAGTAGTCCTCAATGGATGACAGCTGGCAGGCAACCACGAATCATGAGGCATGGGAACAGAGGAGGCAGTTATAGTAACATGGGAGCGCTCGAAGGAAGAAAGCAACGATTATATAAGGTGCTTAAGTCCCTAAGTAGGAAGGGGGGGGGGAATCTTTTTTGAAATCTAGTAATCTATTCTTCTTAATCGTCTTCTGTCTTTTAGCAATTCCTGACTTGAGTGTCGAAGAGGGCTCTATCTAAACTCCTTCTGATGTATCCTTTTAACGCTCGTGTTAATCTTGCAGGCGCGGACACCCCCCTTTGTGATCGCTCAAGGGGACACCGCGGTAACCTGTCGTCTATGTCGTTCACTTTCGGAACAAGTTTAGCGGCGTCTGTGGGAAGCTTGATTACACACCAGAAGGGACACTGTGATGACAGAACCTGAGGGACATCCGATCACGTTGACACGGGAAGAGTTGGACCGTCTAATTGCCAATGCTATTCGAGGGGCACTGGAGCAGCATCAAATCGAACAAACTATTTCTCAATAGGCAAATCTGCTACAGGCAGACGCCCAGAGAGCATCAGCCTCATATATTGAAAATCGGAGATCCATGTCTCCTCTCGATGTACCTATGAATGCAACTCTAGGACATCGACGAAACTCCAACGGAGTACTTGAGCAAGCACATACAACCACTTCCAGCGTTCTGCACCAAGAAGAGGGATAAGGAAAGAATGAACCTGTAAAGGTTCTCCCAAAGTACACATATTCGCTATTCGTCCAAGATATCGTAGACAATCTCATGCCCAAGCAATTCCGCGGTTTCGGAATTGTTAATTATGATGGAAAAACGGATCCCGAAGATCATATATGTAAGTTTGAGAATGCGGCCCTATTGCACCAATATACGAATGGTGTGAAGTGTCGGGTACTCTTGACCACGTTGTCAGAAGTAATGCAGCGGTGGTTACAGAGGTTACCATAGAATTTTATAAACTCTTTCTCAGAGTTTAAGATTGTCTTCTTACACCACTTCACCAACAGCCGGTGTTATCAGAAGACAACACTTAATCTCTTCGCCTTGAAATAGAAGAGCAAGGAGCCGATAAAGGACTACATCCAGCGGTTCAATCGGGTAGCACAAGACGTGCCGAGTGCCACTTCGGAGATTCTCGTCAGCGCCTTTACGCAGAGACTTGCTGAAGGAGATTTCTTCCAAGCCTTCGTGAAGAAGCCATCGACCAGGTAAGGACTTGGTTTTCAAGTTGAGGTGTGGATGTTTAGGTTAGTAGAATGGTTTTGCTTATTGCTGGGATTGTTGCTAATTACCTAGATATGGGTTTGGCTTTGTGCTCGAGTTATCTGTTTCCGATCTCGTTTTATGTATGTTCGAATTTGGGTTTTCTTTCCAGACGTGAGTTTGTTGTTCAATCAGAGCTCTGAGTATGCCTTTTTCTGAAATACATATGTCTTCTGTTTCATTTTCTTTTATTCTTTTGTACTTTGTAAAAAAGTACTCTGAATTGAATGAAGCATATTTGTCTCCTGTGTCTTTTTCTTCCAATGTAATTTCAACTTGTATTTGTCTTGTATGCTTGATTGAATACACTCCGAGCGCAACCTTCACCTATAACGGAAATATATTCATCTTACATATCCTGCTGCCAGTCGGCCACCCATCTTTCCCTCCTCTCTCCCTATATGGATCCATCGCACTGTTGGCGTTACAGGCGTTACAAGCCTTGATTGTGAAACGTTGAAACGTTGACAATCAATAGCATTGAATACCTCCATTGATGGAGGTAGAAGAAACGCCTGATTCTTCCTATAAATTGAGCGTCCAAATTGCAATCCAAGGAGTGAACACACGAAGAAGGAATCAGAGCTTTGAATCTGAGGGATTTGGTTTGTGGCTAGTTGGGATCGGTCCGGTGACGTTCTCGCGACAGCACACAGAAGAAGAAGAGAAGCAAGAACCAGAAATCTCAAATCGATGTAAGTCCAACAATTTTGTTTTGCAATTCGATTTCATGCTCAGATAACAACAATGGTATCAGAGCGATTGTTAGAGCATGAAAAAATTTTTTTACCTTTGCGATATCACCGATCTCATCTTCTTCTCGGCGTTTTCATCCCCTGGCCGACGATCGCATCACGCGCGCAAGAGGAGCCATCGCCGTCGGCTGGATGTGTCGATGGGGGCGGCCATAGCGTTGGTGATGGCGAGAGAAAAAAAAGGGAGTCAGCTGAGGGAAGAAGAAGAGGTGGCTGTGTGGGGAAGAAGGCTGCGTGGAGAAGAAAGGCGGCGGCTGCGGGCGTTGGGTGAAGAAGATTAGGTTTTGGGTTTTTAATGAGAAAAATTGATTTGATTAAAAAAACAATCCGAAACCTATTCTACAGCTGAAAAACGCTGCTGCCCAAGGGAGGATCGAACCACCGACCTCCCACACGAAGGCAAACAGACCCAACCAGTAGTTATACTCGGTAATTTGTTAACATTTGGTTCAATTTATTTAAATTAGATTCTAGTTTGGTTGAAAAAGATTAAGTTGGTCAAATCGGTTTTGGTACAAACCATTAGTTGGTTTAACCAAACCATTTTGATCAAATAATCTGAACTAAACAGACTGATTTGATCGTTATGTTGAATCTCAAATTTAAATAGGCTTAATTGTAGCTACAAACAAAAAGGAAACTTATATGCCTTTATCTATTCGTGTTGTGAATTGAATTGAACCAGTTTTGTTACTGGTTTGTCAGTTTTGTACTGACATTGTGTATTTCAATTCCAGATGCCGAGATTTATTACCACAATGACTCGTCGAGATGTGCGACGGAATCATTTGAGGGAACAGATAGAGGAGATTGACTACCTCCCACATCTAGGCATCCAAGGGCATATGGGAAGGCTTGATCGTCTATTTTGAAAACTCGAACAGGAAGAATTCCCAGTCCTAGATAACTACCGGATCGGGGCATTGATTAGTTCATTGCGGAGGCGTGCTAAAGTAGCTGCAAGATGTATCTGGGGATGCTACGAAGGACGTATCTCATATACCGAGTTGTGTAGAGAACTACTTCGCCAGAATTTTTCAGAAGAGGATTTGGAAGATTCTGAGGACGATTTGGAAGAGGATCTGGAAGTTTCTGAGGACGATCTGGAAGAGGATCCTGAAGAATCTGAAGAGGATCCAGAAATAGATCTGATTGTAGAATTCGAGGGGAATCCTGAGGAAATCGAGTGGGATCCAATTGAAGATTCTGAGGAAGACCCAGAGGAAGATCCTGAAATGTTCGAGGACAGTCCTGAAATGTTCGAGGAAGATCCCGAAATGTTCGAGGACGATCTCGAAATGTCTGGGGAAAACCCTGAAATATTTGAGGAAGATCCTGATATTGAAATGATCGAGGAAGATCCTAAAATATTTGAGGAAGATCCGATAGAATCTGTGGAAGATCCCGAGCCTGATCAGACAGGCCGATTAGAGATGAACGAGAGAGTGATAGCCATTGCCATAATATTTTTTATTATGGGAATGATGTCAACTTATCTAGTTCATTAAATTCTGTTTGTTGTACCAAATTATTAAGCCTATTAAATAAAGTTATGTTATGTGTTAACTCACTTGTCAATGATTAGTTCATATTCAATGATTAGTTCATTTATATGATTAGTTCATATTTAAGACAAATGATTAGTTCGTTTAATGAGATGTATGTAATATAATTGATCAATGTTAATTAGATTGGATTATGCGAAGGATGAGTGGAAACGTAGTTATCACTTGATTTCGTAAACCAAGTCAAGTTTACATTGAGTCAATCAAAAAATTATGTACATATGTTATACACTGAATTAATTAATAATTTGTTTATTCATGATAGATCATGGCAACTAAGAATATCATAGCTGAACTGAACAAGGGAGAGAAATTGTATGGGGATAACTATAAAATATGACATCTCAAGATACAATATGTTCTTGAGGAACAAGAAGTTCTGGAGGCTGTAAATCATTTCATGGTAGAACCTGCTGTTGGTTCAACTGCACAGTACAGACTTGATCTAGATGTCTATAGGGCATGGAAGAAAAAGGACTCCACTGCAAAGGGAATATTGATTAGTTCAATGGTAGATGACCTGGTATTTGAGTATGAGCCACTACCATCAGCTCATGCTGTCTGGGTTACCCTGAGAGAGAGATACAGTGGAGTTAGTATAAGCAAGCTTCGTCAACTGACAATCAAGTTTGACAGTTGTAAAAAGCGCCCGAATGTGACGATGACCCAACATCTGAGAGAAATGGGTAATATGATTCGGGAGCTTAAGACTGCTGGTCATGAGTTGACCGACGAACAACAAGTTCAAGCAGTTATTCGTTCCCTTCCTGATTCTTGGGAAACAATGAAGCAGAACCTTACTCACAGTGAGAGTATCAGGACTTTCATTGATGTCTCACGCCATATTGAACTGGAGACGGAGAGAATAGAATCCGCAAGGATTTCTGAGCAAGCTTTTGTAGCTGAAGGTTCTGGATCCAAGAATAAGAAAAAATGGTTTAAGAAAGGAAAGGGAAAGGGAAAAGAAGCTGGTGCTACTACTGTGCAAGACCCAATCAAGAAGAATGGAAAGAAACCTAAAGGCAAGCTAACTTGCTACAACTGTGGCAAGAAGGGCCATTTTGCTCGGGAGTGTACTGAGCCGAAAAAGGTAAATCCATGTTTGTCTTCTTTTCATGAGCTTTATGTTGCTAGTTCGGTGTTGTTAGCTGATTCTTATCCTTTGTGGATTATAGATTTAGGAGCAACGAACCATGTAGCTCATGATCGAGCTACGTACGTGGAGTACCGTCGCGTACCAGCTGGCAATAAGTGGATATATGTGGGAAACAATGCAAGAATTGAAGTCAAAGGAATTGACACTTGCAAACTCAACCTTCGTGGTGGGCGTACATTGTTTCTGCATGATGTCCTGTATGCTCCTGAGATTCGACGGAATCTGGTTTCTGTGAATTGTCTTCTTGAATTGGGTTATTGTATGAATTTTTACAGTCGTCGTGTAGAACTCAAAATTGACTCTGTGTTAATTGGATATGGTTTTATATCAAACGGTTTCATAGTTCTTGATGTAGAACCAGATGTTAATTGTGGAAATAATGGTTGTTTTTCAAACATTGCTCTTACTAGTGATGCTGATGTTAATGATAAAGTTTGGCATGCTAGATTGGGACATATAGGACAAGAAAGAATGAATAGATTAGCAAGAGAGGGTCTGCTCGACACTCGTGCTAAAGTTGACTTGTCTATATGTGAGCACTGTCTTGCTGGAAAAGCAACTAGGAAACCGTTTGGTAAGGCTATTAGGGCTGATTCACCATTGCAATTGATTCATTCGGATATTTGTGGTCCAATGAACATGAAGGCTAGAAATGGTAGTTCATATTTCATTACATTTATTGATGACTTCACGCGTTTTGGTTGTAGCGACCCGCCTTCTCTACCTTAGACGGTCCGCTACTTTATCTACTATCTTGACTCTACTGCACGACTAAGAATGCGGAACTTCTTTATTTTTCTTTTAAATCCATCTAGGGATAATATTCTAACTCTAATAGTCATGCATGATACAATGACACACTTCTTTTCATCTATAGAACTTCTCTGCAATGCCAGTCGACTGCGATCTAACCAGTCGACTGGTATCGGCCACAGAATGTTTCTGGGCGCGGCACCAGTCGATTGGCCTCTTGGCAGTCGACTGATGCATCGAACAGAAGCTACTGTTCGATAGGGCAGTCGACTGATACTGAACCAGTCGACTGGCACGCCTGAAAACCTGAAATTCAGATTCGAAACCTTGTTTCAAAAGTCCACAAAACATATAGTTCCAAGCCATACAAGGACACAACACCATTTCTATACTCTATACTAGTTTCCTAAACATTTTAGCCAATCAAAACAACTTCATAAACTCGAAATTAGGACTTTTGCGGAAGTAATTAAGTTATGAAAATCTATATGAACTTTTAACTAAAGTTTTGTACCAAACTTAACTCCTATGCATTCATAATACCAAAACACGTGTTCTACACCTCACTAAAGCATTTTGGGATGTAATGCAACTTTTCTAAGCATATTTATAGCAATAATAACTTGATTCAAAGGGAAACTCTCAATATCTTGGCATATGCATCAAATAGCTCCATCAAGTATCAATATTCAAAACTACTCACACTCATACTCATCCAATGCCATCATAAGGATATGTATGCTAATTAAAATGACATGGAATCTTTACTCATGGTTTTAAGACATGTAAAATATCTAAAACGCAATTACTTGGATAAATGCTATATGATCTAACTTAAACTAAGACTTTATAATAAATACACTTTGAGTCTTTTATTCATCTTGTCCCAAGGACCTCTCCAAGGTCAGCCACCACACACACGTCACTCAGCACCGCCTTGTCGCCTTCCTTCAGAATTGCTTGCCTTTACCTTTACCTGCAGCAAGAGGAAATGCAACTAATAAGCAAAAGCTTAGTAAGTACTATCTAGCTCACAAAATCTCGAAATGTGCAAGCATGCTTTTTAAAACAATGTGAAATCACATGAGATACTTTTATGCTTAAAAGAAACACTAAAACAACATGTATAACTCAAGACATGCATACTAAAGCACTAATAAGTCTTAACTTACTTGTTCTTGGCTTAACTTGAAACTTTAGCAATTCTTTGACTTTTAAATCTTTCTTTAACTTTTAGAAAACTTTCTTAAACTTTAGAAAACTTTGCTAAAGCATATACTTGAAAATAATATCTCACTTGGATCCACTTAAGACGTAAGTACCATCTTATGCGCGTTCCCTAAAAGGTTGGGGTAGCGAGCCACCAATCCTAATAGAGCAGACCTTGGTCTACCAGGGCCAAGACCTTGGAATTGGACACCTGGATTTCTTTAACGACGCCCTTGGACGCCGGGTACTGGCCTTAGAAAATAAAATAGCTTTTCTTTCTTTTCTTTCTTATCTTTAAATGCCTTGGCATTTTAACGAGCCCCTTGTGTGCCCAAATCCCTAAGTCTTGACTTTTGGGGATTTCTTAAGGCCTTGGCCTTTTCTTTTCTTATCTTTATCTTTTCTTTTCTTTTCTCATAACTTTTCTTAGCCCCTAACCTCATATAGGGTGCTTAATCAAACTTATACAAGCATGGATCATCCTAGGATTACATGCAAAATCATAAACTTTAAGGAAAATTGCATTTTAACTTTCTAACGGGAAAATCTTGCGGAAAACCGCTTCTTACTGCAGGTGAACAGTACTTACCTTGATATCTTGGACTTACAACCAAAATTGACGTCTAGGGCTCGGGAGAAACTTGAGATCTCGATGAACCGTTCGCGCCTACACGTTCTTCTCGTCGAGACGAACGAAACGCTACGCCCTCCTTGCTTCTTCCTTGGCCGGCGCCCCCTTAGAAGAGGAGAGGAGGCCTTGGTGTGTTTTCGCCCAAGAGAGGAGAAGAGAGGGGCGGCGTGCGTGGGTGTTGGGCGAGGTAGGGTTTTAGTTGAGAGAAAATAAAATTTCTCTTTTTAACTATCTATTTATACTTAGGGTTATTTAAGTCCAACTTTATAACTTAACTTAATATCTCTCTATTTTCTTTCAGCACACCCCTGCTGGGGCGCCTGGTTAACCCGACCAACTTAAGTCGTTGATCCCATGGGAGGTCTCGGGTTCAAAACTCGTCCAGGCAACTTTTTGTCGAAAATTCTATTTCTTTTAATAAAAATACTAAACGGACTCGGAAAATTCCATAAAAATATTCTAAAAATTCCTAAAAATATCTAGAATATTTTTAAACCATTTTTAAATAGTTCTAAGGACTTTTAAGAACTTAAAATGGAAATTTTGGGGCGTTACATTGGTCATGTGTATTTGATTTCTCATAAATCTGAAGTATTAGATTGCTTTAATCGTTATTTGAACGAAGTTGAGAATCAATTGGAACGTAAGGTTAAAACCTTACGCACTGATCGTGGAGGTGAATGCTTGTCTGATCAGTTCAAGATAATATGTAATGAGAAATGGATTATTAGACAGTTAACTATCCCTGGAACTCCACAGCAAAATGGAGTTGCTGAAAGAAGAAATCGAACTCTTCTTGAAATGGTTAGGTCGATGATGGCTCAAGCTAATTTGCCTATTTCCTATTGGGGAGATGCATTGTTGGCTGCAACCTACATACTTAACCGGGTGCCTTCTAAATCTGTTCCATCTACTCCATATGAACTTTGGACAGGCAGAAACTAGATTTGAGTAATCTGAGACCATGGGGGTCAGCTGCTTATATTCATGACAAGACTCACAAATATGAAAAATTAGGACTCAGAGGTAAGAAGTGTATCTTTGTAAGATATTCTGATACTTCTAAGGGTTATGTCTTTATTGGTGAGCAACAAGATGGAACCATCTCTGAAATTGAGTCAAGAGATGCTACTTTTCTCGAAACTGAGTTCCCAACAAGAGGTGAAGTTGATAAGTCAACTCCTCTATTTGCAATAGAGGAGGAGGATACTGTTCCTGCATTAACAAATCAGGGATCTCAGGGAATACCTGAATCTAGTCAACCTAGTGGGAGTAAATTGCCTATAAGTGAATTAGTTTCTCAACAGTCAAACCTGCGAAGAAGTAATCGTAAGATTATTCCTCGAAGAAGGTTTGTCATTGAAAATGAGGCATTAATGATTCTCCCAGTTGACGATGAAGAACCTCGAACGGTTGAGGAAGCATTGAGATGCTCAGTTAGAGAAAAATGGAGAATTGCAATGGATGAAGAAATGAAGTCTATGAGAAAGAATCAGGTTTGGGATTTAGTCGATCTTCCTCCAGGCCGAAGGGCTATTGGGAATAAATGGATTCTCAAAATCAAGAGGAAGGCAGATGGATCGATTAATAAATACAAAGCTCGTCTGGTTGCAAAAGGATATACCCAAATGGAGGGTATTGATTTTGAAGAAACATTTTCCCCTGTTGTGAAGTTTGTGTCAATACGTGTCATTTTAGCTATAGTAGCACATTATGACTTGGAATTACATCAGATGGATGTAAAAACGACTTTCCTTAATGGTAATCTTGACGAGGAAATCTATATGGCACAACCAGAAGGTTATATTGCTGAAGGCCAAGAGGAAAAAGTATGTAGACTTAAAAAGTCTATATATGGGATAAAGCAAGCGTCGAGACAATGGAAGATAAGATTCAATGAAGTCATTTTATCTTATGGTTTCGAAATGATCAATGAGGATTATTGTGTTTACCTAACAAAGGATAAAGGAAAGTTGGTCATTTTTTCATTATATGTTGATGATATGCTGATAGCTGGAAATGACTTAAAAGTTGTGATTGAGGTCAAGTCTTGGCTTTCATCACAATTTGACATAATTGACATGGGAGAAGCTGAGTATATCTTAGGAGTACGGATCATTCGTGATCGATCAAAAAGACTTTTGGGTTTGTCTCAAGAGGCTTATATTACTAAGATACTACAACACTTCAATATGTTTGATTGCAATGTTGAACAAACACCTACAGCGAAAGGTGTTGTTTTGAGCAAAAGTATGTCTCCCAAGACTCCTGAAGAGATAGCCGAGATGAAGAAAAGACCATATGCTAGTGTCATTGGTAGTTTGATGTACACTATGTTGTGTACTCGCCCTGATATAAGCTATGCTGTTGGCTTAGTTAGTCGTTTCCAGTCAAACCCAGGATCGAGACACTGGAAAGTGGTAAAAAGGATATTCAGATATCTAAAAGGGACGGTAGATTATTGTCTCTGCTTCCAAGGATCAAAGCTGAGCTTGAAGGGCTACGTAGATGCAGATTGGGCAGGGGACCTTGACGACAGAAAATCCACATCTGGCTATATTTTTTTGCTGAATGGAGGTGTCATTTCATGGAACAGCAAGAAACAGGCTTGTGTAGAACTGTCGACAATGGAGGCTGAGTATGTGGCTTGTGCAGTGGCTGTACAAGAAGTTGTCTGGTTGAGAAGGTTCCTAAAGCATCTGAAGATTGTTGAGGACAGTGGGAGCCCTGTTACAGTGTGTTGTGACAATCAAGCTGCTATAGCTTTTTCCAAGGATCCTAAATATCACAGCAAAGGCAAGCATATAGAAATTAAATACAATTTTGTAAGGGATATTGTTGACAAGAAAAAGATAATTCTTGAGTACATCCCTACCCGAGCAATGCTTGCAGATCCTTTTACTAAGCCATTGACTAAAGAGTCGTTTTATGAACATGTGAAGTCTTTGGGACTACGCAAGTTGTAACAAATTGTAAAGACTGTTATATAAATGAAATGTCATGATCTATTCAGTGTAAATGTATTTGTTACATTTGGTAAAAGTCTCGATGAGCATGTTGGCAGGCTAAGATTGGTCCTCTCACATGGACAATCGTCTCTATTTGTTGAGTATAAATAGAGGTAAGACTATTACTTATGAGACAACTTATGTAGCTGTGAAGAGAGACATACTCATAAGTTGAGGAAACCTTGATTTTGTATCAAGATGAGATCATTTATGTAATGATCATAGTAAATGCACCCACCATTTACTAAACCTGTTTAAAGCCAAATTGAAATTCCTAAGTTGAATTCGGATTAGACGTTAGGTATGTCTAGATCGAAATCTGAACGATGTTAAATATTTGAGAAAAACATGCACTCTTTTTGGCAAAGAGAAAAACATCGTAGCATGTGATTCATACCACATGTGTTATAGCGACAATAAGGGTAGTAGGAGAATGGATCCCTGCTTCTCTACTATGTGAGACCCTTGAGATTATCAGTTAATCTCAATCTTACCCTAAGTGACTATTTAGCTGTCTACTTGAAGTTTTAATCAGTGGTTGCTACTTTAGTGTGTGTCCTATTGACTATGGATGATTCAGTCTATGGAGCATAACTAGGAAAGCGACTGATTAGAATGAATAGATTCTAGCTGAAAAGGAAGATTAAAATTGGTTTACATCTGTAATACTTATTCACTGGTCGACCAGTTACATTTTTTTTGTTAAGTACTTAAAAAATGTGATTGTGAATAAAAGTATTGATTTGAGATGTCGAACATGCTCTTGACATAAATGTCATATGAGGGATTAGAGATGTTCATATGATGTAAATATTTAATCTGGGGTAAAGGCAAGTTATTGGTGTCTCTGATTTGTTCTATAGAGCAGCTAAGTTAAGTGTAACAACTTTCTTAGCATTAATTGCTCAGTGTGCTTGCTGTCGCACGAACCATTTTCCCTGAAGTATGAGTTGAATGCTCCTATATGGTCTTTGTGACTTCCTTACGTAGTCTTAGTGACTAGATGACCTATATGGATAGAATTGGACGAGTGGGAGATGTTGGCGTTACAGGCGTTACAAGCCTTGATTGTGAAACGTTGACAATCAATAGCATTGAATACCTCCATTGATGGAGGTAGAAGAAACGCCTGATTCTTCCTATAAACTGAGCGTCCAAATTGCAATCCAAGGAGTGAACACACGAAGAAGGAATCGGAGCTTTGAATCTGAGGGATTTGGTTTGTGGCTAGTTGGGATCGGTCCGGTGACGTTCTCGCGACAACACACAGAAGAAGAAGAGAAGCAAGAACCAGAAATCTCAAATCGATGTAAGTCCAACAATTTTGTTTTGCAATTCGATTTCATGCTTAGATAACAACACGCACACCCAAGGCCTACCATCGGAGGAGAGACGAGGCTTTATGGTGAGGCTAATCGTCTGCGCGAGTAATGACAAAAGTCGTGTTGCTCGACATTTCGCCCAGGCAGTTGTATTTCTGGGGTCTTATGCAACTCCAAATGATATGGGTCCAAGTTATTCTCGGCAGTATTTCCTCAGCTCGGCATCTCAGGCATCCTCGCCACCACAAGATGGTAAAAACTTAGGCGACCCCTGGTCGGGCATCCTCGGTACCACGACCAGGCTTACGCACCTCAGGCATTTGCAACACTACGAGATGGTGGGAGGTTTATGTTCCTCCCGGCCGAGCATCAGCAGCACCACGAACAGGCCTACTCCTCACGGGCATCCGCCGCACCGTGAGATGGTAAGGCTTTATGCTCCTCCTTGTCAGGCATCCACAGCACCACGACCATGCCTATTCATTTCAGGCATCCGCAGCACCACGAGATAGTAGGGCTTTATGCTCCTCCTGGTCGGGCATCCGCAGCACAACGACCAGGTCTACACATCTCGGGCATTCGCAGCGCCATGAGATGGTAGGAGTGTATACTCCTCTTGGTCGGGCCTCCGCAGCACATCTCAGGCATTCACAACACCATGAGATGGTAGGAGTGTATGCTCCTCCTGGTCGGGCATCCGCAGCACCACGACCAGGCTTACACATCTCGGGCATCCGCAGCACCACGAGATGGTGGGAGTGTATGCTCCTCCTGGTCGAGCTACCTCGACACCACGACCAGACCTACTCATCTCGGGCATCCGCAGCACCACGAGATGATAGAAGTTTATGCTCCTCCTGGTCGGGCATCGTCGGCACCACAACCAGGCCTACACGTCTCGGGCATCCGCAGCACCACGAGATGGTAGGAGTGTATGCTCCTCTTGGTCGGGCATCCGCAACAACACGACCGGGCCTACACATCTCGGGAATTCACAGCACAATGAGATTGTAGGAATGTATGCTCCTCCTAATCGGGCATCTTCGGCACCACAACCACGCCTACACATCTCGGACATCCGCAGCACCACGAGATGGTAGGGCTTTATGCTCCTCCTGGCCGGGCATCTACATCACCACGAAACTTGTTCCGGAAGGGAACGACACGGACGTCGAGTCACCAAAGAGCAGCCCACGAGGACAATGACAGGGAGAAGACGATCGCACCCTGCAAGATTAACACAAGCGTTAATGGGAACACACCGAAAGGTTTTCCGACGAAGCCCACTACGACGCTCAAGTCAGGAATAAGAATTCTTTTAGGATGACAACGAGGAAGCAGGATTTTGTTCAGTTTAGAAAGCTTACCCCCTTACCTGGGCGATGAAACACCTTATATATTTGAGGGTTTGATCATACGTGTCTCCACGTTCTCCTCCACGTTCCTTAATCATCGATTACGTGATATCTTTTAGGTAACGACCGACGGGCCGCTGCGATCATTAAAGCCTTAATTGCCGCGTGTAACGGACAATAATTATCCGATAACTTTCCTATTCTGGAAAGAGGAACGGTTACTTGAGGTCGGGCTCTCTGATATATTGATCCTTGGGCTCCACTCTCCCGAGTCGGTCTCGGGGTCTTCTCTCCCGAGCTGACCTTGGGACCTTCATTTGTTTTATCGAGAGGGTCTCAGGGCCTGACACCCGGTTTGACCTCGAGGGCTCCCGTCTGTTCTCCCGAGAGAGTCTCGGGAGCCTGAAGCCCGACCTGACCTCGGGCGTTTGTCCTCCCGAGATAGTCTCGGGAGCCTGAAGTCCGACTTGACCTCGGGCGTTTGTCCTCCCGAGATAGTCTCGGGAGCCCGATCACTTGGTCTGACTTTGGGACTCTGATCTACTATCCCGAGGTGGTCTTGGTATGACCTTAGCACTCCCGATGTGGTCTTGGTATGACCTCGGCGCTTAGGTGCAGTGGACTCTGACACATAGCTTCTCCGTGCCACTGAAATGTTCAATCGTATCAATGCTAATGAAAATTTAAAGCTATAAATAATTAAAAAATTAAGAATATTTTCAAAAAATAAAAACGGTAATTGACTGACTCATTTTTCAAATTATTAAATTATGTATTAGTTTTTAAAATTATCTTTCAATTCTTAATCGTTTGCATTACTTCAACCTGTTTTCTTCCGCCAACAACAACTCTAACAAGTTTCCTTTGCTTTCTATTTGCTCCGGGATTATGATACAATGAGGGAGCGATTAATTATCTCTCAAATATTCATGATTCGATCGCTCATTATCGTAAATTTTACAAGATTTTTTTTTCAAATGAGATGCGTAATCATTAGATATTAGGTTTCTGTATCGTCCGCTGTGAACACTTCCCGATTTACTTTAACAGCAGGTAGGAAATTTCTATGAGGTCGAGCTGATCGTCTCAAATTCAACGTTATCGAAGTTGATTAATTATTTTTTTTTCCCCTTTGTTTTCTATTTGGTTGACAACCATTCGAATAAACGATGGAAGTAGGCAAGACATCAACTCAATTATATTCGATAAGTAAGGCTTTATATAATTTTCTCCAAATTGTATGTGGGGTGCCCTAAAATCGAATTTATTTTCCCTGAATCTTAACCCTAAACGCCTAAACCCTCAATCCTTCCGCTGCTCTGTCTTCTCGTTTCATGGAAAAATGATATTTATGAATGCATGAAATTTATCTTACTAGCTTTTAAGAGAGTCGAGGCTACGACAATCTTGATCTTGTCAAATATTTATTCTGATTGTCATCGTCCACAAATTTTGTAAGTTACGTGGTGGCCAAAAAACTTCAAAAATTGTTAAGCAATGGACTGTACTACACCTTGTACTAATAACTTTATAGTACGAGTGCAAATGATAGAAAAATTAATAGTTTTTTTTTGACAAATTGTACAAACAAATCATACTTTTGTGACAAAAGATGAACTATAAGGTGTCAAGATTAATAAGAAAAAGATAAATCATGATAACTGAAAAAAGAGAAAATTATTCTACCAACCTCTATGTTTGACTCCTTGATTTTGTGTGACAAATTACTAACTACTAACTAGAGTTGTACTTGTGTTTGACGGGACCTAAAATGAAGAATAAAAAATGACTCTTTTGTTGCAGTACCTGTGTCTCGAGGCTGAGACCAATACGGTGGCTATAAGCGGTGACAGCAGGCAGCAGCAAGGTGACAAATAGCAGCCATCGCGTGATTAAGTCACAATTCACACGAGCGGTCGACGTCACATGTGACTGCCACAAATGATACAATCAGGATCTTCAATTGCTCTAGGCTTAATTAAGAACATTTGGCGTTGGAAGGAGCGCGAGGCAGTTGGTGCTAGTGAACACTGTGCTTCTCAACTAGCGAAAAAGGAAGATGGAGGCCGGTGCGACCCAACACCTGACTATGATTTAGTGTGCTAATGAACTACTTATTTTTATAATGAAAATGATGAAATTGCAGGCCAATATTGACTACTTATTTTCTGGATAAAAATGTTGAAATTACTAGGCTACATTGGGCGTAGTGCCTCCAACACTAACTCCATATGTTCATTATAAAAATGATGAATTTGCTAGGCTGGAGCCCAGGCTACGCCATTGACAGCCACTGCCTCGTACAATTTGGTGAGTGGACGTTGATAGCCAAGCCACATCGCATGCAACAACCACTATGAGAATCAGCGCATTAAGTCGTGCGAACAACCACCGTAACATTGTTGCATGATTAGGACACAATTGGCGCCGGCGTATCTCATGTTACAGAATGAAGAAGATCGAAAAAGAAGATTATAATTACCTCTTGTTCAGTGGATCTATACCTTGATAGAAAGAATGTTAAAGAAGAAATCGTGTATCAGTGCATGAGAATAGGGTTGAGCAATCATTTATTTGTTTAAGGTCCACCCTTTTTTTTTTTTTGGTATAATTATTTTTTTTTTCTGAAATAGTTACCTCTCTGGTCCCATGAGAGGTCTAGCCATGCCACTGACCACCTCATTTAAGTCCATGGGGACAAATAAATCAAACTTTTGTAGTATTAGAAAGGCGATTTAATTCTGAGATGTAATGCAGAATTAAGACGAAAATGTACTATTTTTATAAAAATTCCTTGTAATTTTATTTCATTTCATTCTAACACTCTTAGGCTACGTTTACTAAAGAATAATCAACTTTGTAATATAATCAAGATTACATTATAAGATTGATTATTTTATTTGATATAATTTTAAAACTATAATATAATATAATTTGTATTACAAAAGTTCATAAAAGTATTATAATTTGGATTACAATATCAACAACATATGGGAATGTTTGGGAGAACTTTTGCTTCTTGAAAAGTGATTCTTATAGAGATTATCTTGAAGTCAGTGAAAAACTAAAGCATGAAGTGTTTGGAAATATAAACTAAAAGCTGATACAAAGTAAAGTTTGAGTGTTTGGTGAATAATTGCTTCCAAACTTAATTTTTAGTTAAATGACAACAATATCCTTAAACTATATAAATTATTTTTTTTAATTATCTAAATATAATTTTGATACACCATGTTTTATATATTTTTTATTATATTTTGAATATTATATCAAAATTAATTTTTTTAAATAATATATATGTTTAAAAAATATATAATTAATAAAAATATAAATATAAAAAAATGACTAAATTTATATAAATTTATAAAAAATTATGAATATATAAATTTATGAAAATATAAAATTTTATTTAAAACTATGGTGGTAATTATGTAAAATGATAAATTATTAAAGATATAAATGTCTATTTTTAATTCTAGACCATAAGCAAAAAAGCAGAAGCAGAAAAAAGCATCAAATTCTTGCTTCCAGCTTTTGACTAAAAGTTATAGAAGTTAAAGCAGAATCTGGTATTCACAAACACTCAAAAGTGCTTCTATGTAGTTAGAATCTAAAATGCAGCTAGCAGAAGCTCTCCCAAACACTCCCATAATCTAGATTATATTACAGACTTCATTATATTACAAACTGAATTATATTATCTTAATTAAACGGAGCCTTTGTTTTATCTATTTTTAAAATCTCAATAAACTTGCTAGTCTTTATTCATTCAGAAACTCTCAAAATCTATCTCAAAATTAGAGGGAGCAGCAGCTTCAAGCTTGTGGTCGCGAACGCTCGCCGCGGCACTGACAGCCACAGGTTCTCTCGCTCCTCCCTTCCTCTTCCGCCATGGCGGTCGTCTCCTTCCACCCTCCCGTCCGAATTGCATCGCCACCGTTTCCTACGAGGACGCCGAACACGAAGCATCTACTACTCTTCCGCACCCCAACCCACCCAAGTCCTCAAAATCGGCGGAATCCTCGTCGGCGAGCCAAACCCCGGCCTTCGGATATCTTACAACCCTTCTTCAGCTCAGCCTCACGCATCCTGGACCGAATTAGGTATTCTTCTGGAGTTTCTTCTCGAATCCGCGGCACATCGTGCCGAAAGTTGCGTTCTTTTCGATCGGTAGACCGCTTTTGAGTTGCAAAATTGATTTTTTTTTTAAATTGGGGTTCCTAGAGGCGACGATATCATCTTGGAGATACTGGGCATCGCAGTTCCGGCTATCTTAGCTCTCGCTGCGGACCCCATTGCGTTGCTTGTGGACACCGCCTTCATAGGGCATTTGGGTATTGATCTATTTATTTATTTCTAATTTTGTGATTCTTTGAGCTCTGGTGTGTTTGACTGTTTGATTCATGCAAGGAGTGCTTCCACTTGAAGCTTTTAGGTGGAACTTTGTGTCCATGTTGCTAATTTGTATGTGACTTATTTGTTTATTTTTTTCTCTTCTGGCCGTGTAAAGTTGTATAACATCACGATAGGATCTGCTGAGCTAGCAGCTATTGGTGTCTCGGTCTCGGTGTTCAATCTGGTCTCGAAGCTGTTCAACATTCCTTTGCTCAATGTTACTACTTCCTTTGTTGCTGCTCAGCAGGCATTAGAACCTCGTCCTGAGAACAATGCTTATGCTGGTGAAATAGGTAGCTTCTATTATCTCTGTGTGAAAGTTGATGGATCATAATCTTTTGGAAAGGTATTTCAGTGACGATTGTCGTTTGTGTGCAGGATCTTCACAACAAGATCCCATTGGTGATGTTGATGGAGAGAGCAGGAAGTCTCTTCCAGCAGTATCGACTTCTCTGGCTTTGGCTGCTGTAGTTGGGATTTTGGAATCAATTGGTCTAATATTTGGCTTGGGTGTGTTGATGGATTTCATGGGTATAGCTGTTGTATGTCCAATGAAGCAATTCTTCACAGTAGTTACATAGCTGTGTTTAATTATATTGAATTCTTGATCTTATTTTCAACTCAATGGATAAATGATAATGCATACTGAATAAGTCAAGTCACTGGACTAAATCATATTCTTTATTGCTAAAGAATGATCCTATATTTGATGATTTCAGAATGTAGAATTCCCTAAAGGAGGGCCATGACTTTCCATTCAGATTATGCAATTTGACATTGATGTTATTCTGCTAATCTTATCTCAAGTATGCCGATTTGGAATTTTTCATTCCAGCACTAGTTTTTTGGTTTATAAAATCATGGTGGAGATGATAGATATCATATTACTAATTTCTTTTCTTGCTATATTTTTCTGCAACAAAGGCTATCAGTGTTTGAATCTAATTGTTATAACTTTTCCTAATGATCTAATAAATATTTTTGCATTGTAACACAGAACAACAGTTGCATGCTTTCTTATGCCTCTATGGAAATTGACAGCATTTTTTATGATTGTTGCAGGATTCACCTATGCGATTACCTGCAGAGCAATTTCTTACCCTACGAGCATTTGGTGCTCCTGCAATTGTAATAACACTTGCTGCTCAAGGAACATTTCGTGGTTTTAAGGATACAAAAACACCATTATATGCTGTCTGTAAGTATTGTATTTTCAACATTTGTTTTTATGTAACCTATTCTTGCTTGGATGTTTTTAGTATTGTATATACAAGAGATTGCATTACTTTCCCTCTATCTCATCTTACACCACTAAACCATATAGACTGACACTGTTTATAACTGTCATTCAATTAAGTCATACCGTTCATTACTATTTTTCCATTCATGTTACAAACTCTTTGTGATCCTTCCCAATCCCTTTTTCGGAATGTGATGGATGCCAAATTGGAGGTAGTTGGACAAGTTCAATTGCTCAAAGGTTTTTCTTTCTTCAATCAAATGAAACTTAGTTCAGATAGAAAATATCTTCTGTGGTTAAGCAAGCTTGAGACAGCTATTTAAGATGGATTTTGATGTTGCTAAAAAGATAGAGAGAAATGTTATTGAATTGTTTTAAATTTGTGGCTCTTGAAAAAAAGAGAGAGAGAGAAAGAATTAAAGGAAGTTTATTTTAGCATTTCTATGATCCAGCTGACATTTGATATACCAGTATAGAGGTTTTGTTTGACCTACACATGGCATTGGGTAATTTTTTTGCACACCCCTTGTAGTTTACCAGTAGTACACAGATTCCAATTCTTCAAAGATCTTCACATAGCCCATCAAATGACTTACACAGTCAAGCACCCATTGTAATTTGCTGTTGTTCAATGTACCTCTCACTTTTCCAAGTTAGATAAGTTGTAAATTGTTTAGGTAGTATTCCAGTTATATATTATGCACAAAGAATTTTGTTCATGAAGGCTGCTTGGATACCGATACAGGATACTCTAAAAAATGGTAACTAGTCGAAGAGAATGTATACTCTTTGGTACTGGTTCATTTGTAAAATCTTTTCTTTTCATGAAAAAATATTTCTTTTCAGAGAGGTTTGACTAACTTCTACTTGCATAAATTCAATCCTAAGATAATTGGGAGTATAAAAGATCATGAAATGAATCATGAGCTGATGATTTTTTTTCTAAAATGATCAACTAGCACTGAAAAAACTAAAACAATATTCTAGTTTCAATATTCATTCTTAGCAATTAGTGTTTTTGGTTATTGATTCACATCTTATTTTGTCGATGCCAAATTCAGCACTGAGCAATACTACAATCATCTTTGCCTATCAGGTGCTGGAAACTTGCTTAATGCCGTACTCGATCCCATTTTGATATTTCTGCTTGGTCTAGGCATAGGTGGTGCTGCCGTAGCTACAGTTACTTCTGAGTATGTTTATGCAATATGATATTATTAGCAAACCAATGCATTGTTATTTTGTTACTTCTCTTCGTTAATTCACTTTCATGCTTGATTCTATTCAAGATATTTGATAGCTGCTATTCTCATCTGGAAGCTGAATGAGAAAGTTATACTATCTCCAAGTATAAATGGGAAAGGAATGAGTCAATATCTGAAATCTGGTAGGTTGCCCAAATGCTTTTAATATACAATAAACAAACATATGTAAGATGATCTGTTTGAGCGCTTTTTGTATTGTAAAAAAGAATGGAATAGTCTGTTGAAGGGAAGCTTGTTATGAGACGAGGTACTCATTTCCTTTTGCCTCTTCCACAAGGTTCGGTAAACACAGTCAAGTACCGCCTGAACCAAAAATTTTCTTGATTCTCCAACATTCCTCTTCTTTCTATTCTTTCTCCTTATCATGATTCGACATCTATTTTCTTATTTCTCTTTCTTCAACAAGATGAATTTGGAGAGAGGAGTTTGACATATCACATCGAATTGGGATGGAACTAAGTAGATAGAGAGTTAAGCTGAACCATTCTAGTATAATAAAAAAAACCAATACAGTTTTCATAAACCGACAAATTAGCTTTCTAGTTTAACTCCATATCAAATGGTCGAAAGCATTCAGATTTTACTGTTGCCTAAATCATGGATTTTCCATTTTGGCATTCTAGTCTGATTATGATTGCTTTAGTTATAATTCAATGAATGACTATAAAGTATAAACCACATGGAACACTATATCTGAATACTATACATTTTGTTTTTGAAGGAAAATGCTTTTAATGCTATTCTCATGCAGTTGGTCTCTTGGTTGGAAGAACCATTGCGGTGCTCATAACCATGACAATATCAACTTCCGTGGCAGCACGAGAAGGTCCAGTTCCCATGGCCGGTCACCAGATATGCCTACAAGTTTGGTTGGCCATTTCTTTGCTTAACGATGCTTTGGCACTCGCTGGTCAGGTCAGATAACATATTCAACCTGTTTATTCTCCAAAATATACAGATCAGAAAATACAACTCCATTTTCAGCTCATTTGAAATATTAAGAAAATGTGCAAACCTTTTTCACAGGCTTTACTAGCGAGTGAATATACCAAGAAGAACTATAAACAAGCTCGCATAATAGTGTATAGGGTTTTGCAGGTTTGTATGATGGTCTTAGTTCAACACATTGCTATAATTGCCCATGGACCTATGCTTACTAGTAAAATCCAAAGGGAAAAGTTTGTTGTCAATCTCTTTGATCGTCCTTTGAATCATCGACAGGTCGGAACAACAACTGGCATTGCACTGAGTGTGTTGTTGTTCTTTGGATTCGAGCCATTCTCAACTCTATTCACCACTGATTTTGCTGTTCTCCAAATCGCTAGTTCCGGTGTTCTGGTAAAAATTTCTTTTCATAGTTGTTAAAACTCAGAAGCTTTGTTTGTCAATTGTCCATAATGAAGTTGGAATTTTTTGCAGTTTGTGTCTATATCTCAACCAATCAATGCCATTGCTTTTGTAATCGACGGTCTCTACTACGGCGTCTCCGACTTTTCGTATGCTGCATATTCAATGGTCTCGTCTCTTCTACGCTCACAATTCAACAACAGTACTTTTTTACTTCTTCATTACCTTAAACATATGTTGTATAGGTGCTTATAGGGTCAATCTCATCCGCGTTCCTTCTTATGGTTGCTCCTGTATTTGGACTCGCCGGAGTATGGACTGGCTTGGTTCTCTTTATGAGTCTACGAGCCCTTGCGGGAATTTGGAGGTACAAAAACCGCCGTAAACTACCTCGACATCCTTATTTTAGGATACTAACACTTTCTCTTCCAGACTACAAACCAAAGGTGGTCCATGGAAAATATTATGGTCGGATACCGAGATAGGAACCGTAAAAGACTCATGAGATTGACTATTGGCGAGGTAGTATAGTACTCTCACATGCTATTTCATACTGAATGGAGTATGAGACCCACCCTGCATCGCTAGGATGATTGGAAAAGGCTTGAACTTGCAGATGCTCATAAGTTTCAGTGAGCTCAACGACTCTAACCTGTCATTTACTGAAGTAGACGAATAATCTTGGTAACTTACCGGGAACTTTAACCTTTGTTCACACCAGCCACGCCGTAGCTTGCTGACGCATGTTGACTCGCCATACCTTGGGTCAACACGCATCAACTAGAATCCATGACCAAGATTTTTTTTATAAATTATTAAATATCTTTTTTTTAATTTTCTACTTAACAACCATAAGAAAGGCATATTATTTTGTATTTTGAATAAATTATGAGTAGGTCGTACTTCTAATTTATTTTAAAAAATATCATATAGATAATTATTTTTATTGAAAAAAAATCATTTTTATGATATAGGTAATTAATAGTGTTTCTTTTAATTTTTTGCTAAAATAAAAGAGAAATGATACGTGTAGTGAAAGTGAATATTTCAGTAAAAATTTTGACCGTTATTCGATGGTACGTTGGATTACCGGTAGATCGGATACTATAGGTGGACTTTGATTACCATTCCAAATCAAACTATATCTTGGGAGGCTGGTGAACCCGTTAGGATCACCGGTAACGGTGAACCGTCGAAATCGACGGTGAATAATGCGAGATCGTAATTGCGGTGATCACTGACGGGTTCATTGTGCCTCTCAGGGTATAGTTTGGTTCGGGGTGGTGGCCGGAGGTCGTCGATAGTGTCCGATCAACAATCGAACGTCGGACGTAAGACATACCTTTGATTAATAGTCAAAAATTTTATGGAGACATTCACTTTCAGTGTACTTCTCACTGAGCCTGCCCTACATGCTTTCCTCCCTTATTGTGCGTGTGGCCTGCTGCCTACACTAACACGGCAAGGTCCGCCATGAATGGCCCCGTACGGCAAGCTTAGTTAATGTAGTTCCTCCTCCTCTCTCTTTCTCTGACCATCCTCGATCAGAGTCGTCGTCGACACTCCAAATTTGGAGTGGTATAAAACTGTGCAGGAGATCGAAAGCTCTTGGACAAACGCAGATAGAGCTACCGAATCCAACGCCAACGTAAAGGAAATTGCCGGTCGATGGATTTAAAGTTGACTGGTTCAGAAAAAGGCAGTCGCTTTCCCGCCATCACCATGGCTCACTTGCGAGCTCTGCTCGCCTACTGCAAGAACTGGGCTGTGCACCCCATGCACATGGCGCTCATGGCGTGGGCCTTCGTCGTCGCCGCGGGTCTCGCCGTCGTCTTGCTCTTCATGTCGGGCCTCATGGACAGCGCCGTGCCGGAGAGGTCAGAGAGGGCGCGGTGGACCGAGATCACCAACCAGATCCTCAACGCCCTCTTCACTATCATGTGCATCTACCAGCACCCGAGGCTGTGCCACCACGTGGTACTCCTCTGCCGCTGGCGGCCGGAGGACGCCGCCGAGGTGAGGAAGGTCTACTGCAAGAAGAACGCTAACGCCGGCGCTCGACGGAGCAACGGGAGAGGTCACATGGCGTTCGTCGTCGCGCTGCTCCACCTCACTTGCTTGTCTCAGTACGGCCTCTGCGGGCTCTACTGGGGCTACTCCTCCGACGACCGGTCGACGTGGATACAGATCGTCTTAGTCGCGGTCGGAATCTTGGCGCCGGCGGTGGCCAGCGTCTACGTCGCCTTCGGCCGCTTTGGAAGCAAACTCGAAGAGGAATTTGAGATTTCGTCATTGAGGACATACGAAAGAAAGGAGGAGGAGGCGGACCGGGAGTGGGCCGGCGGCCTCTTCGACTGCGGCGACGACCTCGTCGGCGCCTCTCTGTCGCTCTTCTGCACCTGCTGTGTGTTCGGGTGGAACATGGAGCGGCTGGGACTCGGGAACAAGTACGTCCACGCCGCCGTGTTCGTGCTGCTCTGCTTCGCTCCCCTGCTTGTGTTTACTACGACGGCGAGCCGCATCGACGACGGCGTCGTGAAAATCCTGATGGTGGTCGCCGGGGCGCTGCTCTGCTTCTGCGGGTTGCTCTACGGTGGGTTTTGGAGGACGCGGATGAGGGAAAGGTTCGATCTCAAGGGTGATCCTGCGTGCTGCAGGTGTTCGCCGACGGCGTCGGACTACCTGCGGTGGCTACTTTGCTGGCCGTGCGCGGTGGCGCAGGAGGTGCGGACGGGGAATTTGTACGACTGCGTAGAAGAGGGCAGGGAAAGGGACTTGGAGGAGAGATCGAGGTCGGTGCTGAAGCCGTTACCGCGTGAAGATGAGTTGAGGCCGGCCATCAGAATCGAACCGTTGGCGGCGCCGGCGAATGGAGGAGCAGCGGGAAATGGAAGATTCGGTGACGTCACGATCGACATCGACGAGAAGAGAGATGAATCCATGGAGCCGCCAGTTCAGCCGTTGATTCACCGAGAAGGAGATCTAAGAAATTGATTAACGGGGAGTTTCATTTCGTTTAAATAAGATTTGGATAAATAGAGTGAAAATGGGAGAGCGAAATTCATAGTGAATGATGTGGTATGATGTGATACTTTACATGCACACGTTCGAGTATCGTTAGGATACCATCGACGGTCTTCGGCCGCCGCCCCGAATCAATCTATACCCTGGGGGGCACGGTGAACCCGTCAGAAATCGTGCATGCAAGATGACACGTCATTCACTATGATTTTCACTCTTTCATTTTTATTCTCCCAATTATTATTGGGATAAATATTCGAATTTAGATCGTGTTCGGATATACTGTTGCCCATTTATATGTAAATGAATTCATTATATTGTCAATGAAATCTAAAACACGTTCTTAAAATAATAACGTGAAATTTATGCAATATTATGAAAAAAAATTTGATAAGATAAATGTCATTATATTGATTGCAAAATGATCCTCTCATTGTAGTAAATTTGACATACTTTAACTGAATATCGTTATAGAATATCTGATGAAGGAGGGGGATCCTCTGTCCCGAGGATCCCCTGTCCCCGTGTCCCAATTCGTCGGCGATCGCCAACGAGTCGTCCGATCGTCGATCGGACAGTACCGGCGGTCTTCGGCCGTCGTCCCGAACAAAACTATATCCTGGGGGTACGGTAAACTCGTCGGATATCGCCGCAATTGTCATGTTGTTGTATTCACCGTCGAATCTGACGAGATTGCAATCCGACCGATTTCGATCGATTCATCGTTCTCCTAAGATATCGTCTTATTCGGGACGACGATCAAAAATTATTGATGGTGTCCGATCGTCGATTGGATAACTCGTCGACGATCGTCAGTGAGCGGAAGTCCGGGACAGAGGATCCGAAGCGCTGATGAAGACAACATAAATGCCATTATAGATTAGTAGATTGTCAACTAGTTGAGATAAATTTTTAAGTGTAAATTGTGTCTTATTGTATAAGACCATCGTATTTTTTTTATTATAAACTATCTATTTATCAAGTAGCTTTGATCAAAGCTATTTGATAAGTAATATGATCAAATTTACAATTTAAGAGTATCCATAGTTACGTAAATTGGTAACATTTATATTTAAAAATAAAAATAAAGGGAAGAAAAATTACATAAAAAGAGGTATTCTAAAAATTAAGTGTTCGATTTAGAAATTTTACATATTCACAATGTACCATATTCCATGAATAAAATTTACATTGAGTTCCAAGATCCTCAGATGTGATCTCATTTATAAAATTATACAAACACCACTACTAGCTTTTCCAAAAGATGCTATTATTTTCTTTTGGGTGGTATAAACTCTCAGAACAAACCTTTCACTTTGCTTGAAGCTTTGGAAACGAACCCATAAATGACTACTGCTTAGATACTTCACTAATCCAAGTTTCTCTAGCCTAAGCCGCAATCCGAGCCTCAAGTGCCGCAATCACTCGAGCAAGCAGTGGCATCTAAACCTACAATATGCAAGACAAATGGAAGAAATATGATATTGTTAGAAAACAATTTAGAACTTAGAAAATGCTATTCAATGATCTATGAACTAATAATAACAATAATAATAATAAGACATTGTAGCAAATCATAGACACAATATTCTTGTTTGACAAATTCTTTGATGTTCCTGTTTTTCATGCCTAGTCTTTGTGCTTTTAGTTTTTATCAATGCTTTAGGCCTTAATTTGTCATTAGTCTTTCATAAAGAAATTTGTGATCTGACTACTAAAAAAAGCATAAGAAAAAGTTTCACTACATTTTTCTCGACAATCATGGTGAGTCCTTAAGAGTTACTTGTTTAACCTTTAAAAGATATGAAGTGGTTCCATCACATATAACCTCTTTAAGGGAGCTAAACTAGCATCAAATAGGTTATACCAGAATATATCTCTTACCTACAAAGAATAACATTTATAGGACGAACATTCAAGGAGCAAATCGCTTTTTGAACAACGTGTGTCTCTTTGACGGGTCCTTTGGTTTCGCTTTCAGGACATGCTTGTTCTTCCCAGTGCTGAAAAATCCGATAATGATGCAAATCATTAGTATGCTAAATAATTCAAAATTGAATAAATGTTGCAAGAAATTTTTTTTGTCATTGATACCGGTCTGTATGAGTCAAATTAATGAGATGATAGAAAACACTTGAAAATGGCAAACAAAAATTTGGGACGAGTATTTGTCAACCTTTGTGAACACAGAATAAACGAATATGGTTCACCTTGAAGCTATACCCTTGATCAATTAAGAATTGTTGCCTGTTAGTAGAGTAATACATTTCCTGTATCCAATAGAGAAAACAATTATTAGACGATATGCTCCACAACTTTGTTCGAGTTGAGCATTAATATAATCAATAGATGGAACAATTACTACTACAATCAACCGATGGAATGATTACTACAATTCAATGGAAACAAGAGAATAGAAGAAAGCATTGTATTCTTCTCGTCCACCTGCCATTCTATCTTGCAGTCGCCCCTGCAATGCAGACCATGCCCAGGAATAACAAAAGCAAACACAAATATGAAATACACAAGGTTATTTTATCTATGTATTAGGAAATAGACAAGACATGTTCCTGCCAAAATAAATCGCACAAACTAATTTTATGTTGAATCCAAAAGTGACTTCAGAAAATCAAGTCAAGGCATAATAGCGATATATAGTAAAAACATAAAAAGGAAACAAGAGTAGTAAGACAGTGCTTATCAAATTATTTATTCATACGATCAATTGAAAGATAATTGATAGTAGAAACTCAAACAGACAATTTTCATTGTTTTCAGATGATAGTGACCTAATGTTGTAACAATCTATAACAACACTAGATGTTGGCTTGCAGGACAAAGGGAACTATCCTTAGGTAAATAAAAAAAAAATCTTCTATATTGAAAAATAAAAAAAAATAAAAATTTGATTGAAGGCACCTCCAATACTCATAATGAGAGGGAGAGCTCGAGGCGCCTCGATTTCGCCATGCACGGATCCACAATGAGATATCCGCAGTTGAATGACGTCGTCTCTCTCTCTATATATAGAGGTAATTCATTGACCATTGAAACTTCCCTAATAAACAACTTTAATCTCTTAACTTACCCTGATCAATTTATCGGCAAAAGATGGCCTAAGTAGCGATTAATTTGCTTCATTTTTTTATTTTCATTTTTCAAAAAAACATATTTTTTTATTTTTAAAAAATAATTTTATTTTATTATTTAATTTTTCAAAAAACGCTATATCTCTTTTTAAAAAATAAATCTAAAAAATACAAATTAATTATCTTTTTTAAATAATTATATTTTTTTGAAAAATAAAAATAAAAATAAACATATCAAACGCAACCTTAATTTTTTAAATATTCAAAATTATCATCTTCTTCCCAAAAAAAAATATTAGAACAATTCCTTAAATAAATATTCTCCAGAAAAAATCTCTCAAAACTTTTCCATCTAATTTCCGAAAATATGTTTATAATACAAGTCATATATTATATTACAACATTTAAATATTTTTATTATCCTATTTATATTTTTATATTTATAATTTACGGTAGTATAGATGTAAATGGGGGGAAGCAACAAATTTCAGCAATAAGTAGCAAGTTCAAACATCAATAACATGAGCGCTTCTATTTTGTAAACATGTAACGGAAGAGAGAATAATGAAATCATACAATAAAGTCCATGACGAAACCAAACGTGACTTCTGAACTCAAATATGCTTTACCAAAAGAACGCAAGCCTTCACCCGCTTCTTCGTAACACCTGAACAAATTCAAATTGCGTTTCCTTACACGGCGACCAGAATCCAAATATCAATCCTTGGATTTGGTGGGTTGTTCCTCGACTTTGGATTCTGTTGCTGATTTCTCATCTTCAGGATTGGTTGAATCAGCAGCTGATGGAACATCCTCTGCAGCATTTGTATCTTTCCTATCATCTACTCTCAAATTAAGCAAGAGTTCAGCGGCATCAGAGGATTCCTTGCTCTCTTCGGCTGAACTATGATGAAGAGACTCGGTGATGCTTTCAATCATCTCGACGAAGTTCCTACAGTCTGAAGTATAACAGTAATCATGCATCACAAAATAGAATGCAGCATAACAGCAAAAGCTTTATCGATGAGAGAACACAGGTGCAAGAACAGTGTGAAAATGATATGGTCCTCAATGGCTCCAAAAAAAGCTCACCTGCTAGTTGGCTTGTCTTGAAGAATTGGGTGAACAATAAAGTCGTGCTAATTGAAAATGGAGTTCTATCGTCTGAAGCTATTTGTCAATTCTACAGAGCAGAATTAGAGAAGTCGGGTTGGACCATGATTAGATTAGTTGGTCCACATGGTAGAGACAAACAAGTTCCCTGCTCAATACTGGAAGAACTGGTTCCGCAATGTGGCAAGATGCAAACACAAAGCTAGTAGCAAAGGGATACATGGGTGGTTATTTGTGCTTTGATCGAAGAGCTGCGGTGTCATTTCAGGGATGAGTTGTTGAACCTATCTGATTTGCTCAGGGAATGGAAACCCTTAATGGAGAATTGGAGCTACAGAGGTTCGGCAGAAAGATAGAGGCATGCTCCTAGAACTAACTAGCACTAGTATTCAAGGATGATGATGAACCAGTGAGAGGTGTGGTGTTCAAGGGAAAGCAACAAGCAGCAGTTGTAAAACGTGAAAAAAGTTTATATGAATGTAATCATGCAGGCTGTGTTGGTGATGTATTAGAGACATGGTTCCTCTGATGACTATAATAAAATATGAATGTGCCATTTTAGCACCATATCCTTTTTCAAAAGCATAGGGCTTGTGCTCTGCAACTCCAATGGTGAACTTACTTAAAGAAGTAAACCAAACATGAGAGCAGAAAATAATTCATTGATTTCTCTTATTTAACTTAAGAGGAGGAAAGGAAGAAATCTAATTTCATTCAATTCTTTATTTCCACTTAAATTTGATTGATAGAAAGTTTCTACAATAAATAGCAAAACATAACACCTACTTGAAAAGATGGTAAATTTAAAACATTGTGAGAAAAATAGAAAAGTAAAAGAGAGAGTAAAAAATAAATTAAATTCTTCCTTGCAATGGATCTGAGTGAGAAAAAGGAACATAATCCAATTTCTTTATTTTTTTCTCCTTAGTTATGGCGTATTTACTTGGCAAAAATAAGAGATGGATATAAGAGGGAAAGAAATAAAACATATGAATCACTCAATTTCTCTTGATTCGAAGAAAGAGAAGAGGTGCAAGAAATTTAATCAATACCTTCATTTTATTCCCACCCTTATCTAAATTCTTTCATGTCATCTGGGAAAATTGGCGCGAAAGGAAATTTGAGCCTAACAAAAATAGAATATCAAGTGGGGCATTATTTTCCCTTAATGTAAACTACTTTCTCTCCACACCTTCATGTAAAACACACAATTAAACTACTTCCTTCACTCTGACTTATCTTCACTCTTATCTCACTCAAGTAAAAAATGATACAACAACAGCAGTTCTCACTAAGTAACTATGTGAATCTGCAGATAAAAATTTGCAATGGAAAGAAGTTCCAAAGTAGTCATGATTGTGAAATCATAAAGGTCTGTGAACAGAGTCAAGCATGCCTGAAAATTAAACAGGAACTACGCATGTAGGATGGTAAACAAGCAATATATAAGTGATATATATGTTCCACGTCAATTAACTTAAAGCAATTGACAGGTATTCAGATTTTCAAATCATTAGGAATTTAAGTTCCATGCTAAAAATTCATGTCAAGTGACAACTACAGCCACTTTTCACGATAAGGCCTCAATTCTTGTCTCATTCTAGAAAAAGAAAAATCAAGCTTGAGCTCTAAGCTAAATAACTAAATTTAGCAAGTTAAAGCCAACAGTACAAAGCACATTGAGACTAGATGATGGCTACTTTTTCTTAGACGAAATGTATCTCGCATTAACAATACAGAAAAAGCTAAAAAAAATGCTTAATATAAACCTTGGGTTATTCGCATTACCAAAATAAAATGAAGCTGATAGATGAACTACGTGAATTATACATATATGTGCAAGTATGGATATAGTCGACGTGTTTTGATTAAGATTCAACAGCTTCAACTAGTTTAAGTTTAATCACCCAGTCCAACTTGTATGAACACAGAACTACTGGATCGAGAGAAGATAAAGTGCTCACTTTCTACAGAGCCAAAGCGAATACAGAACATCTCCTCCTTCAATTCCCCGTCAGCAAAATCAGCAGCATGCCACACACATGACTTATCATTCCCCGCATGCTCCTGAATCTTCATCGATGGAAGAACTGAAGTAGAAGGGGAAAAGGAAATCATAGATCCAGCGCCACAAGAACGAAAAAACCAAACCCGCGAAGAATCGATCACTCACCTAGATGGTTGGCGCAGATCTTGAGTGTCTTGGCTTGGCGCATCACCAAACGAACCTTTTTGGTCTTCTGGTGCTTCAAAAGCTTCACATTACCCGTGCCCCTCTCTTTCCACTGGTTCCCTTCCTTGTCGAACCGATAAAGCTTCGACTTCCTGACGACGAATCAGATGATCAGAACTCGAGATCTAGAAAGAAAGTACGAGAACGATTAGACGGAAGGAAGGTCTCACAGATCGAGCAGGACGTCCTCATCCTCCTCGCCGGTGGTGACGGCAACCTCCGAGAGGGCGACGATGGGGGCGATCTGAGCTCCGGTATCCTCATCCTCGCCGCCAGCGGTCTCCGCTGCCTCGTCATCGCGATCGGGGTTGGTACTGGCCATGGAATTCGAATCGGAATGGCAGGAACCAGATAGGGAACCGGATTCAGAAGGGCAAACTGAATAGGACGGCGTTAGGGCATGCGTTTATATAGCAGGAAGTGACATGGTGGAGGAACAAAACAGAGTGGAATGCTCGCATGGATTTCTATGCGGACTTGTGTCTGGCTTTTTAAATATTTAATTCAGCGATCATGATGTGATGACTCGCACAAGAACAGACGGACGGCAGAAGATAACAAAAGCTATATTCAATTCTAAGGATACAATTTTTTTTTAAAATATTTTTAAAATACAACATTGTTTTTTTTATCTATTGGCCAAAAAAATTTCTAGTGAAACCAATGAAGCGTAAGTTAAATATCTAATAGTTAAATTCAAATTTTAATAATGGCGAACATTAATAATACATTTCATCACATATCTTTTCATTTTGTCTGCATTCACAAATAAGCACAACGGGAAGAATAAGCAAGAATGCGTAAGTTAAAGAGAAGATAAATTTTATTTTTCCATTGTCTTTGCGTGATCTAGATCTACCATGATAGGTGGAGAAGCATTCTGGCACCTGCGAGGAAAAAAAATATTATTCATCATGATTTACTTTATCAAAAAAAGATTTTTTTTTTTGGGATGGTTTATGATTAAAGAACTATGACGGTGATCACAAAAATAATGCTAAATGCATCATGTAAACATCTTGAATGAGCAGAAACAGTTCAAAAGAATGCAAAAGAAAACTTAAAAGAAACATTGAAGAACTTTTCTTTCTTTCTGTAATCAAATCAAAGAAAATCAAACTCCAATCTAAATGGAAGGCTGCTACTTTCATGTGGATGAATGATACATACTAAATTCCATTTAACAGACAAGATAGATAAACCATATATTATCTTGAACATCGCAATCAGCTTCTTTCATCTTCGATCTAGCAAAAGTTTACTTAGGCACTAAATGTTTAGAAACTGAAACTGAAGGCGAGTTGTTATCAGATTCATAAGAAAATTAATCAAGCAACAAATATATATATCATCATCACCAAAATATATTTGTCCTCTATTAACTTCTACGCAAAGTCTAAACCACTACTAACTAGCAGTGAATGTATATATAATGAACATACGATAGCAAAAAAGATGATCCTTCACGATTGAGTAGCCATCTAGGTAAATATAACAGTTACAAACTGTTGCCCTGCTACAAATCATCACATCCACAAGAAACCACCAATTCAACTACTGAAGGGGAAAAAAACATCCTTTATGTCCTACTCGATTTACTATGACTACATTTCTTTGTAATTCATAATTTGCCATTGATATCTTTTTATTGTCCTGTGAGCCAAACAAACAAAAGGGTGTATCTGGACAGAATGCATTGCAAACATTAATGTGGTACCTGGATTATTCACTTCAGATGCGACTTATATCACGACCAAACACAAAAGTAGTAAGCCAGTTTATTGCAACGTAGAATCTATTCCTCCAACTTATTACACGAGTCAAATATGCCGACCGCCAGATGAACCAGCTAACAAATCCCGTAAGAGAAAGTCCCTTAGCCTCCTGAGGCAGTTATGCAATGGTTTAAAATTTCATGACAAGTGACAATTGAGACAATAGTAAACAGCGGGATAAGTTGGGAGCTACCTTGCTTTGCCTGAGATCTACAAGAGCTTTGTATCTTCCAACAGTTGCCATGCTTCCTAGATGCCTATAGACGAAAGGATCACCTAGTTGTATATTAGTTGCAGAATTTGCATAGCCTCCACCAGTTTTAGCAATTTGGTTCAACAAGCTAGCTAGATATTTTCCCTGCCTTTCAGCTACCTGTTTTCATTTGTTATTGTATGTGTTATCTCATGTAACATAAATAAATAAAACTTTTTAAAAAAATTGTAAAATATACAAGAAATATGAAATGGACTTAATTAACATTATAAATGTGATGGCTTAGGGCATTTAGGCTTCAAAAACAGATAGGATAAAAGTTAATAAGTATACACTTTATTTACTTATATCAACAAATAACATTGCTCAGATGCTACAATATGGTGTACCGGGTCATTGTTTTAAACATTATTTAAGTAAAATATAAATGAATGCCTTTACAATTGCTTTACCAATATAGAGAAAACATGTCAGTTACTTGTTAAAGAGGACAAAATCAAGGGGTATTATCTGTACTAATAATGGCATTGGATTCCACATGATTGACTGTTATATCAACCTTACTCCAAAAAGATCTTGTTATATTAGCAAACATGACTTGCAATGAAGTTTGGCTTCATTCATCACACCAAATAAATTCATTCATAATACTAATAACAAAACATCTGATTTTAGATATAGTTAATAGTAGCTGTGACTTGCACACTAGAAGCAGAACCAAGCGCCAGAAAGACATGAACAGCACAAGGGAAAATAGTGCAGAAGCTTCTAACCTGTGCCAATGCTGGTAGTGTTGGTTTTCCTATATTTTCAAGGAACCCACTACAGTCACCTATGGCAAACACATCCTGTACAGAAGGAACACGCAACCAGTCATCAACGCCAATCCTGGAAAATATTAAATTAGCTGACCCAGGTAAGTTTCACCTCTGAACAAAGCCAGAAAAGTTGTAGGTGCATAGCTCAAATATCCAATATTCGCAGCACAGAAATAAATTCAACTATTGCTTGATGATTTTCAAAAAACCAAGATTTGGATAGGAATAAGACTACCTTCCCCCAGGGGACTTTGGGAGCTCTAAAGATTTGATGAATGAAGAAGGGCCAACACCAGTAGACCATACAAGAAGCCCATATGGAACTTCTGTTCCATCATTAAGAATAACTTTTTCAGGTCGAACATCTTTTACAATCCCACGCACAAGGCGAACTCCTGACTGAGAAGATGTAAAATACATGGTCAGATGAACTAAATTAACTGCTATGAAACAAAATGATGACCTTCCGTGAGTTCCAAAGAACTGAAATTATGAATAATGTCAAACATAGGACAAATAGTAGAGCACAACACGGCTAAAAAATGATGTCTGTGGAACCACAAGACCTGAACCTTCGACTTATACATATAAAAATTTGTGATAACAGGTTAGCTACCTCAAACAGGGCATCAAATGATATGCAAGTAACAGAATAATGTCAAGCATGGTTACAAGCACAATTAAAAGGAGATGTTTAGAAAAATTATCGGTAACTCTTACAAAAGGTGATGCTTTCCTAAATAATTTGTTTGTACTTAAGGATCCATAGGATGGCCTCTGGTCCACAGACAAATGGATGAGGCAAACTTAACCAAAAAAAAAAAAGGGAATCATAATTGAGCTTTTAGTCACCTTAGTTAACTGCTTCGTGGCATATTGTCGGAGCCGAACATCAAATGATGACAATATCTCATTAGCCTAACACCATAGAAAAAATCCAAATATTATATAGTAAACTGCGCAGTCTTCCGCATTTTATGGTGGTATGTTCTCTTCAAGGAACAACACCAATCAAGTACTTGGATACCCAAAAATCTAAATCAGAAATGAGAAAGCTGATAAAAGAAGAAAGATACCTCAATCAGGGTAACATGGATGTAGTCTTTAACATGTGAATAGCGATCATGGACATCTTTAATAATGAAATCACTTAGTTCACCACTGAACTCGACACCTGTAGGGCCTCCTCCAATTACAACGCAGTGCAATAGTCTCTTTTTTTCATCCTCTGATATGCCTGTTATAAAATGTCCGATATATTAAAGATGACTACGGAAACTTTCAGGTGCTGGAAAAAAAATACACAAACTTATTAAGAAATAGTTTCTAGGCAGAAGGAGATGAGAATATGGTAAGATAATAAAAAATCTTAAAATCTGTACGAAGTGAGATTATAGAAATGCTACAGCTACGCAGCAAGCTTCAAGAATATTTCAATAATTCAATCAGCACTAAATATACATTCCGCTACATGAAGCCTGCCTTATTTGCGTCAATGAAAATATATGTCTTATCACCTATGTACAATTAAGGTAATCAAAGAAAATGGAAAGAAGCAATTACAAAAGCAAGTCTATTCTGAACAATTTAGGATATTTACTTCTTTTCTTTTAATGAAAAATCATCAAGTGCATCTTCAGATGTTCATGCTCTACAACCTAAAATCTTTTCTCTAGCTGATCTAGAAAAACAATGTGTTATGGATTACCAGTAGTAAAATTCCAAAACTATTTTGACATGATGAAACTATTCATGGTTTTATTGCAAAATTGATTGTGCATGCATTTATAAAGTGTATATACGCAAAAACCTTTTTCCTGTAGGTGTCATCCCACTTATCCATTCGTAACCACCTATTTTTGCTAAGAAGCAAGAAACTGTCACCAGGTCTTTTTTTTTTATTCACTTATCGCAGGCATATGCCACTTCATTTAATAGACTGTTATCAAGCTATCGTTTTTTACGAGAAAGGGCATTTTTCATTTTTGTAAACAAATTCAAAATTGCAAGTCCTGTGTTATGGCCTATAAATTTCAATAGAGATGTTTGACATTTGTACATATTTGTTTTTAGACTAGGAAAAGCAACATCAGAAACATGTTAAGATTTTAAGGGATTGATTGCTACAAATCTATAATCACCATACCAGGTACATCAGAGAGCATTAAATTGAGGAGAAGTCTTCTACGAATCTCTTGGGCATGATGAACTTCACGCAGGAAGATTGCATGCTCTTTTACACCATGTATACCAAAAGTTGAGGCCTCTGCTCCCGCCGCAATAATCAATTTGTCATATGATAACTTAAACTTCCATGGTTCTTTAGCATTTTCTACACCTTCTTGATCCGTGACAACCTCACAGTGTACCTTATGAATGCCAAAGAGAAAAATGACAACTTAGTTTTTTTTTTTTTTGGTATATTACCTTCCTGTATAAAACACTATTTGTCAGTGCCCTAATCTTTCTATGGTACGCCAAGAGTTGAATCAGAACATATACAATTATTTCCATCTAATATGTTCACGGTAAAAGGCTTAGTAAATAACTTAAAGGAACAAAACCCAAAAAGGTTAAAATTTAAATCTTCTTTCATCCCTTTTCCTATTAGTGTTTATCCATGTGAGCATGATTATTATCTGTTGAACTCAAAAACCAAAGAACAATTCCAACCAAAAAGAGAGAGAGAGAGAGAGAGAGAGAAATTTGCCTTTTGCGTCATTTTAAACCGATGCAAAAAAATAAACATATTGAATCATGAAAAACTCTCGTATAGTATATTATTTTCTACCACCTAAGCTCCAATTGGTGTTCATGTTTCCCTGATTTATCTGAGTTATCTTCCTTAGTAAAGCAACATATACTAGCAAAAATATCCAAAATGATCTGGAAGGTTGCATTTCCTAGGAGAGAAAAGAGAAAGAAAAAAAAATGGAGAATAAAAGAAGAAAAGTAAACTTTCATCATTTTTTGGAGGCAAAAGGGCAATAGAAAAGGGAAGAATTTTGTCCACTTCTCTATCATAACAAATTCGTGTAAATCATATGAAAAATCATCTAGTTTGCACCAAAGACCCTTATATTCATGCTTAAAGGAGCAATTCCATCTCCGATGGTCCTTTATGAACCTCTCCGCTGTCATCATAATTGTCTCCCTCTGATTTTACTTCGTACTTCTTCCAAATTTCTTTTCTACAAAATGAAGAAATTATCTTTCCTTTTATCTTTTCTTCATATTCATTTCTAACTCAACATTCTTCTCAGCCTAACAGTATTATTAGTCATCATTATTCAAGATGTAATAAAGAAAAAGACAAATCTTTGGCTATCGACAGTTTTCTGAACGGAAAATTATCAAGCATCTAATTGTTGCACTAAAACAATTCCACTAACAAAAAATAAAAAGAAAAATCATCTTCAGGTTTCTTGCAAAGTATCGTTTTAATAAACAGATGGGTTATTTCTCGATTCATATTGTTAACATTCCAACCAAACAAAGATCTACAATCTTCGATTAGCATTACATGCTCGCATCAGCAAGAGAAGGGAAACACACCGTGTGCGCATCAGGATCAACAGCCGTGCAGCGAGCAAGGAAGAAGTACGAACCCGGGGCTGTTGAGATCGCGGGCTGGATGCGGCCGATGGGCTCAGCGACGGAACGGAACTCAAGCGTGCCGACGCAAGTTGAGGCGAGGAGCGGGGTAAAGACCATGTGGTTCCTTGGAGAAACGCAAACGATGTCGTAGAGGCGGGCATCGACGCCCTTCATCAACCGGCACCCGGCCCACCCGGTTCCGAGCACCACCAACCTCGGCTTGTCCAGCCCGGGCGTCGTAGGACCAAGGCCAGCATATCCGTTCGAGGTGGAAGCACCGGAGCAGAATCCGGCAAACCTAGCGGCAGCAGAGAAGGAGGAAGGGGATCGATCGGCTGGAATCCCAGAGGAGAAAGATGAAGTGAAGCGAGATAGGCGAGAGAGAGATCGAAGCCAAGCCATTAGCGAGCGTGTCGAATTGGGGACGGAGAAGATCGGATTGATTTGAAAGGGGGCGGCGGCGGCGGCACCACCTTCGCCGCAAGGTGGCGGGGATGTTGCAGTACCAGCCAGACACCGGAGGAACCGAAGCGAGACGATCTGACGCTTGAAAATAGTTATGAAAGCTAAAACAGAAAGTGAGAATATGTACGGTAAAATGGTTTTACTTTTGAAGTTAAAAAATTATAAAAATACTAAAATATGTTTTTATTGTGATATAATTATAAAAGTTAATTTAGAAATATATATTGAATCATCTAGAAGGATATGATCATTGTCGGCAAGTTTGACACAAAAAAAAACATACTGTCGTAAATCACAATTTTTTTTATTGATTTCAGTAATGAAATTTACATGTTTAGGTACGTGTAACAATTTTTTTTTAAAAAAACTAAAAAGTAAAATTATAAAAATTTAAGTGCTTCAAGCTTAGAAATTTACATGTTCATATAAGTGCTTGAATTTATATTTTTTTTCACGCAGAATGAACTAATCGTGAATATTATATGAACGTTATTCATGAGATTTAGGAGTTAAATTCAGATGAAATGAGGTGTCTGATCATTAATATATGAGACGTTAGTCATGAGATTTAGAGTTAAATTTTAGTGAAATCAAGTGTTTGTCCTCCCTTATGTATTAGTTGTTATTCGTATTAATAGCCCATATTACTTCGTATTGGCCTTGGAACGGATTGACAGGAGGCATAGGACAAGCAAATCACCTTTTTTTCACCTTGAATTTAAATATTTTTCATTCAAATGGAATGTGTAATCATGGGATGCTCAATGCTAGACTTCTAGATCACTCATAAAGTACTTCTTAATTTATCCTAATAACTTATGGAAATTTTTATGGAACTAGATGAGTCGCTTCAGATTCAACTATTATTCATTACTATTTTTTTTATTTTCATGTTCACTTGAATTTACTTGTTCAAATTATATAAAATGGGGCACGTACTTTTTATGTCCCAAACTTGATACTAAATTATGATTCTGATACTAAATTTTTGAAAAACTTTTATAGTCTTCAAAGTTGAGCGTTTACCTTTTTCTTAATCCCAAATTTTAAAAGTAATAATTTTAATATCATGCAATGGGAGGCGCTTAAGTTTTTTTTAATTGTGATTGAACATTATAACCCAATTGGGAAAATGAACTCTAGGAGGTTTTGATTTTTAATTTTTTTTTAGTTTGAACACTATAACTCAATTGAAAAGATGAACCTAGGGATTTTTGATTTTTAATTTTTTTAGCTTGAACACTATAACCCACTTAGAAAAGTGAACCATAGACTAAAATAAAAATAAAGTGTTACCTATTTAATATCAAAGTTTGATAGCCAAAATATATTTTTCTCTATATAAAATTATATAAATTATATGTTCATGTAAGTGCTTCAAGGTTAGAAAAGGCACTAAATAACTTTATTTAAAATTAATACAACATTTAATAGCTTTATTAAAAGTTTCTACAATATAATAATTTAATCAAAATTACTTAAAATTTTAAATAAAATTATTATAATAATATTAAAATGAATTTAAAAAGTTAGATTGAAAACAATATTTTAATATAATATTTCTTCGTGTATATAGAAATTTTGATCAGTAGTAATAATTTTATTTTATATTGTAATAATTTTTACTAAATTTACTATAGTTTTGATAAAAATAAGATCGAGCGATCTGTTAAGAATGCACTTTTGTTTTTATCTAAATATCGAACAGGATACATTTGCATTTTCTAAATTTAGTTTTTAATATATTTTTATTTTATTTTTTTATCAGGTTAATTATTAAATTTATTAAGAACTCCACAAGTCAGATTCGGTCTGGTCCAACTTGAGAACCTGTTTCGGACCGCCCACCGTCGGATTCAACTCATCGAAGCCGAAAGGACGTTGAAAATTAAGGCAAATAAATATTTACGCAACACTGGCTAACCCTTCATAGCCCACACATCGCAACCGTCATTAAACATCACGCTTAAACTGCATGGGCTTTCATTCGAGTACTGGTTTTGGGTAGCTTTACTGGGTACTCAAAGCTTTGCTCAAACTCCAATGGACGAAGTCACCACCGGAAACTAAACCCTAGACTATATCTATCTATCGATCGATCGAACGAATCTGGCATGATTGTTGAGATTGCGATCAAATAGAGTGGGCGGATGCTTCCACCCTCTCACGAGATCGCAGGCGAAAATGGTGAGTTCCAAATTCTCTCCTTGGTCATGTTTTCATTAGATGTTTGCGAAAAAAAATAAAAAATCTGTGGAATCGTAGCTAAATGAATGCTTCTTTCGTCGGATCTCTATATATTTATGTGTGTTAAGTAGTGGTGAAATTGTGGAAAGAACCGTCCATTGGGTTTGGTTTCCCGTGCTCCCCTCTCGGAGATGGTAGGATGAAGTTTGAAGTTTCAGTACCTTAATTCGTTTTATAAATCGAGCTGATGGTTGAATCTCCGTGGATATTGATTTGATTTTGTGTTGCGAGGATGTCATCAGATTTTAAGTTTCTGTTTGCAGTGAAATTTCTGGTCTAGAGCTCAGGTTAAAAAAGTTGATTATTTCTGGAACTCTGTTCATTAGCCATGTCCATAGTGGCAGGATTTCTTTGTAGTTTCTTATAGCTAATCGTCTAGCTTTGTGTAGTTTCTTGTATACATCTCTGTTAACTTGATACTTGTATCCAGTTTAGGTAAGAAATTCTTGTGGGCAAACTCCTAGGGGCCTTATATTTATTCATTTGTAGTAGAATGCGCGAATTCAATATCCTTTTCTTTCATGTTTCAGTGTTTAATCTATGTTCATTATGATAACTTCCATCGTTTATATATATATATATATATATATAAAGGGTTGTTACCCTACTTACCTTATGGTGCTCACCTTGTGAGCACCATGTGTAATTTTTTTGGTTTTTTTTGTAATTTCTTTAGCTTAAATACTGTAACCTAAACCCTAAATTCTAAGCTCTAAAAAAATAAAGAAAAAAAATTAGTGCTCACAAGGTGAGCACCATAAGATAAGTAGGATAACAAAATCCTATATATATATGTGATATAGGGGTTGAAGATGGTCTTTATATATATATATATATATATATATATATATATATTGCACACAAGTATAAAAAACATCTTTAACCCCAATCTAATTGATTGGGTAACTGTAATGAGGAACTGAAGGGAAGAAGCGGCAATTTAATCCCCAAAGGGAAATACACTACTTTTCTATGAAATTGGTCATAACCGTTGCATACATTCTACAAAATTGTGCACCACAAATAGGAGCTAATGAACTTGCCCATAATCCTATAGAAAAACATCACAACTCCTTGTAGAAAAAAATCATTTATCAAGACAAAAATATGGTGGAAGTTCCAACCAGATTCTAGTGCACCCAGAAAAAGGATACAACTGAACAAAAACTACTGGTTTTTCAAGATCTTGTTATGACTTATATCTATATGTGTGCTGATTTCCAGTTCATATTACACCGGATCCAGTTGCATTGGACTGGGATTGAATGAATAACCCGAATATATTTGACTTTACCTTTGTTCTTCACCTGATATATATGTATATCTATATATTATTTTAAATATTGTACTGAATACCGGATGGATATGCAATATATGGGTACATGTGACATTTATGTGCTATAACTGTTGCTGATATATATATATATATATAAACTGTGTTCACTCGTAATTCTAACTATGTATTCTGTTATTCCTTATCTACTTTTAAGGTGTATGTTTTTGTGATTGTCTTATAAGAGCTCGCTTAATTTGGACTATACATGATTCATTGTGATGCCCTAAAGCTCTGGATTAATGACCTAAGAGATGCACCACAAACCTTCACAATCCCATGGTTGAAGCATGGGACACAAAAATTTCTTGAGCCCACAACTAAAGGAAATGACAAGAGTATAAAATGCCAAACCATTCGAACTTATCATTGGAAATGGTTTCACCATTGTTGGCAAACTTGGCTGATTCCAATCCGGATTGGCCGAGTTGGATTGGAATCATTTGAGTCCAATCTGATTTTACCCGATTCTCAACTTAACCCTAGGGAGAAGAAAGAAGAAAAGATCGCTTAAAAGCCTAAAATCGAGTCAAATTGGGTGAAGATTCAGGTTAAATTAGGCAATATTTAATGTGTCAACAACTCTATAAAGTAGTGAAATTGAACATTGATGATGTTTGCAGGTGGCAAATCTCCTACGCATGTGGTGTGTATGCTTGGGATTTCATCATGTGAGCTGAGGGAGTGGTGTCGTGCATGGGATAGGCAAAAAAAAAAATAATGGATTTTTAAGTATACCAATATAGATATTAACTTATGTTTTAATAAATACATAATAATATAATTAATTAGAAATTCTATTATTAACTTAGCCTAGTTAGCATTATATATTTAATTCTTGTTACTTAAATATAGTGCTTGTTTTCAGAAAACATTGCTATTATTTACTTTTTGAAAATTATTATCAATTATTTAGTACCAAATTTTCTAATAAATAAATTTGATATTATTTTAATTAAAAATTTAATGATAAACTTAATTAAAATAATAGTTCCAACACTGCTTGCTGATTGTTCGAATAAATTAATATGTGATTTTATTAGAAAATGTTATTCATGAATGAAATTACAATAGTAGTTATTAGTATTTTTTTATCTCAATTAATAAATGTATCATTATTAATGTTTGTTAAGACTTAATTACGATTGATAATTTACTAATAAAATGCATTTTTGGTGAGATAAATGCCAGAAGTTATTTTATGTTTATAAAGTAAACAATATCAATTAATATTCTGAACATATAATAGATATAAAAATATTGGCAATTTAATGCGGAAATACTTTAGCAAACAATAATATTGTCTATTATTTGAAATTTAATATTTTATTGTTTTTGGATACCTTTTGTTATTCCTTCATTTAATAAATTTATTTCTTTTCATTTTTCTTGTTATTTTAATTTTTTCTCCTATCTACAGCTGATACCTAGGTTATTGGAACATACCCAATACTGATATTTCCAACCATGGTTTCACCAACAACTTGAAATGAAAATAAAAGGTTTTGAATTGAATTGTACTTAAGATATAACATGGGAGACAAATTTTAAAAAGTTTGTGAATAAGGTATATGGTTATCTTAGAAATAATGTGTAATTTCAACAAGGCACAAAGGCAACCAATGGGTTTTATAGTTGGAATAGCAGAAATGGTTAGAGTTGAAGGGATAAGGTGCAAGGATTTAAAATATGATCTGTAGTATAGAGTTGAATGACAGGATAAGATTCACGTACTCAACCTTAATAAGTTGGAACTCACATGATGACGGTAATCTTATTTTGTTGGCTACATGCAGGCTACACCTTTTCTAGCCGGACTTGCAGTTGCTGCAGCTGCTCTCGCTGGTAGGCGTGGTATCCAGGCTTGGCATGCATACAAGGCAAGCCCAGCTGTTCCTCGGATGCGCAAGTTTTATGAAGGTGGGTTCCAGCCTGTTATGACTAGAAGGGAAGCTGCTCTTATCCTTGGGGTCAGGTATGCACCAGCTATATGGTTAACTATATTTTTTGTTTTACCAAGGTATTTAGGCTTTGTATCCATTGAAGCAATTTATTGAGTTGCTGATGTTGAACATCCTTGAGTTCGCCTAACTTACCAGATTAATTACGATATTGGACCTCTCAGTACTTTCATTTCTTCATTCTTTGCTTACTTTGATCATAGAGACCTTTAAAGGATGTACATAAAGACAACTCTGCGCTGCACTCATTTAGACAGTTGGAATTGGTGAATTTTTTAGCAATAGGACATGGTTGTCAGCAAGTCTTAGTTTGTTCTTGGGATCGATGGCATTGAGAAAGGATTCGATGGAAGGGTTCCCAAATGTAGATTTGAATGAACAACAATTGAAATCATTGTTACATTTGAATGAACAACAATTGAAATCATTTTAAACTTCCTAGATTGATTCCCATTTCCATTTCCTTCTATCATCTAGAAGGCATTCTGGACATGATTCTGTTGAACTACTTACACACTGATGAATAGTGAGTCTTTTCTGACTTTTCGTCAGTGTTTGTGATTTAGTGAAAGTAGCACATTTTTAATGTACTTTTTCCTTACCCTCCACTTTCGTCCGAGTTGGGATCAAGTCATCCACAGATTGATTAAATTTGTTTGGCTCCTAGGTGTCTACTGTTCACTGGTTTTGTAAATTTCATGGCCGTGAACATCTTTTGCTCATCTCCATCCAATATTTGTTTTCTTATTTGAATCAGAGAAAGTGTTCCTCCAGACAAAGTAAAAGAAGCTCACAAAAGGGTGATGGTCGCCAATCATCCTGATGCAGGGGGAAGCCACTATCTTGCCTCAAAAATTAATGAAGCAAAAGACATGCTACTTGGGAAGACCAAAGGTGGTGGATCTGCATTTTGATTACCTTCAATTGTAAAACTTTCAACTATGATATGAAATGAGATGATGAGCATTGAAGCTCATGGATAATTATATCCATAAGATGTCAAATTTTGATTAAATCATAGCTGTAGCTCTTTCTAAGTGGCATGATGCTTGGCATAAATTCTTAATGTTTTTTTAATGTACAACTACTCTATACAAGCAATACTTCGAATGTGAGTTCATGGAAGATTGTTTTGTTGCTCATGAATTAAATTGCATTTTGGTATTTGAGCTTGTTGAAAGGTGAATGTGCAAGTGGCCAAACAAACTGATCTAAAATTTGAATATTGATGAATTTAGATGCAAATGTTGTTTAGAACAACAATATGAGCAAGATTAACATGGAATAAATCATGATTCACCATGGAAATAAAAAATAAATCAGTTTTCGTATTCTCACATATCATCCAAGAGCGAAGGTTGACATGATCACATAAATCACACTTTCAGTACGATCCAGACCATTAGCCTCGTCATTTGTTCAACGAGAGTCGCCGGATCCTAGCTGCCGGTTGCTCCTTCACCGTTGCAACCACTCGGGGCCCCAACTTGGCGGCCTGCGTGGACACCATGTGGTTCTTATTCAGGTCCACCGGGGACTGGCTGAGTCCGTCGCGCTCTGTCACCGATGGCAGCCCTGCGACACTGTGTCGCCTCAACTGCGCACTCACCTCGCCTCTAGGGGAGCATTTGCTGCTGCGTCTCAAGCTCAATGAATCTTTCCTGCTGTTCGCGGCTGAGGACGTCTGCAAGAGCGGCGCCGTCGAGGGATGCACCGACGAGCTGTGCCGCGAGCTAGAGCCGGAGTCACTGCCGCGTTTGGCGGCAGCGGCAACCGGTCGAGCTCCTTCAACAGAGCTGGGAGTTTTAAAGGAGCCGTTTTGCTGTTTTTCCCATGGTTTTCCCGCCATCAAGCGCGCCAACCAGCTCCATCCCAACTGGGGATTGCTTGCCTCCTGGACAACAAACTTGCCGCTTCTGTTGAGGTTCATTGCTGGGATTGTAGATTTGGATGAGCTCCGCCACTGTGTCAAAACATTAACATTGATCTTAGAATCAGTGTTTTTATATTCAGTTGAATCAACTTAACTGATCAAGTCCACTTTTGAGAAGTTCCTACCTGATGAGAAAATGCATAAGCTAAAGCCCTCTCTCTTTTTGAAGCAGCTTCTTCCCTGTTCAATTGCTTTGCTTCAGCTTGTTCTTTGGACTGAGGACCATGATCCCACCCCTCTCCTATCTGTCACTGAACATTAACCATTAGCATCCAACAGAAGGAGACGAGGAGAATGCGATAATCTAGAGAGAAATCAGTTGCCTTCCGACCTTTTTCTTCTTGTTTTCCTTTTCGCATTTCTGTTGCTGAGGAATGTGAATCTCCTCCAGTCTGTACCTCGGAGGAAGTTGCATCTGCACTCTCGACATAGTCTGCAAGGAGTACAAGGTTTTTGTCGTTTGCGACTTGGCGGCGATCCCATCCACAACTCTCCTCAGCCTGTCCAGTCCTCTTGAAGTTTGGAAAGAAGCCCGTGCCTTGATGAATTTTGCAACGCAATGAGATGGTAAAGTTGTAAAGATCACTTTTAAACAGGTGGATTATGTTCGATGTCAATTAAATAAGGAAGTTATAACTCTACTTAAGATGATCATACGATAACAAAGTCTTAATTCGGAGTAAACTTAGATAAGGAATGCCTGTAATATGAGGATAACTTGCTATGATCAATGACAAGTTCTTGAGTTTCCAATGATATGAGAACTCAACCAAGTATGATCATGTGATAAGAACTTCCATAATATAAGAATGACTCAATACTTCTATGGATGTAGCAGAAACAAGATTCAAGCTAGATGCTGACTAGAATTTGATTATTACTGTGATTATATTATAGAAGCACTCAGTGAACTAACAAACTAGAAAAGGCTAAAATTAATGCTGAAGATCTAAATCATATCAGAACTTATAAACACCTTGCAAGCAAAATTTTACCTCGAAGGAAGACTGAAAAAATCAAATCAAAAGTATATAATCAGAATTCCCAGTTTCTGATCATTGGTTTGTAACAAGAACGCAGACAAAATCAAGATAAAGTCAAACCCCAAATGATCCAAAATAATAAAAGAATTGATGGTTAATGAATTTTGGAAAAAATAATGGTCAGCTAGGAGCTTAAGATCAAGTATTCATGTCTGCAAGAATATTGACTTTTAAATCAATTCAAAATTAATTATTTGTAGATCCAACGAATGAAGGGGGAATAAAAATAAGAGCAATGCCTGGTGACCTCTGAATGCACTCTGGATTTTAATGGCAGCAGTCTCTTCTGTCAGTTTGGTAGTGGACTTAGTCATCGAGGTGGTTATGCGAATGACCTCAGCGGCAGCCCGAATAGCAGCAGCTGCGGCCTCTGCGGCAATAGCAGTGGCAAGGGCTGCTGTGTAGGCACGGGTACTCTGTTCGCTCTCCTTAGCCATCAGCTTATCCTCCTCAGTGGCAATTTCCTGTGTAGGCACCAGTGAAGTAGAATTCTGGATACAACTCTCCATTTCCCGTGAATCAAGGAAACCAAAATCCTTGGACTTGCAATTTCCCTTCCCATAATCTCTTTTACAGCACTGGGGGATTAGCGCCTTCCTCAAAGAACTGAACCATTTCATTTTGCCTCTCGTCATCAACAAATCCTGCGAGAGAATCTTGATTGGATAAATAACAATCAGAATTCAAACAAGAACAAATAGCATTAAACCATTACCCTTTGCTCTCCTCTCTCCTTTCGGCTCTCAGTTAATTTGTGTTTTAGATCGAACAATTCATTCAAGAGAGAATTCAGGCCAGAACAAATAGCACTAAACAGTTCCCCTTTGCTCCCTATTATCCTATCTACTTCCGGATAATTGTGTTCTTTGATTGGTTAATCCTGTGAGGAAACCTTGATTGGATAAATAACAATCAGAATCCAGCAATAACAAATAGCATTAAACCATTTCCCTTTGCTCCCCATTCACCTATCTACTCTCGGTCAATTGTCTTCTTTGATTAAATAATTCCGGTGACAGAACCTTGATTTGGTGGATAACAATCAGAATTCAAGCAAGAACACAAATGTTTCTATGTAACCTAATCGTTTCTCATCCTCTAAAAATCCACAGACCACAGATATCGGAAATCTGCATAAGGAAAATGCAATTATTCGATCTTATTTTTCCACCCAAAAAGTTGCATTTTTTGGTATTTAGGGAGAATCAGAGCTAATGTAAACAATTTCAATTTGCATTGGAGGGGGAAAATTAGGGAAAATAAAAAACGAACGATAGCAGGGCTAATTCGATTGGTTTCAGAAATATTATCCCGACTTTTAGCAGGAAACAAACAAGAACAGGAAGTGGACAAGAAGAAGAACCGGGCAACCGAAAGAAGCTTTTAGGTCATCCCGAACTCTCACCTGGCGCTGCTACCGATGAAACAAAAATCCCGTCTGTGAAAGGAAAAGAGAGAGAGAACGCTCTCTCTTTCCCCCTTCCCCTCTGACCCAAGCGCTGCAGCGGAGGAGAATGAAGAGGAAGAAGAGCAGCAGCCGAAGAAGACGGTGACCTTGGGATGCGCGAGCGGATCGGAGAGGCTCCCCTCTCTGTCTCTCTCTCCACCGTGGCGGGGAAGTTGGGGAGCCATCGCCCAACATTAGCCATCGATCCCGTTGCTACGCTCCCTTTCAATATATATGTATATATATTTTTTTAAATATTAATCTAAAGAAAAGCAATTATCAAAATATTAAATAACAATTATAACATGTATTAAATACCTTTAAAATTTTATGAAATTTTACAGAATTTTGGGAATTTAAATCATACATATTTTTATATATGTATGATTTAAGGCAATTTACAGAATTTTAGATACCTATTTTTACCCAATCAACTCCATGACTTCACCTCGGCTAGTACGGGCATAATCTAATTGATTTTTGTCACAATAATCTATCTAATTTATTATTATAAAATAAAGTTGTAAAATTGTAACGAAAGTTAAAGTTTGTAGTGGTTAGAAATAAAAGTTAAAAATTAATATAAAGTAAAGTTTGTGTGTTTGATGATTAATTATTTCTAAGTTTAATTTTGAATTAAATAATAATAATATCTTTAAAATATATAAATTAATCTTTATTAATTATCTAAATATAATTTTAATACATTATTATATGTTTATATAATTATTATTATATTTTGAATATTATATTAAAATTAATTTTTTTATAGCATGAATGTTTGAAAAAATATATAAAATTAATAAAAATATAAATATAAAAATGATAAAAATTATATAAATATATATAAAAAAATTTGGAAATACAAATTATATAAAAATGTAAAATATTATTTAAAAAATAAATATGTATAATAAAATATGATTGAAAAAGTCATAAATGTCAAAAGTGTGGTGGCCATTATTAATAATATAAATGTCAACTTTTAATTTTAAGCATAAATAAAAAAGACGGAAGCAAGAAAAAATAATAAATTATTCTTTCTAAATTTTTAGTAAAAGTTATAAAAATTGAAATAGAATTTGACGTTTACAAATACTAAAAAATACTTTTATATAGCTAGAATCTAAGAAGCGTTTAGTAAAATTCTACCAAATATTTTTTATTCGTCCCAATTATATGAAGGGGCCATCAGGGATGATTGATTTCGCCTTATATAAAATTCACCTCGCGAAAGTGTGATGGTAAGAAATAGTATGGGCTTCATGAAATGAGAGTTTAAATGAAGCTAACGTCAACTTTGATGAAATCCTTTGCTCGATTCAAACTTTGAGGGACAGTTTGCAAGAGGAAATAACGAAGAAGTGAAAATAAATAATATCTCATGTGCCTCTTTGTGTTGTCACCGTTACCTTAGTCAGGATTTTTAAATGAAGTATCTCTTCCTTCTACCTCATTATAACTGTTGTGTCACCTCCAAACGTGGGAGCGATTTGATCTGAGTCTGACTCGGGTTAACTTGAGGCAACCTCCGCCGTGAATCGGCTGACTTGACCTGAATTTGATCCTAAATTCGTTGTCAACATGTTTGATCTCGGGCCAGCTTACGTGTAGCTTGGCCCGACAACCTGGCGCCTCGTCAGCAGGAGATGGGCTTATGGGTTTCGGGAGCCCATAGGTTATAAGACTCGTATGGGCGGCTCGGCCTAGTTCTCTCGAGAACAAGAAGGGATAGGCCCAGGTAAAAAGTGTAGGACCGATGCACGTGAGAGGGGGGGTGAATCACGTGACTTTTAAAATCTTCGTTATAGAATCAGAGTCGATAGAAAATTGTACGATGCTTTGAAAAACGTGCACAGCGGAAAAATTAAAACGAAAAGCGAAAGCGAAAAATAATAAAAAATTACACGAAGAGTTTTACTTCGTTCGGAGCCTTCGGCGACTCCTACTCGAAGACCCAGACTCCTTGAGCCTTTCCTGTGGGCAATCCACTAAAAACCTCTACCGGCAAACTCCCGGTAGAGTGATTCGAATACAAGATTAGGTGGAAGTGTAACAACCCTACACTTCCCCTTTTAATAATTTAAGTGCAGACAGAACAAAAATTATGTTACCCAACACTTAGATTTATCTGAAGCAGCTTGGGTGTTGGGAGCGATCTTCCGGCAGCGGTTGGACAGCGTCGAGTCAAAACACAAACCGCAGCAGAGGAGCGTGGAAGCAAGAGAGTGCCAAAGCTTGAACCAGAATTTTTTTTTCTTTTTCTTAGAGGGCTTGTTTGCTTCCTTTTATAGTGCCTCGATGCATGAACTTCTCAGCTCAAATTTTATCTATCAGCAAGAAGGAATAATTCAAACAAGATAATGTTTCTATCCTTTGCTTCACTTAAATAATTTAAATAAAATTTAATCTAAAAAGTTAACCAAGAGGTTTTATCCTCTTACCTCACCAAGGCTTTTTTTTTGAAAAAAAAAAATAATTCAAAATACAATTTTATTAATAATTGAAAAAGAGAGATTTTATCCTTCTAGCTAGGCTTCACGTGAGAATTTTAAGCATTAATAGGAATAATTAGAAAATAACAATAAGATTTTATCATTAGTAGGAATAATTTTATTCTCCAAAAAAATAAGAAATACGAATAATTTAAATGAAAATTTATCCTCCACCGAGGCTTTAGATGAAGAATAAATTTATAAAATTAACCTACAAAATCTAATTAGTTCACATATCAAATAAATCCTGTAAAATAGAGTTAATGAATTTAGAGTTAATTAGACCCCGTCCAAACTTGGATAAGGATCTAACCAGGACTTAACCGAGGTCACCAAAATGGGCCTAAGGTGGACCGCGCCTACAGTCCTAAAATAGGACCCGTCCTCACTGGTTCGCTCCTCTAGTGACTTACCTTACTTACCTCGTGCAGCTCTACTCAACTTCCTAACCCACCAGGTCTTCCTGCCAGGGCTCAACCACCCTGGTCTTTTTGCCAAGTTTCAACCAACTTGGGCTTCAGCCAATTGTCAGGCCCCACGAACCCAACTGGACTTCCTGCCAGGACTCAACCACCCTGGACTTCAGCCTGGTATCAGGTCATAAGTCTTTCAACCCTGCACACTTAGTAAAGAGGTCAAAACCGAAAGCAAGCCTAACTTTAACATATTTATCATTCATCAAAACCCAAGTTTAACTATTAGTGCTAATTGCACCAACAAAAAGTAGTCATCGAGATTAAGGGGGTCGGAAGCCCCCAAAAAAGACCCCCGAGTCCAGGAAGACCTAGATCAGGAAGCCCGAGTCCAGGAAGAGGCTCAGTTCACAGTGTCATTGAATCTCAACTCTCCCGAGGCAGGGGAACCTCAAACTTAACGCATCTTAACAACATACACAGCTATACGCTTACACACCACTTGGCTCAGTGTCCCCCGATCGGGCGCGTGGCGACCCACATTCCTCAGAATCGGCCTGACCGAGCGTCGAGACTATCGCGGGCCTGCTTCCGCACCCCTCTCGGCTTGGCTCCCAGCCGATGTGTGGCGGCCCGCGATCCTGGGGTAAGCCCGAACCAAAGGGGGCTTTACTTGATGTATCATTGAATCGCACCAACACTCTAGGCCCTTAGTCGGGCTCCTCGTTCTATGCTCTCATTCGGCACCGCCACTCTAGGTCCTCAATCGACCTCCTTGTTATGTGCTCTCAGTCGGCACCGCTACTTTAGGCCCTCAGTCGGCCTCCTCGTTCTGTGCCCTCATTCGATCGGCACCGCCATTCTAGGCCCTCATTCGGCCTCTTCGTTCTGTGCCCTCAGTCGACATTCGCGTTTGCGGTAGTATCGTGACTCACCAGAACAACCATTCCCTAACACAGGATCAGCAGAAGGAGTACGGGGTCGGCACAGGTATGGCATCATTCCGGCCCTAACCGCGTGTATCTCGCTGATGCCATGATACTCCTGTCATATCCTGACCCCCCGTACCGCGACCACATACCTCTGTGTCAGGCCGAGCGCCGCTCAACGGCGCCATCCTTTAAGTTGACAGTGCCCTTTTCCTTATTCCGACATGCGACATATTATCTTGCCACCTCTGGGCATGCCCTGCCCTGTCCTCGCTACGAGACAAAAGGTGACAGACTGGGCAACATCTGTCAACTTCCCCCGCTATTTAAGCCTCTCCAGTACTCCACACGTCCCAGGTACGCGCGATAGTGCAATTTACTGTTCTATTGCTCTCCTTTTGCTCTACCACCACCGGGGACTGACTTGACCGCCGGAGTGTCTTGCCATGGACTTTTCCTGACGGGTTCTAACGGTCTCTGTCTTGCAGGTCAGGAGCATGTACCGGAATCCACGTCGATAGCTCGTGATCTTCGAGAGACCATATCATCTTTGGGAGTCCATCTCACCTCGCGACAGATCAACGTTCGATGTGCTTAGAGACGATCGAGGAAGGTTCGTGGTTTCCTGGAATTAAACTTAGAGACCTGTAAAGGTGATCAATGGAGAACACTTATATGAAGCAGATCTATAATTAAGTTATGTCTCTCTCTTTCTCTCTCTCTCTTTACACTTTTAATTATACCATGGAAATAGCCATCATCATCACTCCCACAAGCTATAGAAAAACATAATTAACAAGGAAAAAAACCCCAAAAATTACGATGAAAAGAAGGACGATATATAACTGCGCAGATGACAAGTTAATTAATCTAAAGTAGCTAGTCTTAATTAGAGGTCGATCAGAAGAAAGCATAGTGATATTCTCCGAGAGCACTCGATGCCATGTCGTTGACCCTCGCTCCTGCCATCAAGGAGCCATTGATGAGCCCATGCCACGAAGTAGGAGCACTAGCCTGCACAGAAGACTCCACTCCCTGCAGCTCATGCCATGGGAGGAGCACTTGCCTCTCAGCTCCCTCAACACCCTCCCTACTCACGTTAGTATTGTTGCCGTTGCTGCCGCCGCCATAGTTGTAGAGCTCATTGCTCATGCTCATTAGGTCGACGAAGCTGTCGTGGTTGGTGCAGCTGGTTGGGAGAGACGGCATCGGATCTAGGAAGCTGTGGGTGAAGGCCAAGGTGAGGTCACTCGAAAGCGGCGGCAGCGGTGCATGGTGATCCTGTGGCAGTGGCGGCGGCGGCGGAGGCTGTGTTTTGTTCATCTTGGAAGAGAAGGAGCTGGAACCAGAGCATCTCTTGTTCTTCCTGCACCCTCCTCCCACCGGGACGTTCCTCAGGGAGCCTCCTTGCGTCCAGTACCTCCGGCAGCCCTTGCAGAAGTAGCGCGGCTGCGAGAGACTGTAGTTGTTGTAGTAGCAGAACTTGGTGTTGGTGGAGGCGCAGCGCGGGCACTTCAGGGCCTGCTCCGGCCGAGGCCGGAGCGGCTTCCTCCCCTCCGACTGCTGTTCTTGGAGTAGAAGCAGCCCTTCCAACTCATAGCCACCCATATTGATGTTGGCCTCCTATATATATCAAGAACAAGCGATCAATATATATTAATATATATAACGATGCAAGAATTTAATTTAACGTGCATGATCATATATACAAAGTTAATTCGAGGTGTTGGTGAGTCATTGATCATAGTGCTCAAGAAGACAGACAGAGAGAGAGAGGAAAAAAAAGAGGAACATTGAACTGTTTAATTCGAGAGCTTTAGGGCAATGTGGGATGTGTCAGCCTTTGAGAAAAGAAGGGTGATGAGTACGATAAGAACCACAAGGGAATGCCTTTTTCTTTATGATCATGATCGAACCGAGTGGGGGTGGTGGCCTGTGGGAGAGAAGATCCAAGAGGAAAGAAACATCCAAACTGCTAAATCCAACAAATCATTTTTTGAAGTTATAGATTTGGATCAGAGATTTTTCTATCGCTGTGTGGGATGTGAAATCTAGGAGAATATATATATAAGAAGGGAACAATTAATGTATTTAATTATAAAGATATACTACCAAAAAACAAGAAAGAAGAAGAAGAAGAAGAACATGGTCTAAGAAAGTGGGGGAGGGAGAGAAACATAAATAAGCTCATTAAATACTGTCAGAAATTGTAACCCAGATCCAAAACCCTCAAAACGTCGAAATCTAAAGATTAATTGAAGAGGATATATGCACATATTTTCAGTGAGATTGTGAGTGTACCTGATCGTTGGGCCGAGCATTAGCAGTAGGAATTTCCATGCATACGAGAGATCGAGATCAGTACTGCTTCAGTGGGCTGCAGGGAGATGAATATGAACTGAACAAGTTAAGCGATCGAGCTCGCGATCTATCTGACCTCTTTGCTTCGGACTCAAGATATGTATCAGATGAGAGAGAGGAACTAAAAGGGGAGGTGATGAGGAGGAGCTAACCGAAGCGTTTCTGTGGCTTGCACGCCGAGAAGGCATGGGAAGGAAAACTCCATGGGCATCTCCAACAACTTCATGGAAGGAGCAGAGGGGGAGGAGGGGTGCAGGAGGGGGACCCACCGGTGGCGTGTAGTGCAACAGTAACGCTTGGGGGCCTTTTTTACGGCTTTGGCCCACCGCCTCTCATGCCACCACATGAATGCATATGCGTTGGCATGCCCAAGGCTCAAATATCCGCCTAGCTAGGTTTTCTATCTACAATCCTATCCTTTCCTTCTCACTCGGTATATCGTTTAGAATTGATATATATTTTTTTAATTTAGACTCGACATCAAATTAACCATTTTGAACGAAATTGATCAAATTGACTGATGAACTTATAGAGTTTGAAATATGCATGGAACTAAATTTTATATGTTTGTATAATTTTTTTTAATTGTATTTAGCTCTCAAATATCATTTTCATATGTCACATTGAGAGCGGAAATTCTTCTGAATACGAATGTGTCTAAACAATTTGATTTATGTTAAAAATATATATATAATTACTTTTAATATAATATTTTAAATTAATGTTTAAGAACATGAATATAATTAATTAAAGAAATTAGTGATGCATATGATCTGATTTCAGGTTATATCTAACTTTTAAGTCTATCAACCTTTCAAATTGGATTTTAAGTAAGTGGTGATTTTTTTGAACCTAAATCGAATTTTTTAATTGATTACTACATGATATGAGTATATGCGGAGGGACAAAATGGGTATAAGATATGTGATTTCAGAATTTTGAAATTTGGATCCTTGATTTAGGTATTTCAAAATTTTAACCATGTGATTCAGTAATTTACCGAAGATATGGACGATCAATTAAAAAAACATTGAAAGAATAAAAGAAACACTTAAATATAAAATTTACAATGGTTCTACTCCTCAATTCACTTCTTAGTTTGCATTTAATAAAGACAAATTTAATTTAGAATTTATATTTAAATACCATAATTTCCATTTTGAATTCTAATGTGGGATAGCATTCAAAGTGTCAAGAAGTCTTATTCTTTTCTTCCTTCTACCTCTTGAAAACCTTTTTCAAAACATTTTATTTTGAAAATCTTTAATTTATCTCACTGATTCTTTTATATGTTATCAATTGCTAAAATATTACCTTACCGCGTTACATTGAAATTGTAGGTTCAAACGTGAAAGACGATTAGAGAATAAATTATTAGGTTGAAATTATTGATCGTTAGGGCATATTAAAAAAATAATGGTGTTTATTCACCTATTTTACCATAAAATAACTATTTTAAAAATTTATAATATATAAAAACTCGTCGTTGAGATGGCCGAGTTGGTCTAAGGCGCTAGATTAAGGTTCTGGTCCGAAAGGGCGTGGGTTCAAATCCCACTCTCAACATCAAATTTTTGTTATTTCATATCCCATTTTTCGAAAAACAAAAAAATCAAAACCAAATTTGATTACGATATTCTTATGTATATAACAAACAAAAATATAAAACTAAATATTTTAAATTTTAATTTAATATGTTTAATTTAAAAAACTGAAATAAAATCCATTATTAATGAAATAAATTCCTCCATCGATCCAAAAACAAAAGTGGTAAATTTTTAGAAACAATTGATTTATAAAATTCGAGAAGCTTCCTTGGGAGTTAAATTTCTATTTGTCCATATTTCTAGAAAAATTATCTCTCCTTTTTTGTTTTTATTCTATTCCTGTAAGAATGAATATTATAATTCGTAACGGACATAGATACTTGTTGATTTTGTATAACAGTCGTGATTTCTCCTTATTAATTCAATATCCAACTCAATGATTTGTCAAATTATTGTTTCAACTATTTGCCAAAAAAAAAAAATGATGATATCTTGAGGTTATATTTATGACTTTTGAAGCAAATATCTTGAACTCCAACTACCATTTCTTTTAAGTTTAGCAAAATTTAATATACTGATTTTTCAAGAAAAAATTATCCTAAATTTATTATATGCAAACTCAACTTTCTCCTCAGTCTCTATGTTAGAAAAAATTTATTTTTACTCTCTGCATATAAATTTTTATGTATTTGAACTACCAATTTATTGAATTAACCTCAATTTTTTTATATGCAAAAGTATGAAATAAAGTATAATTTTTTTTTCTAAATTTATCATCATTTAATTAAAATATAATATATTTTATATCAAATTGAATATGACTTAATCAATTCATCCTAAATTAATAGATTGATATAAACTCATAATCAATTGGTCAGATAGGAAATCAATTGTGCTCAATTAGATATAAAATATATTAAATTCTAGTTTAAATATACTGAATTTTGCAATAATTATATTTATTTTTGGACCTTTTGTACCTATAAAATAAGAGTGATATTCTCTCATGACAAATATAATCGATCGTTTATTGATCAATTCTTAATTGATCGAAGCTACCCAATTGATTACCTCAATCGATTGGAGTAGTTCCAATCAATTGTGGACAACTTTGATCAATTCTTGATTAATTGAATTTGAAAAAAAGGATCGTATTCAATTTGATGAAAAATATATTAGATTCTAGTTATATGATATCAAATTTATGAAAAATTATATCTCATTTTAAATTTTTTATATAAAAAATAATAAAAATAATTAGATAAATCAATATGTATTAGAGAGTTTAAGTAAATAAAATTTTATATGCAAAAAATAAAAATAAACTTTTTTTTTTAACACAGGGACCGAGCATAAAATCTAAAATATATTTAAAGATTTAAAGACAATTTATCCATTTTTCAATACCTATTATCATAAAATATTCACGTTGCACATGTGATATTCCGTCTATTTCTCCGAGGAAAACATAAAATAATTACTTTTATTTATTTATCTCTCAGCGGAGGGGCAAACACTTGGTCGGCATGGCTCCCCTCGTCCTACTCCTCGCCTCATCCCTCGCCGCCATCGCCTCTACGGCCGCGGAAAATGCCGGCGGCAGCGATCCGACGCCCTCTCCGTGGCCGCTCCAGTTCCACGCGGTCCTCCTCATGAACTACAGCGGCGCCCTGTCGCTGACCGACCTCTGGTACGACTGGCCCAGTGGCCGCAACTTCAACATCATTCGCGACCAGCTCGACGGCCCGCCCTTCTACGACCTCGAGTGGAACAACGGCACCTCCTTCTTTTACACCCTCGATTCCCCCCGCTCCTGCCGCTCCGTTCAGCTCGAGGTCGGCATTCTCCGCCCTAACTGGCTCGACGGCGCCACCTATCTTGGCCAGAAGACCGTCGATGGCTTCCTCTGCAACGTGTGGACCAAGGTCGACTTCATCTGGTACTACGAGAACGTCGTCACCAAGCGCCCCGTCCAATGGGTCTTCTATACTGGTGCTTCCTCAAAATAATCCTAATTTGATAAATTGCTGCCTTTCGATCTTTTGATTAGTAATATATGTGGAAGAAATACCGTTTAAATGCTATGATAAAGCCTCAATCTTGGCACCTTAAAATATCCAATAGTAGATGTAGCAGATCAAAGATCATCTCGAGTAAACACAACCTTCCATTTCTAAACCTTGTTGATGTTGTAGATTATGTTTAATGAAGCTGATCTTTAATTTGAATTGAAGTGAACAAATTTGTGGTTGTAGGTTGAGGCCCCAATAACAAGTTGTGTAATTACTGGTGTAGTGGTGTTACTTAGAAGCATATACGATCGAGATCAAAGAAAGTGATCTTTAATGTAATTAACAGAGATCTATCACTATGATCTTACATGAACAAGCAAGTGGATAAGATCCATGTTGAAAACCTCAAACCATTAGGGTCAGGCACACAACTTGTTATTGGTTTCATCCATCCATACCCACAATTTCAAACTAGTGCGCGCTATGTAGATCAATGGAAAGATCAAATGCAAGTTGGGAGAATATTGCATATTTTAATTCTATTATCTCCATGAGCTTACCTCAAATATTTTATTCATGTATTAGCTTTTGGCAATGCATTAATAATGCAGATGTAGGGATCAACTAATGTTGTAATGGAAGATGGTTTATGAACTATGTTTACGCTTTAAGGCAATCCTCTGAATTACTACACTCTTCTGCATAGTTTTTCGTCACAATTCCTATGTTTTTTTTTTCATCTTCATTTATGCTTATTCATTTCTTTATAAGGGCCCTCATTCTGATTATAGGGTTAATAATCGATACATCCAGAACTTTTAAGATGGTATCAATTTCACTCATAACTTCACTTGCTACGGATTTATTTACACATTAAGGTAAGCATACTGATTAGGATGGTTATTCTATTGGAAGAAAGGAATATGGGAGAGGAGAGATACACTTGTGATAGAGGAGAGAAGAAGAAAACTAAACAAAACAACTTGATTTCATTCACCAGAAAGGTTACATATTTATAGGCTTAGTGAATAAGCACAAAGTCCACATACATTAAATCTAGACACTTCCACGAAACTTCATCCTAATCAAATTCTATCTCTATCCATTATTTGTCACATCATCAATCCACTAACTCATCATTATCCATTATTTATTTTTGAAACATATTATTAACACTCCCTCTTGTTTCAAAATTACAAACACCAAGACATGATCTGAAATAAATAAACTTATCTCTGGGAAGTGACTTTGTCAAGATATCCGCCATTTGTTCATGCGTGCTGCAATGCTCCAACATAATTTTATTATTTGTGACTAAATCTCGAATAAAGTGTAGACGGATATGAATATGCTTAGTTCTCGCATGGAAAGCTGGATTTTTTGTCTTTGCAATTGTTGCCTTGTTATCACAAAAAAATAATAGTCGTATCTTTTTGTTGCTGGTGAAGATTTGTAAGTAATCTTCTAACCCAAACTGCTTGACATGCTGCTGAAGTTGCTGTTACATATTCTACTTCTGAAGAGGATAAGGCAGTAGTAGCTTGCTTCTTTGAACTCTATGAAATTGCTCCTGATCCAAGATTAAAAACACTAGCTGAGGTGCTCTTTCAATCATCCACTGAACTTGCCCAATCACTATCAGTGAATCCGCAAAGATCGAATTTTGAAACTTTAGTGTACCAAATTCCATAATCCATCGTTCCAGCAATATAGCATAAAATCCTTTTAGCTGCTCCAAGATGATGCTTCGTAGGATTTTGCATAAATCTGGAAATTACACCAACAGAAAAAGCAATATCAGGTCTAGTATGTGTTAAATAAATTAAACCTTCAACCAAACTTCTGAAATTTTTTGCATTAGCTTTCTTTGAACCATCTTCCTGTTGCAACTTCTCATTTACATTCATGGGCGTAGAAGCTGAATTGCAATTGAGCAAACTGAATCTTTTAAGAAGATCTGTCGCATACTTTCTTTGTGAGATAAAAATCCCATCAACTCCTTGCTTCACTTCAAGACTAAGAAAATAATGTAATATTCGCATATCTGACATCTCAAATTTCTTCATCATATTAGATTTAAAATCAGCCAGCAGAAAATCAAAAGAGCTCATATATATTATATTATCGACATAAAGACACACAATAAGATAATCATCTCTACCTTGTTTCTTCACATAATGAGTGGGTTCGTTTTCGCTTCTTGTGAAACCATATTATCGAAAATAGTCATTAATCTTGCTATACCATGCACGTGGGCTTGTTTTAACCCATAAAGTGTTTTTCTCAGTTTGTACACTTTCGTCTCTTTGCCTTCAATTATAAAGCCTTCCGGTTGAGCTACATACACTTCTTCTTGCAAGTTGTCATTCAAAAATGTAGACTTAATATCAAATTGATAAACATGCCAATGTAATTGTGCAGCTAATGCTAGAATAATTCTCAGTTTCAAATCTAGTAACCAGAGAGGAAGTTTCTTCAAAATCAATACCTTATTGTTGTGAATACCCTTTTGCAACAAGTTGAGTCTTATATTTTTGAATGGTTCCATCAGCATGGTATTTTGTTTTAAACACCCACTTGAGCCCAATCACATTCTTGCCTTCAGGTTGATCCACCATTTCCCATGTTTCATTTTTATGGATTGTCAATAGTTCTTCATTCATTGCATTTTGTCATTCTTCCTTTGTTACTGCTTCTTCAAAAGTTGTAAGATCTGTAATAAAGAGAGCAAATTGACATGATTCATAAATTTCTCTCAAGGATCTGACCTTTGTTAGAGGTGATTCATCTGAAGACTCTTGTAAGGAAGATGAGCTGCTACTTGAATTTGATGGTGAAGAAGCTGGTGACACCAAAGGAGATGATTCAATACCTTCAGTTGTTGGGGTTCTATTCTCCACTAAAATAGGAACTTGAGTCTCTTCTTCTTGTGGATTCTAATTCTAACTTGAATCTTTATCAAAATCTACATCTCTCCTTATAATCAATTTGCCAGTAGGAGGATTATACAACCGATATGTTTCTGATTGATTGCAATATCCAAGAAAGATGCATTTTTCAGATTTTCTTCACAAGTTTATGACGAAATTGAGGATTAATCAAAACACATGCAATACAACCAAAAATTCGCACGTGGTTTACCGATGGTTTTCTATTCGCCATGCTTCAAATGGTGCTTGATTCATAACTGCCCTTGTTGGAGAAATATTCAGCAGGTAAATTGATGTTGCTACTGTTTCAGCCCAAAATATATTTGGAATTCTTTTGATATTCAACAAACTTCTAGTCATCTCTCTAACCGTTCGATTTTTTTGTTCGGCTACATCATTTTGCTTCGGTGTATAAGGTGCAGTCAATTCCCAGTGGATACTATTGAGGCAATCTGTGGTCCGGAGTGACCAAGTGTTTTGATATTTGGGCAAAGGGTTTAAGTTAGGTTTACCCTTGTTATCTTATATGTGTATGTTGAGTGTGCAGGTTGTACAGGTTACACATATGGACTTGGCTGGACGGTCTCGGTACGGTGAAGGGTGGCATGGAGACAAGCTGGAGGCTTGTGTGCACCCGAGGGACCTTGGAGAGCAGGGACGATGAGCTAATGGGCGCGGACTTCGAGGCGTACGTGAAGGGTGGCATGGAGGCAAGCTGGAGGCTTGCGTGCGCATCCGAGGGACGAGGGCCGAAGATGAAGAGGGCGCGAAGACAACAGTCGAGGCTGCGGAGGAGGAGTCAGTCGAGTCGTGAGGGTACGAGTGCTGTGTGATTGTACTCGGGAAAGTCCTAGGGTCGAGTGCTGAGAGAAGTGTACTCGGGAAGGGAAACCCTAGGTGTGTGAGTAGGGCAGTCGACTGCCATTGGGGTAGTCGACTGGTAAAACTCACAGAAAGGGTTCTGGCCAGGGACCAGTCGACTGCTCTGGGAGCAGTCGACTGATAGGTGGCTGGTGAGTTGGCTGAGAATTCAAACGTTTGGGTGCAACGGTCGAATTTCAGTGGCACCAGTCGACTGCCTTGGGAGCAGTCGACTGGTGGCGAGGGTTTCAACCCGAGTCTTATTTAAAGCGGACTTCGTGGTGGCTGAGATCTTTGACGAATCTTGTCTTGGTTAAAGGCAAGATAATTGTTGGTGGTTTGCACTAACGGTCAAACTCGGGTTTTGATGTATGACAAAGTGGTTAAAGTTAGGGTTGTTAGTTTTTAACCTCTTTACTAAGTGTGCAGGGTTGAAAGACTTAGGACCAGACACCAGGCTGAAGTCCAGGATGGTTGAGTCCTGGCGGGAAGTCCAGTTGGGTCCGCGGGACCTGACAACTGGCTGAAGACCAAGTTGGTTGAGACTTGGCAGGAAGACCAGGGTGGTTGAGCCTTGGCAGGAAGTCCTGGTGGGTCAAGAAGTCAAGTAAAGCTGCACAAAGGGTAAGTGAGGTAAGTCACTGGAGGAGCGAACCAGTGAGGACGAGTCCATTTATGGGACTTTAGGCGCGGTCCAATTTAGACCCATTTGGGTGATCTAAGTTGAGGCCTGGTTAGATCCTGGTCTAGGAGACAGGGTCTAATTAACTATGAATATATTTTACTCCAATATATTTGATAACATTATCTTACAGGGTTTGTTTGATATATGAACTAAGCTACAAAACACTTCTTGTGTAAATTAAGTCCTATCCATTTTGTTTAATTACTTAGTTACACCTTATTTAATTGTTTATTATTTCATGCTTTGTTCGGTGAAGCATGAGGATAGAAATAAATCTCCTTTGAATTAATTTTTAATTGCTAAAACTTGTGAAGCCACGTGAGGATAAAATCTGATTCGGTGAAGCCATGTTGTGAAGCCACAAGTCTCGGCGACACCTTGCTCGATGAAGCTGGTAGAAAATAAAAATTTGAGTCTTGGGATAAAACGTGGCAGCAGATTAAATTTGGAGTGGGTCAAAGAATTTGCAACGTTTTGATTTAGAGTGCAGCGGCGAAGTCGACGCAGGAGATTGGATTGTGCCGCTTCAAATATTGGATAAGGAGCACACGAGAATAAGATCTGGATGAGACCCAAAAAGCTCGAGAGCCCCTCTATAAAAAGCCTGGTTGTAGAGCTTAAAAAAAATAAAAGGGAAATATTTTTCTGAAAAAAAACTTTTCAAGTGCTCTCTCTTCCAAACTCTCCTGCTGCGGTCCAAGCTACGACGTGTTCACGTTTGATCGCTGCCGGAACTTCAACCCCAACATCTGAGCCCATCTAGGAGATCTTCTAAGTTGTTGGGTAACGCAATTTTTATTTCTTGCATTTAATTACTTGGAAGTGTGGGGTTGTCACACTTTCAATTCTTTTGTACTCGCCTACTCTATCGGGGTTTACCGGTAGAGAGTTTTAGTGGATTGCCCAACGGAAAGGTCCGAGGGACCTGGGCCTTCGAGTAGGAGTCGCGAAGGCTCCGAACGAAGTAAAACTACCTGTGTCGTTTGTATTGGTTTTTCGTTCGTGTTTTATTTTTTCCGTTGTGCACGCTTTTTAAAGCGCTCTAATTTTTTAAAAAGTCACGTGATTCACCCCCCCCCCCCCTCTCACGTGCATCGATCCTACAATAATAGTCTTTGTGCTCAGTGCTTTGTTTGAGTTTGTGGCGAGGTTTCTCCACCCACAAGGAGCGACGGGGACTAGCCGGAGGTTATCCGGGGTTTGATCCACCGACGGATTCTTGGATTAGTCACCCGTCCGGTGTGGATACCAAGTAAATCTTCGTGTTAGCATTGGTTAGTGTTGTTTATTTTGTTTATTATTATTTCCGCTGTGCAAACTAACCGTGTAGGAAGAAAGGGGTTCGAAAATCGCTATTCACCCCCCCTCTAGCGGACATAATCGATTCTACAATTGGTATCAGAGCAAGGACCGCTCTTGATCGGACTAATCGCCGAGGGAGCACACGCTAGAGGAAGAAGAACCATGGAAGACAAACTTGAGGAAGATATCAATTATCCACCACCATATGAGCATGAAGATTTTGCATATTGGAAAGATAGAATGAAAATGTGGCTCAGCATGGATTGGGAGTGCGTAATGGTGCTAGAAGAGTCATTCGAAACCCCTAAGGACAAGCATGGAAAGAAGCTCCGACCTAGGTATTGGACCAAGGAGCAACAAGAACAAGCAAGGGCCAATGAGAAGGTAATCAATATTTTGGTTAATATTTTGCCTACTAATATTTTGAGTGATGTAGGGAATTATAAAAATGTCTATGAGTTATGGATTAAATTGGAAGAAGTACATAAGAATCCGACATAAGCCCAACTAGTAGAGGAGCCCGAAGAACTAAGCTCGAGTGTTCAAGAAGATCAAAGGGAAAAAAAAGTGACAACATTATCAAGTGAAGTGGAGGAGTTGAGTGAAAAAGAATCCACATCATCCAAAAAAGAAGAAGTATCAACATCAAGGGTTGAGGGGGAGGAGAGACCCTCATCCCCACAAGAGCAAGAAAAGATTTCCACCTCCACCAAAGCCAAATCAAAACAACATATTATATGTTTTGGTTGCAACGAAAAGGAACACTACAAGGACAAGTGCCCGAAAGGTAAAAAAGGGGTAAATTCTAAACTTATTTCAATTCCTTTAAAATATAACATGAGTGGTAGGATTGGAGGAACCCAAGAAAAGAAAAAGAAATGTGGAGAGCTAGGGCACTATCACACCAAGTGTCTTAAAAGGTGAGCTAAAGAAAGTGGAGCACTTGAGGAGATGGTGAAAGAAGAAAGGAAGAAGAGAAGAAACCCACATCAAGGAAAACTCCAAAGGTAAGGAAGGTAACTTCTAACCTTAAGCCAAAGTTTAATTCAAATTTAAGTTTCTCTAGACATGATAAAAATGAAATTAATCATTCATCCATGCATGTTAGAAACCATGAAAACTGCTTACTTGTGCACAACTTTAGATTTAGATATAATGATAGGACTAGGGTTAACAAGGTAGATCATAACCCTATGAAAAGCATGCATCATGAGCCCAAGACCTCTAAACCTAAGGATCATGACACTAATCTCAAAAAGGGAAGGAATGTGCCTAGGAAAATGGGTAGTCCTGGGAATGTCCAAGGTAAACATATGAGTTCTAGGGTTAGAACTCTAGAAAGGGAAAATCAAGCCTTGAGGGCAAGACTTAATACATTAGAAAAGGCCCTAGGAAGATTCACCGTTGGATCTAAGGGCTTAGACATGATGTTGGGTAATTTAAAACCAAACTATGATAGATCGGGGTTGAGATACCGGTCTAAGACCTCCAAGGCAAATGGAAAGAAATATGCTGGGGAAGCATATAGTCATGACAAGGAGGGCAAGTCCAAGGATGACAAGTGGGTGCTATCAAAAGATAGAAAAGGTGACTTAACCAAGGATAAAGTGTCTAAGGTTAAGAAGGTTCATTTTGTAGGCCAAGGGTCACCGGGAGTACACCGGTGTGGCTTAGTGTGGATTGAGTCACATAGGGAGGTGGCTAGGGCTCAGAGCTCAAGAGGGAGCTCTAGGAGCCTTTGGGGTTCATGGTAAATGGATCTCAATAGTTTCTCTCCTAGGAAATTAGGTGAATTGTGCCAAAAAGGGTTGGAAGACTTGGGTAAGTCTTAATCCTAGGTTTTGGCACATTAAAAGGGAATTTAGGGAGAAAAGAATGAAAATACAATTATATTCGAGAAAATTGAGGTTTAATGTGGTAGAAATGACTTATGATCAAGGATAAGAGGATACATTAAAGAGAAGTCGAAATTAGAACTTTTGGGATGAATTTAAATGACACATTTTAGAGAAAGTTGAGTTTTGTGCCAATCTTGGGTTTCGGAGTACATTTGTTTGGAAACGTATTTTTCCCAAGTAGACATTGACCCCACAAATCTCCCCACGAAATTTCATAATTTTTGGAGATTTGTAGAATTATTTAGACATTACTGAAATTGGGGCTGAAAACCTGAAAATCAGGTATCAGTCGACTGCCCCAGGGGCAGTCGACTGATCCGAGTGAATTTCAGCCCCGTGACCATTCTGTAAGGTTTGTCAGTCAACTGCCCGACTGGTCAGTAGGTTTAAGGATAAAAGTCATTTTGGATGTTGAGAATTCAAATGTGGATTATAGGATATGGCTTTGGGTTAAAAGTCTTGATTATAATTTCATATTCCCTGACTAGAGTGTTACCCCATGATTTAATAAGGTATTTTGAAAATCATTGAAGCTTGATAAGTGATGTTATGAGATAAGAAGAAGGAAAATTTCATCATATTAAGAATACCTATGGAAAAGGAAAGTATTAAGGATAATTTCGTGTGTGAAATGACAATGAATGGAATTGGTAAACACATGACATTTTGGTTAAATTTTAAAGTTGATACTACATGGCCATGTCTAAGGAAATTGGAGATTGTACCAAAGTCAAGCACATTTGATACATTTCACAAAACCATATTTTTCTAGGATAGGATATAACCTAGCAAGTGTGCTTGCAAACCTTTTAGATTTTTTTTAAGTGTTTGTGAGTTCTTATTGGCACTAGGGAAAAGGTTGCTTGGGAGCAATCCTTTAATGGTGGCCAAGGGAGAAGAACTTGGTTGTTAGGTTGGGTAGAACCTAATTTGAGTCTATGGTGTTAAGTTGGGTAGAACTTGATCTTGGTAAAATGAAAATTAGGAGAATGCATAGGTTAAGGGGGAGGTTGCCTCCTAATTGCCTTAATTTTCATAAGAAAATTTTTGGGTTTTGTGTCAAACTTGGGAATGGTGATAGATACATGGTGAAATGTATTTTTCCCAAGTTGGTATGGGTACCACAAAGTTCTCCACAAAATTTGGGAATTTTTGGAGATTTGTGGAATTTCTGGCGCAATTCTGAAATTGGCCAGAAAATTGATATTCAGAGTATCAGTTAACTGCCAACAGGGGCAGTCGACCGCCCAGGGCTGATTTGTGTATCAGCAGCTGGTTGTGTGTCCAAATGATAGGAAATAAGTGTATGGGGGTTTAATACATTGTGTTGAGGATCATTGGGGATTGAAAGAACCAATAATTGAGATATTATTGGGGTCTTTTGATGTATGGCAAAGGGGGAGAAGTTTGGGTTTAAGTTGGGAAACCAAACATATCTTTGCTAGAAACCCTAGGTTTAGGGAGAGCTAAGATGAAGGGGGAACATGGTTGCTCCATTTTTGGTGCAAGGGGAACCTTGGAGAGGTTCTTAAAAACCTTTGTAAATCCAATGTAGGGGGGGTTTGAGAGAAGCTTTAAAAGGCCCGTTTTGGTGAAAAGTTCTAACTTGGAGAGTTAGGTGTGTAAAGTCCTAGCTTGGAGGGCTAGGTGTGAGAAAGTCCTAACTTGGAGAGTTAGGTGTGTAAAAGTCCTAGCTTGGAGGGCTATGTATGAGAAAATCCTAGCTTGGAGGGCTAGGTGTGAGAAAATCCTAACTTGGAGGGTTAGGTGTGGAAAATCCTAACTTGGAGGGTTAGGTGTTGAAAAGTCCTAACATGGAGGGTTAGGTGTAGGATGCCTTAGGTTAGGATCTATGTATGCATTGCATATGCATTTGTTTTAGCATGGTTTTTGCTATTGATTACTATCTTGCTTTCCCTAACTTAAACGTATTGTCAAACATCAAAAAGGGGGAGATTGTTGAAGCAATCTGTGGTCCGGAGTGACCAAGTGTTTTGATGTTTGGGCAAAGGGTTTAAGTTAGGTTTACCCTTGTTATCTTATATGTGTATGTTGAGTGTGCAGGTTGTACATGTTACACATATGGACTTGGCTGGACGGCCTCGGTACGGTGAAGGGTGGCATGGAGACAAGCTAGATGCTTGTGTGCACCCGAGGGACCTTGGAGAGCAGGGACGATGAGCTAATGGGCGCGGACTTCGAGGCGTACGTGAAGGGTGGCATGGAGGCAAGCTGGAGGCTTGCGTGCGCATCCGAGGGACGAGGGCCGAAGATGAAGAGGGCGCGAAGGCAACAGTCGAGGCTGCGGAGGAGGAGTCAGTCGAGTCGTGAGGGTACGAGTGATGTGTGTGATTGTACTCGGGAAAGTCCTAGGGTCGAGTGCTAAGAGAAGTGTACTCGGGAAGGGAAACCCTAGGTGTGTGAGTAGGACAGTCGACTGTCATTGGAGCAGTCGACTGGTAAAACTCACAGAAAGGGTTCTGGCCAGGGACCAGTCGACTGCTCTGGGACCAGTCGACGGGTAGGTGACTGGTGAGTTGGCTGTGAATTCGAACGTTGGAGTGCAACGGTCCAATTTCAGTGGCACCAGTCGACTGCCCTGAGAGCAGTGGACTGGTGGCGAGGGTTTCAGCCCGAGTCTTATTTAAAGCGGACTTCGTGGTGGCTGAGATCTTTGACGAATCTTGTCTTGGTTAAAGGCAAGATAGTAGTCTTTGTGCTCAGTGCTTTGTTTGAGTTTGTGGTGAGGTTTCTCCACCCACAAGGAGCGACAAGGACTAGCCGGAGGTTATCCGGGATTTGATCCACCGACGGATTCTTGGATTAGTCACCCGTCCGGGATGTATACCAAGTAAATCTTCGTGTTAGCATTGGTTAGTGTTGTTTATTTTGTTTATTATTATTTCCGCTGTGCAAATTAACCGTGTAGGAAGAAAGGGGTTCGAAAATCGCTATTCACCCCCCTCTAGCGGACACGATCGATACTACAGATACCATGCTCATCACAAAATTTATTAAATTCTTTAGATAAGAATTCACTTCCTCGATCTGTACGAAGAGTCTTTATTAAGGTACAATTCTGATTCTCCACAGGTACCTTGAATTTTCTGAAATTTTCAAAGGTCTCTGACTTATCTGCTAAAATATATACCCAACTCATTCGACTAAAATCATCAGTTAATATTAAGAAATATTTACTATCCCCAAACGATGTAGTTCTCATAGGACCACATAAATTATCGTGAATTAGCTCAAGACATTCTGATGCACTTCATGATTGTCCACTTGGAAAAGGCTTCCTTGTTTGTTTTCCAAGTATACATCCTTCACAAAAACCAAGATAACTAATTTGGGATGATTCAAGAATCATACCTTTCTGATTTAAAAGTTGCATTCCTTTGATGTTGAGATGCCCATATCTTAAGTGTCACATCGTTGATGCATTTTCTTCACTAGTAATTAAAGCTTGGTTTCTCACGTTAGAAATCTTCAGCGGAAACATCTTATTTTCCGTCATTTACACTTTAACAATAGACTGTCCAGTATCTTTGTTAGAAATAATATAAACTTCATTATCAAATAAAATTGCATAGTCGCTTATCATTAATTGTCCAACACTTAACAAATTATGTGTCAAGTTTGGAACAAAATAGACATTGTAAGGTAATTTAATTTTACCATCACTAGTCTCCACAGCAATAATACTTTTGCCTTCGACTTGTATCTGCTTATTATCTCCAAGTCTTACTAGCATCTTTTGTGACTCATCAAGCTTTTTAAATAATGACCTATTGTCCGTCATGTGATTTGAACATCCACTGTCCAAAAACCAAATATCATTTTGAACTTCGTTAGAATGAGAATGAACCATAAATAACTTACTTTCCTCATTTTCTTCTTTCACATAATTTGCTTGTGAACTATTTCTGCAATTTGCCTTTATATGCCTAAATTTTCCGCAACCATAACTCTGAATGCAATTTTTATTCCATTTTTGATCCCCTTTGAATTGCTTCTCTTGTCCATTAAAATTACTTTTTCTTCTGTCACGTCCTCTACCACGAAACCTTCTCTTCCACGACCTCTGCCAGCAAAGTCTTTTTTTTTTTCTGTCTCCCCCTTCACTTGACAAGTTTGATATGTCTTTTCTTCATTCTTCTTAGTGGATCTATTTCGCCTTATCTCATGAGCTTGCAAAGCCCATCAGTTCATCAAAAGAGAAAGTCGAAAGATTTTTAGACTTCTTGATCGTAGTTACTATATAATCATATTTAAGAGTCAAACTTCGCAAAACTTTCGAAACAATAATTGCATCAGTGATCTTTTCTCCATAAGATCTCATTTGACTGACAATAGAAATTACTCTATATAAAAAATCTTGTAATGTTTCATTACCCATCATAAGCAAGGCCTCGAACTCACTTTTGAGGGTCTGGAGTTTCACTGCTATCATTCTGGAGGAGCCTTAGAATTCTTTCTGCAGTATTTCTCATGCTTCTTTGGAAAATGAGGCAGTTGCAATTTTTGAGAAAATTATCTCATATACGGCTTGCTGAAGTATGAACAGTGCCTTTGAATCTTTCTTCCTGTTCTCCTTTAATCGACCAACATCCTTGTCGTCAAAGCCTTTATCTACTAAATCTCAAAGATCTTGAGATCTAAATAGAGTCTTCATTTTGATACTCCAAAATTCGTAGCACTCTTCTTTGAAAATGAGGATCAGGGGTTGAGAAATTCTGTTAATTGCCATTGCAAGCAAACTAGGACATGTCAAACCAACCTCGCTCTGATACTACTCTGTTGGAAGAAAGGAATATGGGAGAGGAGAGATACACTTGTGACAGAGGAGAGAAGAAGAAAACTAAACAAAACAAACATGATTTCATTCACCAGAAAAGTTACATATTTATAGGCTTAGTAGATAAGCACAAAGTCCATATATATTAAATCTAGACACTTCTACGAAACTTCATCATAATCAAATTCTATCTCTATCCATTATTTGCTACATCATCAATCCACTAACTCATCATTATCCATTATTTATTTTTGAAACATATTATTAACAAATTCTGGAATTTTGTTTATTTAGCCAAGTGGTAGAACGATGTTGATACACATGAACAAACGTGCCATGCATGCCATCGGGTCATCTTGCCTACACACAGTTTAGTTGATCATAAGGTTGATTTCTCCAAGCGAATCTTTGAGATGGGATCATATTGCCCTTAAAATGCGAGATATGTTACTTTGTTCTTAATTATAAGCCCTGGTGAAGTACTAAATCTCAGGTAGTACAATGGTGAAGAAAAACCAATTCATCTATTCAGTTTTATATTCATTTGACTGATGATATGCTCGAACAACGACAGGAAGGACTGCTCATGTGATGGTGTACGAGGAGGGTGCAGTTCTTGAGGATGCAAATTGGCAGGCGCCAGTATATTGCTTTACGAAAGGGAAGAAACAGCAACCAGAGTATCGATCTATAGTATCCGAGATAGTGGACCTTAAGAGAGCTTCAAGGGTTCTCCGAGGGCTCTAAATTCTCATCAAAGTTCATCTGAAATGAGTTCATATTCCATCCTTTCTTGTCCCTTGCATTCCACTGTCATGTGCTGATTTCTGTTCCAAACTTGAATGAGTTGGGTTCTCAGTCGTTACTGGTTTCCATCTTCCATGTAGAAGCCCTCTCAAGGCTTGAACAATGAAGTTTCTGTTTCTCAGAGAAGATTGTTTTCTCGTTCTTATGATGATCAGATACATGATGTTAAGGTATGTGGTGTTTTCTTCAATATACACCAGAAGCAAGTCTTAATAGAATAGTAAGTTGATTGATGTAGGAATGTCAGATTGATTGCCAAAAATATATTTCAGTGGCATAAGGCCATTAGCTCACCCGCCAAAAATATGTTTTGGCACTTATAGGCGGAGTAGATAATAAGTATCAAAAAATGGTCATAGTTTTCACTTGATTGTATCTTTGGCTGTGAAGAGGTAAGTATGTAGATTGCATTTCTTAATCATTCTAAACCTTTTTGTTTGTAGATTGATGGGAAACTTTGGCGCAATAGTAAAATTATTATTGTGTGACTTTGAGATCACAATTCAAGCCGCGGAAATAATCTAATAAGGTTTTGTATAATATACCCAATGCATCATATCTTTCTCTTGTGTATCATATTATATTTTTTTATTTGTTTAGTAGATTTTCCAATTTTTTTTAGAAGAAAACAAACCTTAGACTCCAAGGCCTTGCCAGGGATAATGGATATTGGAAGCTAAAATGAAACCATCAAAATCTTTTTTTAATACAATTTCAGTTTCTAAAAGAAAAATAAATAAAGTTTGAGGATATTTTAATAGGTGAAATAAGTTTCTTTAATCTTATATTATATATATATATAAGAAATCTTTTGTAATAAAATAGAAATCTTAGAGGAGGTATTTTAATAGTAGAATGTAAAAAGATATACATTAAATATTTGAGGATATTTTAAAAAATAACTCTTTTTCGATTTCTAATTAAGGTAGGAATTTAGCTGAAGATTTACTTTATTTTCCTGGATTTTTTTATGTAAACTGAGTTATCTGTGACGGTAAGAATATGGACTGTAAATTGCAGACTTCGATCTCGGTCACTTACATGGACGCCCACGGCGGTGCGCTGGCGGCGAAGCTTTGGCATCGTCGGCTGAACAGAACCCACCCCGTTCGCGCCACTTTTTCCCGCCTTCCTCTCGCCCCCTCTTTGTCGGATGCGCCTTAACGTTGTGGTTGTCGATCGATAAAAGCGAGGGCGATCAGCTCCTTCCCTCCCCGAATCCCTAATCCCTAAATCGGCCCTCCCCGAATCCCTAATCCCTAAATCGGTGCGCGCCGACGATATCCGGTGAGCGACTGGCTGCTTTCTGTTCTTTCCCCTTTTTTTTTTCTTTTTCTTGAATCTTCGAGTTTTCGTTCCGGTTGCTTCTCTAAAGGCGATCGATCCTTGTAGGGCAACTATTCAAAGTGAAAAAAGATCGCCTTTTGTTTTTTAGTTCAACATAATGTTAGAAGTTTCGGGTGTTCTGACTGATAACCTTCGCAAATCTAGAGTGAATGGCCGGGCCGTCGAGACGAGTTACGAGGAGGCGCTCCGGCGGGGTTTCTTTGCAGGAAGATAGCCAACCGATAGTTGTTCTGGATCTCAACCTCAACTCGACTCCGTCTGAGAGCAGCGAGTTGGAGGAGTCTTCTTCTACTTCATGCTGGCGAATCAATCCCACCGAAAATCTGCTGGAATCTGCCCCTCCACCTCATGCTTCAGTTATTGATGTAGACAAATCGAAGATCTTTCAGGTATTATATATATCATGCATCTTTGCTATTTGAACTGACATTATAAAGTTCATTAAAATTTAACAATGTTGGTTGCCTTCCAACAATATATCTTAGTCATAAATGTGTGAAAATGTGTTTGTGTATGAAGTTATTTACCTACAATGTAGGGCTTCTGTTGATGATTCTATTTAAAGTGTTGCTAAAAATATTGCGGACGGCTCATTTACGGATGCAAGTACGATATCCGTCTTAGTATCAATGATTGTTTTGGATCGAATCGCGGATGCTTGGTAAACAACTAATCGCTTTTCCATTGCACCATAGCCCTAGGATCTTTGATTGTTTTTATCAAAGCTAGCATGAATGTAGTTATTTAACGACATTATTGTTTCTATCGATGCTAATGTGTATATAACTACTTAATGGCATCATAGTTCTTTATATAGCAATGTTATTCAGTGTTGCTAAAAATATTATCAACCTCTCAGTTAATGATGTTAGCCCGACATCTATATGAGCATCAATAGAGTCTGGTTAGGTTATTAGTGTTAACTACAATTCATTGCTTCGAATTTGTATAACAGATATAGTTTTAGTTTTGATTTCCTTGTTAAATAACACTGATGTTTGGCTTAAAATACAGGGGAAGAAAGTGACTCGAGTGCCTCCGATTCCAAAGGAACCCTCCCTCACATGTTCTGTGTGCCTGGATCCACTGGGCGAGGCAGCGACTGTGGGCACGTCTACTGCTACAGCTGCTTAAGGGAATTCATCCAAACCCACAAAGAATGCCCTACTTGTGGGTGGAAGCTAGCCATCAGCAATTTCCACAGGCTCTATTTTCCAGCTATGGAATGAGCTATTGCCTGTCTTTTTAATTTGGGGTGAGTCTTTTTGCCTTTGCTTGCTTTGACTGAAGTCCCATGTCTTCAAGGTTAACAAACAAGCTCTATGCTTAATGTGTTTTCATACTTGTACTCGCTGAGAAAGAGTTCAACTAGGATCGAGAATTATTACTCGAATAGAGTAATGATACGAAGAGCGAAGTTAAAGAGGGAAAGCAGAAAGCGAACGATATGGCTTTGAGTTGTAAAGTTCCAGCTCACCTTTTTTCTCTCTTCCCCATCTTTTGCTTCTTTGTTGCTTTTCTTCCCCTTCGATCGCTGCCCTAAATTCAGCCCTAAAACTTCCTCTTCTTTCTCCTAGCGTCGTCGAAAATCCTTCCTCCCAGTTTCCCTTCAATCGCTGAGCAATGTTCGCTGGGAGCAAGGGAGACGACATTGCACAGTTTGGCTTTGCTCGATCTCTTCTTTGCTGAGCAATGTTCGTTGGGAGCAAGGGAAGTGGGACGTGGCTATGTTTTGCTTTGCTCGCTGCCTCCTTCGTTGATCAATGAGCACTAGGAGCAGTAGAGAGGGCCGCACAGTTTGGCTTTGCTCGCTCTCCTCTTCGCGGCGTTGCGAGGAAGAAGAGAAAGGTTTTAGGGTTATTAGGGCAGCGATGAAAGGGGAAGAAAAGCAACGAAGAATCAAAAGACGGGAGAGAGAAAAAGAGCGAGCTGGAATTTTATAGCTCAGAGCCACATCGTTCGTTTTTTAACTTCATTGTTCGTATCATTACTCGAATAGAGTAATGTATGTTATTGAAATTTACTGTAGTTGTAGTAGTAACTTGGTTATGCAGTAAGAGAATTAGATTTCAATTTAAATTCAGATGATGATATTGTTGAAAGAGGTTTAATCTTACTTGCTTGATACCCAATTGACTATGAGAACTAATGTTGACTAACTAGTTTTATAAATATCTTTGTAATAATTTTATAAAGCTAGATATTATTATCATCATCGATAATTTAAGTGTTTGGATAAGTTTGGAGCAAAATTTATGCACATAAGTCGATTTTTGTCCCAATAAAGTATAAAATTGTTGAAAAATAAGTAAGAAATTTTGAAAAACATATGTCATAGTTAGGTTAAACAAAATTTTAAGTAATTAATTTTTAAATTAACATGAAATGCAAGGATAATTTCTTTACAATTATCTTTTTTATTTTTTTATAATAATTACTTATTTCTAATAAAGAACATTGAAAATTGGTACATACACTAGTGTTAAATAAGAGAAAAAAAGAAATGAAGATTTACTTCACTTTGAAGAAAATAGGGAAAAGAGAACAATTTAATTTCATCTATTTTTCTATTTTATATCTCATAATATAAATAAATGAGATTACTCTTCTTCCTTCAATTTCATCTAAGTAAACAAGACAAATGAAAATGATTTTTTTCTTTGAAAAAAAAATATAGTTCATATCTTTTTCCACTTCACTTAAATGGCATTATATTGTTTTAGGGTTTAGTAAATGAAAAGACCCACTTTTCCATTGTTTTTTTCAGCGCTTCTATTGAAACAAAAAATAGTTTGCTTCAACAAAACACAACCAGCAAGCACTTCAACGAATACAATAGCCGATACAAAAGCTAAAGCTTTACCATCATATTTTACTGCCATATTAATTATATTTACTCGGATAAGAATTTTCCTTAGATGATTCTAAGATATATATTTCTGAGATCCATCATGTAGTAAAACATTGATCTCGAAAAGCCAGTTATCGACTCGATGGTACGAATCAAATTGAACATAGCTTGACCATCGAAGAGTCCAAGAACATGGCTTCGTAGTGGTTTTTTGAGCCAGTGCCAAGTTACTGCCATGAGAAAGGAAGAGCTTGCGATGTCTTATTGGAAGACCCTTCGTTTCCGGTCCGAAACATACCCTGACAATGAGCACCAGCAGCATCGCCATTCGAAACCACGACAGTCCTCACATCTTCAATGCTCGAACTCGAGTATCTGACCGGAGAAATGGCTTCCGATGCAGCGGAGTGAGAGCACTGAATGAGATTACCATACTGCATACTTGCGATGAGAGGCTGGCCGATGTAAACCTGATTGGATGATAGCATCATGGAGCTTGGGTTTATGCTTGATGTCTGATTTGGTGATGACAGAAGAGAGAGAGCACAATCAGATCGGAAGACTTGGCTTAGACCATTGGCGAACATCTTGCTGCCGCCGCCGCCTAGAACCGATGGAACAAAAGATCCAATTGCGGTCATGTTGTTGAGGCTGCTCTCACTCTCTTGAACGAAAGGGAATCGGAATTGCTTCCTTTCATTGTTGTAGCTGTGAGGAGAATTTGAAAAAGAGAGGTTCCTGTCAAACAGACCCGATACAGTGGGGTGCGCCGCTTGTGTATCGTCTTTGAATTTTATAAATCCAGACCAATTTGGTCCTGTCGATGCAGTCGCAAAGGCTTGAGAATGTGCTGAAAACCTGGTTCCTGCACATCCAAAAGAATTGGTTTCTGCAGTTTTTTCATCAGTAATATTGTTACAATTTGTTCTAAGTTACAAAATATCCAAGTCAATAAAAGATATATCACAGCCGAGATAATCTGAGACTAAACTACCTGAATTCGGCAAATACGGATGGTGTTTCCTTCGACGTCTATTGTGCCCATCAAGACGCTTGCGACAGCTTCGCTTTACGTCATCGAATTCTATTAACCAATGAAACCTGCAGATCAATTGAATGTTCTTCACTCGCAGGATGGCCACAGAGAATCCATGACTTCAAGAAACAATACTTCCAAGACAATAGAACTGGTTCACAATCAGTTATCACACAACTTTCGATAACTTGCAAAGAGTTCATCATTTGGATAGACTAGGTCCATAGTGACTTGCGATTATGGTCGCAAATCAAAGAATCGACTACACTACAGGACAAGGAGCAGAAAGAAGGGACAAAACTTAAAGGCAGCTTTACTGTTACAACTACAGGGCAGGCAATCACTTAAATCAAGTTGGAAGATGAAGGAAACTTATGATAATTTTAGTGTTATAAAGGAATGGCACACCACCATACACAACAATACCATATTATCACTAAGTTCTACTAACAAAGCCTCCTTTAGCATAAACTCCGGGAAAGTTTTCCGAGGGAAAACATTCCCGAGGATGCTATTCGTAACGTTTTGCTGCTCATAAACAATTGCTATACTGAATGAAACCTAAGTATAGATATTTATGCTTAGAGACAAGTTCCTGGAAGTTAGTTCATCTGTAGCCTTCCTCAGCTGTGTTAATCAGGTTGTGGTCCTAATCCAAGGACCCATTAGAATTCAAAAGCACATGCAGATACAGGAATATCTAAATCATTGTCATTCGATCTTCATAATCATGTTTGCCAATAATGCCAAAAAAATGATATGGAATCCCTTCCACTGTACATAGACTCAATCGTTCACTAGTTTCTGTTTTTTGTGAAACTAAATTCTTACCTTAAGAATTCTTATGTAAGAGTTAAAATTCCTAGGGCCTTTACCTGCTGCACTGCTGGCAAAATCGTTGTTCTTGGCCTCCGATCCGAACTACCGGAGTCTTTGAATGAGCCTCACAGACCTTGTGGCGACGGTGATACTCCCGGCACTTACTAAGATCTGCTTTGCATCCATCAACCATACACGAAGCAATCTGAGCTACATTGCTTAGTGATCGCTGTCTCTTCGACAGGCCTGACGAAGGCACCGCGGCGATCATCGTCACCGTCGATATACTCGGTTGTTCTCTCCGTCCGGAGGCACTCGAATCCCCGAGCTTGAGATCGACAGAGCACTCCGCGCCATTCACCATCAATTGCTGAGGAGAACTGAGTTGTGATCCATCGAACATGGGGACGAGGTTTGCTTCGGCATCACGGTCCGATTCAGGAAAATCCCATTGAGGCATCTTCAGATCCGAGTCCATGTAAAGAACTTCCCTTTCTTCCCTCTCTTGTCACTATCCCCTCACAACAAACCTCCAAAACTTGTTTTTTTTTTTTGTTTTTTTTTCTCACTCCACAAGAAAAAGAGGCCGGGATCTCAGTCGGCGAGGAGATGCCAAAGGATGAGAAGCTAGGTCAAAAAACAGACAGACAAACAGGAATCGAACTGTGTCAACCAAGGAAACAGCAAAGGTACCGAGGAAAAGGGCATGCCAACACCAAGTCGAGCTTAGATCATCGCGAAAAACAAAATTTTGAATCCCCCGACACCTGGTTCGTACCTGCGGAGGAAGGATAAAGGGAGAAGGAAGAGGAGGCAGGTCGCAGCAGCAAGCAAGCAAGCGACTCTCTCGGCGCGGCTCGCATTGGCAATCACAATCACGTAGGAAGTTTTGAGGTGCAATTATTGGCAGGGGAAGACCAGCAGCAGGAGCAGCAGTAAAGGTGGAGGATTGCGAGAAGTGAGCAGGTATAAATGGGAGCGGTTAATGTTTTCAAGTGGAGCAGAGCAGCCAAAGGCTGAGCAGGGCCAGAGGAAGGAAGCAAATGGGCTGATGATGATGACAGCTTGGAGATGTTCTGCCGTGGTTATTTTTAGGGTTTACTGTGTGGGTCATCGGGCAGAGCATCGAGGGAAAATCGGACTAAAACCCAAGGACAACCCACTATAATTTTTAATTAAAAAGTCGTCTCATCTTATTGTTGAGTCCTGCATAATTATCTAATTACCCTCTAAGACTATTTGATATCATATTATTTTTCTCTAAATTCTGATTCACACATAATAAGCGTTACGATTTAATAATTGCTATATATATATGTATATATAAATTCATCAAATTGGAGGAGGCAAGTGATCCTCCTCCAATTTGATGAGTTTCACTAGTGACTTCTGAAAGACTACGAGCTAGTTACGTCTGCAGGGGTTCAATCAGTGTTCCCTCAAATTTTCTTATGATTGTTGGCTGGTTTGAGAGACAGAGATCTGAAGTGGAGGCTTATTCACCAAAGCAAAGCTCTCGAATCAGTAAGCAGCAGCTTGCCTCCCAACTGTGATCTGTTTTGATATGATCTGATCTGTTATGTCATCAAAAGCAACTCATACCTTTATGCTTTCAGATGCCCATCACACTTTTAACATTTCATGGCCTCACTTTTCTATCCCTCTTTCCTTCTTTCTGATCTTTGTCTCCACCTGTTGTGGCATACTTGTCTACTTGAGGGATGAAACAAATCTGAATAATCTACTGATTTCTTCAGTGGTGGCCCCTTCGGCCATTGACAGAGTGAAAGGATAGGCTCAGCAAATAAAACACAACAGCGGTTTACCATCAGTAGAAAATGTTTCCAATAAACAAATCCTGAGTGAATTTAAGCAGCATCTAATCACTAATTCTTGTGGCCCTCTCTTTGTCTTTGCTTTTGGGTCAATTGAGCGTACTTTGAGGAAAAGAAACTGAGATTAATGGCATCTGATTCAGTGACTCAAAGAAGGGGCGAGGACCATCTCAGGAATCATTGTGTTCTTGTGCTTTGGCGGTTTCAATTAATTCGGTGGTCCACTCTTCACATAATAAAAACATGGGTCGGAGAGAGACTGGGAACAGAAGTCTGTCAACGATCATCTACCTCGAATTTCATGCTATGTTTTGTCTGTGAAAGAAATGCTATATTCATACACAATCATGAGCTCATTATTACTTAAATGCAAATGGTGAATAAGTCTGAGAAATCAAAGAGTTTCCTGGCAAATCAATTAAATTTTAAATATTTACCAGCAACTGCATGATGAGACTCTTCTTGAATTGTCAAGCCACCCCTCTCGCCCTTGATCAATACCTACTAGAAAAGTACAACAAAGGTTACAAGTATACTTTCGAATCAAAACTATAAGATAAGGGGGTTATTTTAGAATGGCACAATTGCCATTTGAAATCTATTGAAAGACAAGGGAGCAACAGCAGTCACCTTCACAGATGTATCGAAAAGTAAGTGGCAGCTGCGGAAGCAACCTTCCCACGGAGATTGAACTTCTTGGCTATTAGTGGGCGAACTTCTGCCATGCCAACTAAGCTCTCCAAGAATGGAAGTTATGAAAGTAATTCTTGGTCATCACGGCTATCAAACCAGCTCTTGATAGGAATGCCATTGACCAGCTGAAACCCAAATGTAGATTTTATCCCTCGGTTGAGCTTTTGGGCAATTACTACTAATAAGATTCTGACTTTATTGAATCCTCTCATTACAATAATAAGAATTTTCATTTTCCTATCTCTGCTGCAGGAACCTTGACACTCTGATCAACTAGATGCCACAAATCATTGCACAAATTAAAGTCAAGGGAAAAAAAGATGATCAGGAAACTTCACACAGATCTAAAACCACCAGACATGAATTCACCAGATTATTGTGACCAAAATGTAGACAGCACCATAATTCAGTTTGCATGAGAAATTATAATAACTGAGTGTTGCTTCATAAAACTGTATACAAATCATCGCCTAACAACAATATTGCAAATTTTGCATATTTAATGATAAGAGAAAACAGACAACCTGGGGAGAATTGTCGAGGATAATAACATGCGCCAAATCCCGTCCAAGGACTGATAGATCCTTCAGATAATTACCTTCTACAAATACACATGATTCTCGGTAAACACGATGGCGGAACAATCTTCTTTGTGGATCAATTACATTCAGTAACTGTTCAGCATATATACTTTGACTTGCTGTAAATACAATCGTCTTGAACATGCTTGCAACTTTTTCCAAGAAGTCATTCGGATAAGGTCTGCAGCGCACATAAATTGTGTGCTCTTTGAGATTGAAATTGACAGGAAAACTAAAAGAGCTTTAATATACTCAGTGAAAAAATTCAATGAAATGCTCAGTGAATGACGTGACATTTTACATGCACACGTCCGATTATCACTCGGACACCATGGGCAGCCTTCGGCCGCCGTCCCGAATCAAATTATATCCTGAGAGGCACGGTGAACCCGTCGAGGATCGCTGTATGTAAAGTGTCACGTCATTTACTGAGCTTTTTAGATTTTTCACTGAACATATCATTTTCCAAACTAAAATCTGCATTTTCACACAGTTCAAGTGTAGAGTGCACCAATGTTTCTGTAAAGATAATGAGCTGTCAACAAGGTGGAGAACTTGAAGAACAAATCAATAGTTATGAAAAGGATGCAACACAATGAGAAAATGGCATGTATAGTACAGCAGTTTTTGAGATATGATGAAAAACAAGCAAACACCAATGTGTGTATTTTTGCTGCTAGTCAAATGAACCAACAAAGAAGAGGTCGTCAGTCAATCATCACAACGAATATAGATTCTGACCATGCCATCCATCAGAAATTCATATATCATTCCCCGTCGCTGATCATCATGTTTACCATGGTCATCAATATCAGTTTTGGTATCTGATGTCTGAAAGAACTAGGTATCAACATCCGATAGAAAGAATAGGAATCAGTAGGGGGAAAAAAGTAAAATTAAGAAAAAGTATTTAAACAATAAAATAAATGTGTTTAATATGATATAACAAGAGATGTTCAAAAACCTAAGAATATGATGTTGTATCGCCCACAACTAGCGGTGAGTATTCGATTAAAATCAAATCGAATAGATCGAAAATCGAATAAATCGATATTTTCCAAAATAACCGAGCCGACCGAATTTCTTAATAAAAACCGAGAAAACCGAACCAATAAAATATCGATTAATTCAATTTTTAAGCGAATTAACCTATTTAATCGAAATTTTAAAATTTTATTCTATTTTAATAAAAAAACAAGATTTTATTTTATTTAATTATATTTTTAAATAAAAAATAATTAAATTAATATTCTTATTCGGTTTAACCGAATTACAAAATTCAAAATCGAAAACCAAACCAAATTAATCAAAAACCGAACCGAATTTTGAAGGAAAAAAAATCGAAAACCGAATTAACCGAACCGAATTTCAGACTTCGGTCGGTTGGGTTCGGTTAATTGGGTTTTTCCGAATTTTTGCTCACCCCTACCCATAACCTCTCAATTTCATGTCAAAGTCATTGAGAATATATTTAGCGGCGTCAAAATTTATTTTAGAAAATAAAAAAAGGATAGACCTATATGATTATCAGTATCAAATACTATTCCAAGATGACACATAAAATGATAAATGTTTTTCCATCATCACCATCGTTAAGGAGAATAGCAAAGATGCTGGCACTGTAAATCATTATTATTGTTATATTATGTAATTATCTATCTGAGCTTTTATTATAAACTAATATATTTCCATATATAACGAGTAAAGTGACTCTTACTAGATTAATGGTAATAATATTATAACTTGTATTGTATAATAACAATACTTACAAATAACAATTAAATATAATAAAATTGAATGGATAATCAATTTTAAATAAATAAATAAATAAAATTGTTATTAAGAGTGATTTAGAAATTATATTAAAAACAGATATAAGACAATATCATTTTATATAATTCATATAAATAAAGAATTTGATAATAACACATAATATATATTAAGAATATAGACGATAATAAATATTAGCATTAATAATATGACAAATGGTATTACTATTTCCAATATTAATCAAGTAGAAAATGTAATTTATTTTGTTTTTATATCATTAAAAACTATACATCATTTCAAATAATAATTATGTAAATACTTGTATAACAATAACGATCAAATATGAATTGGTAAATAATTGTATGATTGATGATATTAATATTTTTATAATAATCAAATAAACATTAGCTACTTTTTATTTATAATTTATTCAATAATATTGTGAAATTATAAATTAGCTTAAATTAAATATTTATAATCTAAATATAAGTAATTTTTCTACTATTAATCAAATTTTTTTACCCATAGCATATCAAATTTAATAGCTATTAGCAACAATAACAGTAAAAACCTATCAGCACCTTGACCCTCATCCTACTGTTTATTATCAGTATCAAGTAAATACTATCAATAACAACAAAATATGAATTGGTAAATAATTATACGAATGATGATGCTATCATTTTTTTAGTAATCAAGCAAATATTAACTACTTTTTATTTATAATGACGCCGATTGATGGTGATATCATTGCTATATTAACCAAGTAAACATTAACGACATTTTAATTTATGATTACTTCAATATTACTTATAATTATTATTTAGACTAAACCAAATGGTTCAACATAAATATTAATGATTTTAGAATTTCACTATTGAAACTTGTTGGGGCAATCGACCCAAGTATGATATGGAGGATCATGGTTTTGATGTGTGTGGTCAATATGATTAAGTTAGGGTTTGTTGTTGGACTAATATGTGTATGTGAGTGTGCAGGTTTGCAGGTACACATAGACTTGGTTGATGTCTTCAGGTGAAGGGTGGCATGGAGGCAAGCTGGAGGCTTGTGTGCGCACCTGAGGGACCGTGGATAACAGGGACGATGAGCCGAGGGATGTGGACTTCGAGACGTACGTGAAGGATGACATGGAGGTAAGCTGGAGGCTTGTGTGCGCATCTGAGGGACGAGGGCTGAAGACGAAGAGGGCGTGAAGACAATAGTCGAGGCTGCTGGTGAAGAGTTGACCAGGTCGTGAGGGTCCGAGTGTGAGTGATTGTACTCAGGGACTAAGCCGGGAGGGTTCGAGTGCGGAGAGAAATGTACTCGCGAAGGGTAACCCTAAGCTTAGGAAGGACCAGTCGACTGCTCTGGGAGCAGTCGACTGGTAATGGCTGGTGATTCGAACGTTGGCTGTAACGGTCGAATATGAGTGGGACCAGTCGACTGCCCCAGGGGCAGTTGACTGGTGGCGGCCAGTTAATACTCGAACTCTATTTAAAGGAGCTCGTTTAAGACTACTGTTCTTTGGCGAAACTTGCTTGGATAGAGTGAGTTAGTAGCCTGTTGTGCTCAGGTAGTGTCCAAAGATTGTGGTGAGATTTCTCCACCCACAAGGAGCTACGAGATCTAGCCGGAGGTGCTCCGAGGAATCATCCACCGACGGATTAGGGATCGACCACCTTACGGGCAGCCGTGGAGTAGGAGTTTTATCTTCGAACCACGTATATCGGTGAGTTCTTCCTTGTTTAGTTTAATTTTAGTTTATTCCGCTTGCGCACTAATGGTTTAAGAAGAAAAATCAGAGAAATTGCTATTCACCCCCCTCTAGCAAGACAGCAACGATCTAACAAAACTTATTGCATATTACTCAATAACCAATATGGTTTAGGCACCTTGAACCTCATCCTACTGCTTATTATCAGTATCAAGTAAATACTATCAATAACAACAAAATATGAATTGGTAAATAATTATACGATTGATGATTTTATCATTTTTTTAGTAATCAAGCAAATATTAACTACTTTTTATTTATAATTACTCCGATTGATGATGATAACATTGCTATATTAATCAAGTAAACATTAATGACATTTTTATTTTTATTTATGATTAATTCAATATTAATTATAATTATTATTTAGCCTAAACCAAATAGTTCAACATAAATATTACTAAATTTTAGTATTTCACTATTGAAACTTATTACATATTACTCAATAACGAATATGGTATTCGCACCTTGAACCTCATCCTACTGCTTATTATCAGTATCAAGTAAATACTATCAATAACAACAAAATATGAATTGGTAAATAATTATATGATTGATGATGTTATCATTTTTTTTTAGTAATCAAGCAAATATTAACTACATTTTATTTATTAAAAAAAACATCATTGTTATATTAACTAGTTTTTTTTACTTATTATTTATAATTACTCCGACTGATGGTGATATCATTGTTATATTAATCAAGTAAACATTAAGGACATTTTTATTTATGATTACTTCAATATTAATTATAATTATTATTTAGCAAACCAAATAGTTGAACATAAATATTACTAATTTTAATATTTCACAATTGAACTTTTCTTATCTGATACATATCAAATTTAAGAGCTATTAACATTGATAATAGTAATAAATATGTTTTTTAATAGTGATAATTTATTGTATATAGCTTAGTAGCCAAAATGGTATCAGTACCTTAAACTTAACCTGCTGTCTACTGCCAATTATAATTACTACTGATAAGATATTATAAGCTTCCTTTCTACCCGCACTCTAGTCAATCAATATAATAACTTTATGATTGCCAGATATAATAAAAATAACACAATAATAATTACAAGTTCATTACAATATCAAAGCACCAGTTCTCAAGAGATGCAAGTACGATGCCCAGCACTCGTGACTATGCAAATATGACACCCAACATTCATGACGATACAATTATAAAGCCCAGCACTTGTAGCTATGCAAGTGTGAAGCCCAATACTTGTGGCTATGCAATAATCAAGGCATGACTGCTGACGGACTCAGATCTCAAGGGAGTCGGTGGTCACCCTCATGCAATAGCACAATGCTAATAGCTCAATCAAACCAGGAAACATGACTGCACAACGGCTCAAACCCTAGGAAAGCCAATGATCGCCAGTATGCAATCGTACAAAGCCATCAGCTCAATATGCACCCATGAGAGTAGTGTATGCTCCCAACACCCTCAACACTAACCAGATCCTTAACCATACATCGATATGAAATGCATAGGTCCAATACATGTATCATCATCCATCAATCATACTACTAGGTATATATGCAAGGTATATTTAGGAATCAATCAAAATGTAGATATCAAGTGGCATGCCACTATATCTATGCACACATGACAAATATCGAGACTGTATGGAACTAAACAGGAGTTATCTCAAAGAGTAAGAAAGAGATATCGAGTAATGATGTACAAAAGCAGGCATAACATATAAACCTACTTTTATCTATAATAAATTATGCATAATAATATAGCAATATCTAAAAAGATAAGTCAGAGGTACCTGCCTTCAATTGAAAAATACGTATGCAAAAAGAATCCCCGTCCAATAATCCGCAACAATAAACCGAATCAATGTCCTATATCAAAAGACATATATTTAATAAGCTATTGGCACTAATAGTGGCTAGCTTAAGGAATCCCTAACACATACTAGGATTATTTTAATCATCGTATTTCATTTAATTACATTTAATTAAATAGTTAGCTCTTCCTAGATTGGAATTAGGTTCAAGTTTAGATTTAACTCAAGAGATCACCTCATTTCTAATCCCCCACCTAATCCAATCCTAGATCCAGGACACAACCCTTCATCTCCACAATTGGTGCTCACTGCCAATCTGCAAACAAGATCAATCCCAAATTGATCTATCCTATTCACCAGTAAGTTCATCCATGAATGAAGTAAAACCCAAGCATACTCACCAACCTACACACACCAAACATAATTCTCAAAATCATCCAGATCAAACTCATGGCAACCTTCAAAGCTCACGGCACACTATCATAAGGCAATGGAATTCAACACCATCTATTACAAAAGTCCCACTCACGGCACTACACATGAGTTGTACATCACCACTCAACTTTCCAAACATAGATCAATCACAAACCAAATCGCATGGCACTTCTAAAACTCATCCAAACATCCAAATCAAATTACATGATAGAATTCTCAAACTGATCACACAGAAACATAAGATTGAAGTTTTTAATCCAATTCACGAAGTATCTCAAGCTACAACATCATGTACTCTGAACAACATTCCATAGCTAATACAGATCAGTTGGCATAGCCAACTTAGAACAAAAACTAGAATCAAATTGAGAGGTAGAGATCCAAAACAGAATTCCCAACTTTATCTACAAGCTATGACAAACCTCAAGATCAAACCAAACGACATTCAAATACTAAGCCAAAGCAAAACCGCAACAAAAGATCCAAAACTCCATTTGATCTCACGGTAGATTAGCACCAAAACAGAACAAATTCTAAAGCTACAACCCACAAACAGATTCAATTCCAAGGTCACCAAAACTCATCAACCAGGTAGAACCTTACCTGAGTTCAGCACTGGCGTTGCTCAGCCCTTCTCCGATTTGTCCAGAACAGAGCTCATAAAAAGGAAATCTGCCAATAGATCTCTGTTTCACCCCACACTCCCAATTCTAAAGCCAAACAAGTCGTGAATCAGAAATCGGTGAAATGCATTGCGATCGATCCAGTGCCGATCCTGATGAAAACACATCTACGAACCTCTAGAAGCAACCCATACCTAATAGATGGAGCCAACTAGTTGTCCTCGACCAATGGAGTGCCCATGACTCGCCTGATGTCGACGCTTAGGAGCAATCGAAGAGGAAGCAGCGTCACCGACGGTATCTCAAAGATGACGACCTAGATTGCCTCTCGACTAAGCTCCCCAGCGAAAAGAAGGCCGGATTCACACGGAGGAGGAAGGAGATGTGAGATCGGCTCGTCTAGGATTGGAGAGGGCGATCGACGCGTCGGGGAAAGAGGATCGCGAGGAAGAAGGCTTGGGCGTTGATCGCAAAGGAAGAACGAACTTCTTTTAAGTTTAAACCCTCCAACGTTTGTTTATTCAAGCTTCACCCCCATGTTTGGATTTTATCTCCCCTTACCCCCTTAGATTGGGTTTATTAAATCTAAACCCCTCAACGTAAATTTTAACTCCATTTAAGCCTCCAACTAAATGTTTGACACTCCTCAACCCTTAGATCTCATCCCTAGTCCATAAACCCTGAAATCAATCTAAAAATATTTTCCACAGTAAATCTTCTATTTCGATATTTTTATTTACCATATTTAACACTTTGCTCATTCAAGTATATAAAGGGGCAGCCCGAAACAAAAAGCTCCCGCTAATACAAAGTCACGAGGAAAGATCTATTGCACGCATACTTGCCCTGCTTTGCCCGAGACTCAATCCTGCAACCTCTACTTCACATGCAACAACTTTATAATTGGGTCAAGACTTCCCTTCAAGTATATTAAAAAAAAATATGAAAAGGACAACCTGATACATGAAGCTTCCCTTCAGGTATATATGCTAGAAAATTTATATAGTTCAGAAATAGGGAAAAAAACATCACTAGCTTCTAAATTAGGAAACATATCATAATGAGGAGATGACTCGATTAGGATAAGGAACATGAATAACCCACTAGAAATACAACTAGGTATGTCGTGAACTAGAGTATGTTTAAAAATTAGAATACAACTCAGGGCATGTATTAGACTGAAGTATGTTCGAAACTTTATCTGACAAATACATACATTTATAATTAACTCACTAATGATGACCTCATTGCATCCATGTAGTGCAAATGCTATGCACTGAGTCAACTGCATGTTGCCTAAATGAGCTTGTCATGATCTTGGTCTAATGGAGTTTCTATCATTAGCTTATCGAAAAATGTTTCACAAAAAAAGATTATCCACTGGTGTAATGTGTTCTTAAGGTTCAGAGTGACCTTTGACCTCTGCAATATGAAATGCTAGAAATACAGAAAAATAGAGCAGGGATAAAATAAAAGATAAAATAAGAAAACACAAATTTGTTATGTCCACTACGGCAAGAAGAGCTATTATAGTCGTCAAATCAACATATATGAAAAAAGTCACTGAACAAAATTGACAGAAGGAAGAGTCCTGGAAAAATGAAAACCAATTCAAGATATGTACTAAGATGCACAATTTATCAAAACACATGATGCCCTACGTATATTTCTAAATTTATCAAAAAGACGAATATATAATTTTTTATGCTATGTGATAAATTTAGAAATATTCGTTACCGTTATTGTTAACGAATATTCAATTTTAGAAATATTTAGAAATATTCGTTCACGCCACCGTTATTGTTAACGAATATTCAGTTTTAGAAATATTCGTTAACGCCACCGTTATTGTTAACTAATATTCAGTTTTTTGATAAATTTAAAAATATATATAGTCCTTCTTTTTAATTTGGGGCCATTTGTTTATTTTTATCAGCGATTTATTTGACGACTCTCGCCGTGTCGGTTCAACTCCGTTAACGCGTCGAGTATATAATGAGTTAACGGTGCCGTTTCTTCATTGTAAGCTGGCGAAGGAAAGGAGATGGAAACCCTAGCGATGGCTTCTCCGCGGAAGCGTCTCCAGATCATGGTTCATTCTCCAGATCTCGGCATCCCCACCCGATGCCTGACTCTCGACCCCGATTCCACCCTCCGCCGACTCAAGCTCTCCTTCCTTCCCCTGAATCTCGCTCCCGAATCCCTCTACTTCGAATTCGGCGGCAAGCCGCTGGCGGACTCATCCACCCTTGCCTCCGCAGGCGTTGCCACGGGGTCTCATGCTCTCCTCACCTTGCATTACCGCCTGCTCGGCGGCGGCGGCGATGGCGGCGCCACCGGCGCCGAGTCCCGAGATTGTTACCTCAACATGTACGCTATTAAGAAGCCTGATAAGGTGGACCCTAACGAGACTCGTATCTCTAAGTGGACGACCTGCGCGCTCTCTGGCGAGCCCCTTGTGCCGCCGGTCGTTGTTGATTGGCTCGGTAACCTCTTCAACAAGGAAGCCCTCGTTGAAGCTCTCATCCACAAGAAGGTGCCAAAGGAATTCGGCCACGTTAGGGGTTTGAAAGACATGATCCCAGTCCATCTGGCAGCAAACCCTAGCGTTGCCACCTCCGAGACGAAGTTCGAGTGCCCAATCACCGGGCTTGAGTTCAATGGGAAATATGCATTCTTTGCACTTCGTGGCTGCGGACACGTTTTGAGTGCGAAGGCTCTCAAAGAAGTCAAGACTTCCACATGCTTGATTTGCCATAAGGAGTTTAAGGAGTCTGATAAGCTTATAATCAATGGGAGTGGAGAAGAGGTTGCTGCGCTGAGGGAAAGGATGGAAGAGGAGAAGGGAAAATCAAAGAATAGGAAGGAGTTGTCTGGCGCATGCCTAAGTGGTACAAAACATTCTAGTGATAGAAAAGATGGAATCCTGGAGAACGGGAAGAAGGATGGAGGGGTGAAAAGATTCAAGGCAGCTGATATGGTTCCTGCCAATGCAACAAAGGAAGTTTATGCATCTATTTTTACATCCTCGAAGAAATCAGAACTCAAGGAGACTTATTCTTGCAGATCACTTCCACTGGGCAGGAATTGATATTTACATTGTTCTTCAGAGCACTCCTGTCTCGCACTGTTTTATTCTCCTGTATTTTCAAGCTTCTACTTTGTCCAACAAGATTCTAGTATCTTATAGTCCCCTAATGTTTGGTGCTGCTAGACATTGTGGTGGGATTGATGATTATGGCAATTTGTAGTAATGATACATGTATTAACGAACATTCTTGATAGTTGTTAGACAATGTTTGATCATGCTATTTCTCATTGATAGTCTCGGATTACTATTCATCGTTTAACTGATATAGCGGAAAGGAATTATGCCAACATTGTGCAATGAGCTTTAGCTTTGACTTAATGTTCTAATGCACTTACAATAATGGGAATGTTTAGTGTATCTGAATGGACTCAAGGTGAGGATTCTTCCACGCAGCCAATCCCAAGTATTAATTGTGTTTTATCTTTACAGCTCGAGTTGTCTAGTTGATTTGCATTGATGTTTTGACAATCAACGTTGGACATATATTTGAGCTGCTCATTTTTAATGTGTTTAGGCTTGAATTTTCAGTCCCATTGTGTGCCTGTAATGGTTTTGAATGTGGAGCTGCTCTTTTGCATTGATGTTCTTGTTAGAAGGTATCATTATTATTAAAATGAATGTCTAATGATTAATGATTGCTGGACACTGAAGATGATGAAGAGATAGGTTGTCTGATAGATTGAATTTAGCATTCTGAACTTTTGTAATATCATTTCACATTTAGTGATTTGTTGTGAAGCACAAGCTAGTTGAACTATGAACACGACAGTGTACTCATCGTATATACCCAATAGTTACACGAAAAGTAGATACTGAAATTTTACTCAGTGAATTGGTGGATAGTAATGCCGCCACAAGGGATATTTTTGTTGACGTCTGAATGTTTGTTTCTTTAGTGTGTTTCCCTTGGTTTTCTGAAACTAGATGTTTTGCAACATGAAAGATGAGGTTAATCTGTACAGCATTGCAAACTCAACAAATTGTACAAATCATCAAAAGGGCGTTTTAAAAAAAAATCAAAAAGGATATCCCATTTATTTTCAAAATATTTTTGCATCCAACGTTGTTATAGTAGTTATAATGTTATGGTAAAACTTCGTTTAAAACAATGTGGTAGAAAGGCATGATGGGCTGTAGATTTTTACATCGACTATTTGTCATAACATATAGCAATTATTTGGTAGTTATAATTGTTTTAAAATTATTTTGATAAAAAGTAAATTATTTTGATCATGTTGATAAATAGTATTTTAGGCTGCGTTTGGTAGGGTGTAATCCACCCTGTAATATAATCGAGATTACATTACAAGTTAGATTCCTTTGTTTGGAATCACTTTAAGATTGTAATGTAATGTAATCTCGATTACAAAAGATGTTGATGATTTGTAATCTGGATTACAAACCAAAACCTCCGTAATTGGATTACATTACAGCTTGTAAAGTCGTCGGGCGGGCGGCGATAGTCGTCGGTCGGGCGGTGACAGTCGTTGGTCGCCGTCGGCCGGCCGCCACCGCCGCCGGCGACCGCCGCCGCCGGCCGGGCGTCGGCCGCCGGCGACCGCCGCCGGCCGGCCGGGGCGTCGGCCGCCGGCGACCACCGCCGCCGGCAACCACCGCTGGCGACCGCCGGCCACCAGCGACCACCGTCGGCGTTTGTCGGTCGGTCAATGGTCACCGGCCGCCCGGCGACGGTCGTCGGTCGTCAATCTTGATTACATTACAGGATGGATTGTCCCTCACCAAACAAAAGAATCCAACTTGTAATGGTTATCAAAATTACATACAACTCATTACCAAATATAACAATGTAATCAAGATTACATTACATTACAAACTTGATTATATTACAGACCGGATTATATTACCCCCTGCCAAACGTAGCCTTAATATAATAGTGTCGAATTTAGAATTTAATATTTGAGATTTTAAAATTTAGATTTTAGTTGCAATGTATAAAAGTTATTTGAAAAATTCTACAGTATGTAGAAATTAATTATTTCAGTTTAGAATTTAGGAATTTTAAATTTTAACATTTAAAGTTTATCTACGACATACAAAATTACTCAATAACTACTATAATATTTAAAATTTAATATTTAACCACAACATACAAAGTTACTCAGTAATTATCACAATTTATAGAAATTACTTAATAACTATTACAATGTGAAAAAAATAACTAATACATTAAAATTTTAAATTCTAAATTATAAATTTTGAACATTATTATACTAAAATATTATTTAATAACTTATTCAAACTTATTCAAATTTCATTAAAATTATTTTAAATTGAATTAAATTACTTGAAAAGAGTAGTTGTTATAATATGTAAAGGCTATTATAATATGTAGAAGTTACCAAATAGTTACTATAATACTGTAATATTATATTAAATATTACACATTGTGGTAGTTAGTCATAGTTAGGATGGTTATAGTAACATTAAAAATAAGAATATTTTTGAAATAAAATATTTGATGAGTCTTTTCATTCTGTTTGAAAAAGAGTCGTTTTGTTAAATACGACAAACTCGGAAACCGATCTAGAAATTTTTTAGAGAAGTTTTAGGGTTGGCCGGACCGAGGACAATGCTTGAGGAGTTTAATTGGGTTGAACTCGAAACTTGTAGGGGTAACATGAAAAAACCCTAAACATAAGGGCTATTGTTAGATTTTTATGAGTCTGAGGGGCTGTTTGCAAATAGGCTTTAGCTCTTTAGGGATGCAATTGGATTATTAGGGTTTCAAGGTCTACAGTAAAAAAACTCCACTTATATCTCGTTTCCCCTTTCTTCTCTTCATTTGGATCACTGAAGCCAGGCTTCACCTTCTTCGTGTGATCGATGCCACCTCTTCAACCCACGACGATCTCCTCACTTGATTTACACGGCTAGGATCTAGGGGAGGCGAGGATCTATGGAGCCTTGCCTTTAGCATCTACTATTAATAGGATAACTAATAACCTTTAAGACATCGACAATATTAAAAGTTAACATTAATGAGAAAGAGGAGAGTGAAACATATACAAGTAAATGCCTTAATAATAGGATTTCCAACAATTGACAATAATGATGATAATAAAGAAGATATCATTAATGACGAAAAATAAAAGGTCACGATCGGAGAGTATAAAAAAAGTCCAGAAATTCTTGGGAAAATGTCTGCATAATCTTCTAAACTCTTTTATCTTTTATTCTAAAATATTTTAAACCCTACTTTTGATTTGAGCGTCGAAATGGCATCACCAGGATACCTCCCGACATCATTTTAATATTTCTCTTTGGAAGTCTTATTTTCAGATCTCGAGCCTCATCGTGCTCTCTCTAACTTAGAAAGCAAGTTCACATCATCGGGTCCACCGTCCACGTGGTTGATTTTCGAATCAAGAGGCATGGCTCATATCTATCGAGAAAGTATAATAATAATATGATACATATGTGTTTGATATTCTTCCATTAGTTTTTAGGGTTCGAGGCACAACCGATGAACGGAAAAGTTTGCTTCCGATCGCAAAGCTAATAGCATACGCCAAACTTCACCCCTGCTAAGTGTGCCCTTAAGGTGAAGGAGAGAAGAAGTTGGAATCACCTCATTTAGAAAATTTGCTGCCCTTTTCATGGGAGATGATTGATTCGAACCAAGCAAGAAACGTACGTTCATGCCAATCCATTATTCAGTGCACAGAATGAAATCTCCATTTCATTTCGTTTCGTTTCGTTTTCGTTTTCGTTTCCCTTGAATTGAGCGAGAATGCCGCACATCCTCTGACAAAATAAATGAAAACCACATCTTTCTTTATAAACGGAGACGAGACGAATTGATGGTTCAGGAATCAATCGTGTCCTGACACAGGGAGTGGATATGTGTTATGAGATAAGAGTGAATGGTCGCTGTCCCAGTCCACACAGGCAGCGAGGCATCATCTTCTCCATGAGCGGATGAGGTAGCTAGAGGATTCATGTCGCTTTCTTCGCTTGCCCATTCACAATCACACACGGACATCAATTATTTCTCTCCCTGTCTCTCTTTTTTAAAAGAAGGGCAGGAGTGTGGAAGCATATATAAAAAGCACTCTTTTAATTATTTGGACCGTTAAAATGTTATTTATTTAATAATATGTAGACGTTTTTATTATAGTTCTTTTGATAATTCAGGTATGTTTTTTTTATCAACCTGTATTCCTGACGTGACTAATTCGATTGCATGTCGGTCACCGAGATAAATTCCAAAAGCACCATATCAGTGTATCGATCTCGTCCATAGATTTTAAGATTTTAAGTTCGGAGGAGAGGCGGGTTTAGTTTCGCTTGTTTGGAAAGGAATGAAATTAAATTTCTTTAAAAATTAGAATTTAATTTCAACCGTTTAAAACACATTTTTAGCAGGGATTGATAAAGAATTGGAATTCAATTCCCTTCTAATCCTTCGAAACAAATCACAACTAAAGAGTTTTGATTTGTAAAAGGAATTACTCTGATAAATAAAAATGATTAAATAATTTTTATTTCTCACTCATTGTTATTTTGATGGAGGATAAAATAATAAAAATATAAAAATTGAATTCAATTTTGATAGATTTCAAATTAAGAAATTCAATTCAATTTTATTATTTACTAATTCATTCTAAACATAAGAAAATGAAATTTAATTCTGGATAGAATTCAATTCAATTTCTTTACTTAAAAAATTTCCAAACAGTATGTTTAGGAATTAGGTTTATGGGTCTCAATGTTGTGTGATGATTTATTCCATGATTACATCTTCAGTTTGTTGAGATCAACCATTCAAACTCTTTATCCGTCTTCGAGGGTCGTGCCCCCTTAGTCCTATAATAGAACCGTTTTCGTCCGTTGTATTTATCGTCCTCGTAGAAATGTTCCAACCCCAAATTGAGTATTTTGCTTGGGAAGATAAATTTATGAACTTTTTTCACATACGGAAAGCTATGGCCGCCGCTTAGCTTGAGATTTCCCTTAAATTCAATATTGATGCCTGCCCTAATAGATAATTGAACAACGGTGCTCTAGAATATACCCCTTATGTGTTACCATTGATGCGATTATGTCTTTTATATTTTTATCTTAATTTACTATAATATATAAAATTATAACATCCAAGTTAATAACTTTCGTGATTTATTTTTTTTGCGTCAGCTTTATGACAGATTGGTGAAGGCATCGAGACAAACGAATCAATTTTGTCACCTATAATATGTAAAATTAAAATATTTATTTAATTTAGTTAAAGATATTATATATATATAACATTTTTAATATAAAAACAATTATTATTGTTTAAAATTACTTCAAAGGATTAAAATTATTACAAAAATATCAAAATCACTTTAATTTTTTAAAATAATTTCATAAAAGTTTTTTTATATAAAAATTTTATATATAGATTTTTTTAATCCAATTAAATTGATTTATTTTTATAAGTTGTAGTAAGTAGAATAAAAATATCTTTGATATAAAAAAATATAATGAAGTGACTTTGTAACTATTTCAATAATTATGAGTGTCATTTTAATATATGTTAAAAATAAAAAATAATTATAAAACGGGGATGGCATTATTTCACTAGCTTTCATCATTTCTAATAATTGTGTTTTAAATATTTTGAAGAATAAGGTGTTAAAATGAAATGATAAATAATAAAGTTTAATCGGTCGAGTTGTTCAATTTAAATTATTTTGGATTCGATAGATTAAATTTTACTTAAATATTTAACAATATGTGTCATAAAATGATTCATATTATATTATAAATATTAAAAGAAAATTTTTTGCCTTCGTTTCCAAAAAGCAATTGCCATTTTCAACACAGAACTGATTAATCCCCCCTTTTGTGTGTTCCTACCTCCTCCTCCTCCTCCTCCGGACAGGCGAGGCGAGGCGAGGAGGACCCATGAGAATCTAGCTTCCTTCTCTTCCCTTGTTTTTTTCCAATCCAAAAATTCCTCCTTTTTCCTCTTCCTCATCGCTTGATTCATGGATCCCAAGAGCTCCTCTAAGCCGCCCAAGGAGGTCCCCAAGCCCAGGCCGCAGTTGGACAAAGAGGAGGTCGTGCCGGCCAACGCACCGGATGCGGAAAGGAGAGATCTTTTGCCGGCGGAGAGTGGGTTGCGAGAGGCGGTGGTCGGGAAGGACGAGCAAAGGAAGCAGCTTGCGCCGAAAAGGAGCTCGAACAAGGACCGGCACACCAAGGTCGAGGGAAGAGGGCGGAGGATAAGGATGCCCGCCCTCTGCGCCGCCAGGATCTTTCAGCTCACACGGGAACTGGGTCACAAATCGGATGGGGAGACCATCCAGTGGCTCCTGCAGCAAGCGGAGCCCTCCATCGTCGCCGCCACGGGCACCGGCACCATCCCCGCGTCAGCCCTAGCAACCGCCGCCGCCGCGTCCGCGTCGCTCCCGGCCGCCATCGCCCCCGCTGGGCTCCACCAGAAGCAGATCGACGAGCTAGGGCAGGAGCGGGAGCCGGCGCCGCGCGGCCCGCTTGGGCCGTGATGGGGGCCGCCGGCCTCGGCCGCACGTACCCTAGCTTGTGGCCTCCCTCGGTCGGCGGGTTCAACTCTGGATTCTTGCACGCAGCGCCATCAAGTTCGAACCTTGCGACCGGCGGCGGCGTCGAGGCGCCGGTAGGAGGCTTCATGCAGCGAATCGGGGTGCACGGACTCGAATTCGCCGGTGCCAATCTGGGCGGCGCTATGAGCTTTGCCCAGATGTTGAGTGGGCACGGGCAGCATCTGCCAGGGCTGGAGCTGGGGCTCTCCCAGGAAGCTCATATCGGAGTGTTGAATCCTCAGAGCTTGAACCAGTTCTATGCGCAGATAGGGCAGGCAGGAGGAGACCCAGTTGATGGAACTGGACACGAACAACCACATCACGACCATCAAAAACGAGTTCCATCGCCGGAGAATGATTCCGAGGGGTCAGAAGAGTAGAAATCAGAGTTTAAAAGATGAATTCGACGATCAATGGGAAGGAAGCTGCTCTATCAATCCAATGAGATTAGCAAGATTTCATTTTTGTTTCAGTAGATTACTTATCTTCTGCGTAGCCTTCAGAATTCATATCCGAGGAAGTGAGATCACTGTGGCAGCTTCCTTCCATTATTCACTGCATTCAGGTATCCTTTTCTCTGTTGTTCATCAGAAATTTCTACATTGCCAATCTTTGGTGATCAGTGATATGCTTCAGGATCTCTGAAACTTGCAGGTGACTGTATATTAGTGGATTTGAATCCATCGGAAGGATTTCCGCGAGGTTAATTAGTTCAAGGTTTGTAAATAGTAATCTTGAATCCTCCATTTTTGTTTTTGTTGTTGTCTGTGAGTCATGGTTGGTTTGATTTGTATGAAATAATATCTGGATTTCTTTAAGTTCTACATTTTTTTCTGAGCTATACATGATCGGCACTAGACTGCTAGTTCATCTCGAATCATTCTAAGATGCTTAGTTTCAGCTCGTGCATAGTTATCGAATCAAAACACCATTTACACCATTCAATCTATAATGGGAACTTTGTTTAATGCATTCTCCCTTCGATCGACAACCTTTTTCCTACACTAAGCATATGTTACCATAGCTTCATAGTCGGTTTTTATTTTGATTTCTTGTTTACTGTAGATAAAAAGGATAAATGCATTTAGGACTGCTAAGATTTCGTAATCAAGTGACCTAATTAAGTGTCCTCTTTTAGCGTATTTGCTTGAGGCATATCCCCCCTTAATCTCTCTCTTGATTATCAGATCTTGAATGTTGGTAAAGACGATGTGCGGCAATCTTCCATTATGAGGATTGCTGCGAACAAGCTTCCCTAACGAGGATTGTTTGTGGGAGATAGGGGATTTGCTTAAATTGAAATTACAAATTAAAATTAACTTGAGACCTGTTGAGATGACTTAGAACTGATAATCTCATACTATCAAGCAAGGAAGGATGAGTTTTTTAGAAGGATAGGCTGCCTGGAAGACTTGGCCGAGACCTAGAGTAGAGATGTCCGTCGAGATTAGATATGTCTGTCGTGATCAGAGACGTCTATCGAGATTAAAGATGTCAGCTGAGATTAAAGATGTCTATCGTGATCAGAGATATCTATCGAGACCGAAGACGTCTATCATGATCAGAGACGTCTGTCATGACCAGAGATGTTAGCTGAGATCGAAGATGTTTGTCGTGACCAGATATGTCTGTTGAGACTAGAGATGTAAGTTTGCGTTTGACGTAGTTTATTTAAAATAGTTTCGTCCCTCTTCGGTTGTGCTTCACGGATATGATGGGTGTTTATGTCTCAGGATAAAACGACAGAATCATTTACACAATCAAGTAGTGAATGTTCGTGGTGAACTGAGAAAATATTCGGTTGCTATTACTGGTAAACCACCAAGCGAAAATGTATAGCGAAGAGAAGATTTGGGATAACGACCTCTGTGTATAGGAGTTTACACCCTTACAATATTCAATGATCGTATTTAAGTCATTTACTGCCCATTAACTCATCCAAATGTTGGATCAGGTAGCAGACGAACCTAGAGTGATCGATCCGGCACCACAGAAGTTTCCCATCGGTCACCAGGGTAAATCGGGAAGTGCTCGTAGTGGGCGGTCTAGAAGCCTAGCGTTCCAGGGTTCGCGCCCCATTTGGAGAAAAAATTCTGTAAAATATTTCATAACTAAGGATTGAACCGCGGATGTCTGGGATTGCGACTAGTCGTCCTACCGCTGCACTATAGTCCCGAGGACCCCATTAACTCATCCCGCTTGAACATCTGGAGGTTATAGATTTTTCATTAATCATCATTAATGCATTTGTTACTTTAAACAACAAGCAAAAATACTCAGATGATAAAATATTGTTCATGGCTAAATTTTATCGTGATTGATTTGATATTCGACGTGTGAAGGTCATACTGCACATGTGGGACTAAAGTCATTCACAATGAAGTTTATTTTCTCTCTATTTTTTTTTTCATCACATGTATCCAACCCACAATTCACAAATGAAGATCACAAACATAAGAACTAGCAGTCCAATCCACCGAGGTTGAAATCCAAAAGGATGAAAGAAAGCACGATAAGATAGTTCGTCGTACAACCACAAGAAGATGCTCACTGGATTCACATCATTTAGATTCACCCGTACTTGATGTGTATGTTTTCATATATAACTTCTTGTTAAGTAGAAGATCTTGTCGACAGTCGCCTCCTCTAGTTTTCTCTTCCTCTCCTAATGTCATGTTGCTTAGACCTTGTAGCTGTATTATATATCACTTGGTTAGCACTCTCATCGGAGGCAATTGATGCAACAACATATCAAGGAATAGCTAAAGAGTTCCTAGCGGAGATCTTTGCCTTCGCGCTTTGTATCACTTCTTGCTGATTTCTATTGAGTCTGTTGCCTTTTCTCTTTCACTCTTCGTGATCTAGTCGTCGACAAGGGCACCTCCTTCTCGTGTCACGGCACGATTAATTGCAGTGTTCTGAAAATCGGACCGAATTGGCAGGTCGGACCGGTTGAAATCGGCTAGATTTCCGATCCGAGTTAACTCTGAAAATCGACTACTTAAGAACCGAGTGTGAACCGTTCTGAACCGGCCGAGAATCGGTGAACCGGGCAAACCGGCTTGGTTTATTTTATTTTTATTTTTTGATTTTTTTTTCTTTTACAGTTTTGTTTTCTTATTGAAAAATAAAAATAAAAAATAAAATGTCAAAAACTTAATTTGTTTTCATTCAAAATCCCCAACGAATAAACTTGTTGTTTGCTTGAACCCAATAATTTTAAACTTGATTTTTTTAAAAAAAATTAACTCTTTTTTCTATTTTTTTATTTACAAGGGTATCCAGGCTTGCGCCCGACTAATCCGCTTGGCTGACCGTCCCTGCCCCACAACCTTCAACGAGAGTCTCCACCGGTCAACGAGGGTAAATCACGGGACGGAGACACGTGACGACTTCACCACTGATGATATCGGTACCCGATGCCCGACCACGCAGCAGCTGTGACGATTTCTTTCGTCAGCATACTGCGCGCTCTACCAGGGAGGAATCAAACCCGGAAGTGAGGGATCACCCAAGTGAGTCATTACCAATCGCGTCATGCCCGCGGGGCTCATGATTAACGAGGTTTTTCCAACCTCGGGCGACCGGCCCGGTCTCACGGAAGTTTCCCACCGACCGCCAGGGTAAATCGGGAAGCGCTCGTAGTGGCGATCTAGAAGCCCAGCGTCCCAGGGTTGCGTCCCATTTGGAGGAAAAACATATCACATGCTCGACCTAGTTGATCAAATCTTGAAGAAAATAGTTGATTAAGTTGTTAGTTTCATATATTTATATAAATATATATTTTATTATATATCGATTATATCCCGGTTAGACCCTAATTAAATCGGTTAAACCTCTGAACCTTTGCCCCAATCGATTTGATATCCGGTCCGATTTTCAAAACCTTGATTAATTGTGACTTAACTAATATGATTTCTTGTACCTTGTTCCATGTTCATTGCTTTGAGCTCATGAGCCTCTCTAAAGAATTTAGCTAAACGTGTGCGCAAATATGCGTATTGCACTAAACAAATCTTCCAAGCTGTCTGCCATTAGCTGTCCCGGTCAAAAGCACCATTAACCTACTTGTCTTCAGCAATAAATGCAAGAACGGGTCTTGAGCTTTAATCACCAATTGATCAATGTTTTTTTTCCCTATAGATTGGCATTTGGTCGAAGAGGAGCCCGGTAAAATTGTTATTGTGCGATCGTGATTACAGATTTGAGTCGGGAAATTAATTTTTTATAATGCAGGATAGGATCCCATATTGACAGGAGTTTCATATGACGTTCTATCATAGAATTTCTGATGAGCACCAAATAAAATGGAAATTGATAATCTACGAAATTAAAGTAAATTCAGATCGGTAATCTACTACCGAACCATTTATCTAAATTTTGTAAATACGTAAATCAAGCATCTCACCTTTAAAATTTGGACTCTTTGCACTTTAATTTTCCAAAATATAATTGCTGGTCATTGTCTGCTCGATTGACAATCTCTAAATTAGGATTCAATTGCCACCCAGATTGTGGGTGTCAATTCGATGTGGATTCATGTCGGATCAACATAAGAATGTTATATAAATATCTGAATTTAGATAATCCAATCAACTTCAATAATCCGTTCAATTGTAAAAAAATATTTTTTTAATTATTCATTTATTTCAATATTTCATTATTGATATATTAACTATGTTATTATTTAAAATATCTTAATTTTTAAAATAAAATAAATTTTAATCATCAAAAAATTCTTAAATCATAAATTCGGATCAACTGGATTCATCCCAACTCAATTCGAATATGATCTAAACATGAACTAATCAAAATCATAACTCCAATCTTAATCTAATATTTTTTGAATCGATTCAGATAGGATTGACGGATCGAATTCGTTTTTGACACTCTTATATGTAAGATATATCTATGACGATTGAATCATGGGTGAAGTTGGGATGCCACGTTAGGGACCACAGTATTTTTTTTATTTATTTGACGGACGAAATATGAAATCGAACTCTCCATTTTAAAATTAATAGAATTATAAAATTTAAATACCTATTATAAAAAAACAAAAAAGGTTTGGCAATCGCTAAAACGACCGATGTAGGCGGCTGTAAACTCGTGACCGGACCCGATTGCAAAATAGATCTATAGTTCGATATATAGTTATGAGTGTTCGATGAAAAAAAAAATACAAATTTTGATAAAGAAGTGTCGAACCGCCAGCGCGGCAACGGCAGGTGTTGACCAAAGGCCATGCTAGATGAGCTGTAGACCAAGGATCGTCCAAGATTGGCAAGGAATTCAACGATCGACGATCATTGGATGTTAATTGATTCGGCAGAACCCTGTGCGTTTCAATCTTGTCATTTTCTCCGTCGACTTTCTGTCGTCTCATTCCATTTTATTTTCTTGCAGACAAACCACGCGCAAGCCCTCCCTTAGGAATTATTATTATTATTATTATTATTATTATTGCAATGCCATAATATTCCGAGCTAAAACGTGTCGTCTTACTAATGATTCATTAATTAAATCTTTTAAACGGTTAATTATATATTTAAGATTGAATCTCAACTATTATGTATTATAATATTTTTCTTTAGATGATAATTCTAAAAACGTCAGTTTCTTTAAATAAGTTTTAATAAATACTTTCTGATTTAACAGTCAGTGAAAAATTTATCTGAGATGGTACTCACTATTTTTAGAATTAATTGATTCCTATAACGGGATATAGATAAGTGGATTATTATTATTTATCATGATTATTTTAGTTTCATATAAATTAATAATGGATTTGATTTCATAAAAAAAATTTTATTGGCCATCCAAATAAATTTAAAACTTAGTCCAATATTTTTAGAATAATCATTTATTAATAAAAATTTATCTATTAATTTATTAAAATTGAAATTTAATTTTTAAATATTTAAGAATTAAGAAAAATATTTCGCTCATCCAAGACTTGTAAAATCGCAATCCTAGATCGTAGAATCGTACGATTCTACAATCTGGAAGCACAAATCGATCATGGATCATACATAATTGATTTTCAGTAGGATTAGATAAAATCAGGCATGATTAGAACATGAACGGTGAAAACTTTGAAAGATTATAACTTTTAACTCGTATTGAACCATAAAATCTATAATATATAAAATTGAAATTCGTTCAAAGATCTATAGTTAAATTCAATGTTGTAATTTAACAAATATCGTTTAAAGCTTTTTCAAAAATCTAAAAGATTTTTAGTCTTTTTTATTTTATTTTATTGTCTTTTGCAAAGCAAAGTTAGAGTTAAGATTTTAAGATTATTTCAATATTCGTTTAATTATTTTTGAGTTAATTTTTTTTATTAATAATATTCTGTCATATGTTTTTTTCTAAAATGATGAGTTGTTAGATGTCTATTAAGTATTATCTAATTAGTTGATTTTCAAATTGGATCCTCTTGTAACTAAGAGAATATTTTTTAAATTTAACGTGATTATTATTATTATTATATTAATAAAAAGTTTAATTCTTTTATTTTAAGGATTTGTGTTATAATTGTACGATTTTATAGTCAGATCCTGACTGATCCGATCTCGACTCTGAATCGACTACAATAGAATCGTGATTCTACTGACCTTGCGCCCACCATTGCCCTGACACGTATTTAGATTTAGGGCCGGCTTTTACCCGTCAAAATGTCCATTCTAAATCAGAAAATAAATAAATATGTCTACTGCCTTTTCGGGAGAAGGCATGACTCTGGATCCATTTTTGTGACACCATGTTTGGAAACCTTTTAAGTAAGGAATTAGAATTCAATTCCGGTCGGAATTGAATTCCATCCGGAATTGAATTCCAATTCCCATGTTTGGAATGAATTGTAAAACGAGAATTCAATTCAATTCAATTATTATACTTTTACGATTTTATCCCGCGAGGATAGAGCCGGAGCAATTTTGATTTGTTTTGTGAGGGGCGATTTGGTAATTTAATTTGTTTAAGTGAAAGGAATTCAATTCCTTTCACAAATCACATGTGTTTAGGTGTGATTTGTTTTGAGGGGTTTGAAAGGAATTGTAATTCAATTCCTTAGCAATTCCTTTCTGAAAATTGCTACCAAACGATGGAATTGAATTCCAATTCCTATGGGAATTCTAATTCCTTCCTTTCCAACAAGGTGTACATCCTGTTTGGAAACCTTTTACGTAAAGAATTGGAATTCAATTCCGGTCGGAATTGAATTCCGACCGGAATTGAATTCCAATTCCATGTTTGAAATGAATTGTAAAACGAGAATTGAATTCAATTCAATTATTATACTTTTACGATTTTATCCCGCGAGGACAGAGCCGGAGTAACTTTGATTTATTTTGTGAGGGGGCGATTAGTAATTTAATTTGTTTAAGTGAAAGGAATTCAATTCCTTTCACAAATCACATGTGTTTAGGTGTGATTTGTTTTGAGGGGTTTGAAAGGAATTGGAATTCAATGCCTTAGCAATTCCTTCCTGAAAATTGCTACCAAACGATGGAATTGAATTTCAATTCTCATGGGAATTCAATTCTTTCTTTCAAACAGGTTAAGGGAAGACACTAAAAATCATCCTTTTCTACTAAATGTTTTCCTTGTCAAAAGCAATCTTTTTTCTCACCCTCGTTAGTGTCCTTCAAAGACGCTTATTTTTCAACGACACTTTCTTCCGTCAGTCTTCATTCCACTGCCACCTCCTCCTAGATAGATCATTTATGTCCAATTTATTTCGGAGTGTGGATCAGGTAAAAGGATGGATTACATACGAATTGACATATTTTTTTTCTGTTTACTTTTGAGAAAAATGAAAATATGGATTTTAAATTAATCCATTGATCAATTTAATGCATTTTCTTATATGTCCAAATCTGATGGAACCAACTTCCCATCCGTTGTCTAATTCATCTCAACCTTGCCTCGCCCAACATCTTCATGACAGGGTACAAACCAACCGTGACCTCGACAACCTCATCATGGCGGCACGCTACATGACCAAGAGATCGCGAGCGACACACAACTTCCCCATGAGTCGAACAATGCACACGTACTTAAGGGTGACTATCTAAATTTACAAGAAAAAAAATATAGATATGCTATCTCAACGATCCCTCTATAACGGGTTACATAGATATTAAGGGAGATAAATATAGATACATATATGGAAGACCCATAGTGGGATGAAATCATGTTGTTAATTAACTCTTGGATATTACGTCGGAGATACGGAGATACATCATGAAATGACCGTGTAATTTAATGAGAGAAAGAAATAAATAATATGACAGAATGAAACATAGAGTAAACATATAATATTAATAAATACATATTATTTATAGAGTAAATATATAATAAATGAATATAATTCAAATATAAATAAAATTTATAAATGTAAAAATAATTAAAATAGATAACAACATATATTTATGAGTAAAATTAAAGAGATAAGAATGATTTACTAAAACAAGCTATGATTCTATGATTCTACATCGTTACTGTATCGTTCTGTGTCAACTGATACGGTATGAGAACATAATTAATATTCATTAGGACTAAGTTTAGATACCACAAATACCATCTCCTAGCTCAACTCTAACTAGTGATATCGAGTATTGAGAAATCTAAATATCTTAAGTCCATCAGTGAGTTTCCACCGAAACCCACTGATGGACGTACAAAAGTCCTATTGCAACAAATTCTGAAAATATGAGTTGATGGTCTACAAAAAACCCAATTTTACTATGCATTGTGTATTTAAGTAATATTCAGATGGAACCTTCTTATTTCAATTTTAAATAAATGTAAGTATGTTTTGATCATACTTGAGTATTTTAATAAAATGAGAGGATGTTGTTACAACTTGTAAAATTATATAAAAGATTACCCTATAAATAATTAATTTAATAAATCATGATTAAATATTATAAAAATATTTTTAAAATGGAAAAAAAATTTGAGTCCGCGTCGAACTTGAAGTTATCTAATTTCAGGCCCAACGTCGATTGCCCGCCAATTATGCCTTAGGCATGCTCCTCCTTTACATGATGATTTAGAACATCAAGTGTTGCATTCCATAGTGGCTAGTGGCTACAGAATCATGACAACCAGTTCGTTCGTTACTTGCATTACCCCAGTGCCGATTGTACGAACAGCATCAACGGCATCAAAAATGTCTACAATTTCAAACAAGAAACAATAGTCAATGTTTGTAAAGATATATGAACAAATCAAATTAAACGAAGGAATTCAATAAAATTTTAGATAGAATTTGTATGCAATTCAAATTATTTTTAAGATCTGAAGGCTGACGTGCTTCAGTCGTTGGAAAAGATTAATTAACTTGCATTCATGGTTTTGAACCTGATCAAATCACTTCATGTGCTATGCCTACTTTTTTTCTGAGAAGAAAGCACGGAGTAATTTGGATATTTATTTTGTTTAGTGACTTTAATATTTTTAGTAATTAGCTACCAATCGAGACATACCAATTAGTATTATTCAAGTTCCAATTAGTCAAGTTAGGCCTGAAATCAGATGATAGGGTTTACCTTACGCTTTTGTAGCTGACTCCCAGAATATATTATTTTAAATTGAAAAGTTTAAAAAAGCGGCTAGTTCAGATGTTTCAGAATTCTAACTGAGAAAGAGATTCGACATTTGTTGGCGGGAGGGGTATAAAAGAAAGACCACTAAAATCTTTGTGCCCTTTGGTAAAAATGAATCCCTGGTACGCCTTTTGGTAAATACCAATTCTCAAGTGCGCCCTTTGGTAAAAAGCCGAACCAACTTCCCATCCGTTGTCTAATTCATCTCAACCTTGCCTCGCCCAACATCTTCATGACGGGGGTACAAACCAACTGTGACCAGGGGCGGATTTACATAGAGACCCGGGAGGGCCACGCCCCCCCCTCCCAAATTTTTAATAATATTATTTTTGTATAGAAATTTTTATTTTTTTAGTATAGTAATTTTTATTTTTTTAGTATATATATAATTTGACTCCTTTATAAGTTTATATTTGTAGTGAGTTTAATGGTAAGTCTAATTTTTGTTTTAGCATACATCTAGGATTCAAATCCATTGGATGATTAAATTTTTTAAAAAATATTTTTTTTTATTTTTTAAATTTTAACTCAATATATATTATCTGTGAAAGATTAGAAAAGATATTATTATAATAATTATTTTCTTGATTATTATTATAATAATTATTTACGTTGGCCCCCTCGAACTTATAATCCTAGATCTGCCACTGGCCGTGACCTCGACAACCTCATCTTGGCGGCACGCTACGTGACCAAGAGATCGCAAGCGACACACAACTTCTCCATGAGTTGAACAATGCACTTAAGGGTGACTATATAATTTTACAAGAAAAAAAAATAGATATGCTATCCCTCTATAATGGGTTCCATAGACATTAAGGGAGATACATATAAATACATATGCGAGAGGCTCATAGTGAGATGAAATCAGGTCGTTAGTCTCCGTAAATTAACTCCTGGTTATTACGCCTACATCATGGAATGACTGTGTAATTTAATAAGAGATAGGCCCGCTACTTTAATAACTTTTAGAATCGGCCGTTGAGATATATACAAGAAAGTTAATTTGAATACATAAATATTAAATGAAAAATAAAGTGAAATAGATCTTAGTAAGAATTACGAATCAAATCCATGACTATTACATCAAATACATCATGTCTTCACTATGGCTGCCTTTGAAGGCAACTGTGTAATTACAAGAGAATTGATGGGATGTAACGATCTTTTCATACAAATAACAAATAAAAAAGAAACGCCTTTGCTATCATTATTACCCAAATTATTATATGTATCTAAAAACAGTTAAAAATTAATCGGTAAATTTGCTTTAAATCCCTAATGACAAGTCAAATTTTATATTCAGTCCCCATTTAAGTTTTTCTTTATGTTAACTCCCTAATGAATTAAGTATAAAAGAGTAAAAATTGAGTATACATCAGTAAAAAATGAGTATAAAAGAGTGAAAAGTGAGTATAAAAGAGTAAAAATTGAGTATGCAGTTTTTTGAAGTGGTGGATGCAACCTTACATACTCAATTTTCTAACTTTTATACTCAACTTTCTTCAAATAATACTCACAAAACTGTCTTGTCAATCCCATCAGGGACTGCATACAAATAAAAGTTTGGGTAGGGATTGCATGCAAATGTGAGTTTGGAAGTAGAGAGTTTAAGAAAATTTACCCAAAATTAATTATAAGAAAAAAAAGCATTTTAAAAATCCAAGACGTCCCAAAAAATAATATATTAATAAAAAATACTTAATTATTTTAATAAGTGTGACAAATGATTTAAGATTAAATGAGAACACAATTACCGTCGACGGCAAAGTGAGAATTCTTATTAATTTAAAATTAAGTGAGGGAAAAAACGATAATATGGAATGAATAGTTTATTATTTTGATACACAACAACAAAATTTAGTTCGGGATGACAAAATATAGCAATCAAGATTAAATGTGGACAAAATTATATTTTGTTGAATGTGAGTCACCACCATTCACACTGCCTCATATCATATTCATTCGCTCCCGGGGCTATGGTGCAGCGGTAAGGTTACTAGTTATTAACTTATGCATCCGCGGTTCGATCCTCAGCTACGGCGTATTTTGCAGAAATTTTTCTTCCAAATGGGACGCGAACCCTGGGCCACTAGTCTTCTAGACTGGCCACCGCGAGCACTTCCCGATTTACCCTGATGACCGGTGGGAAACTTTCATGGGACCGGGTCGATCACCTCAGGTTTAATTTATCTGCTGCCTGGTTCATCAATTTTTTTTTTCATATCGTATTCATTCAAATTCAAAGATGCCAATTACTTGTCCATTCCTCCCTAAATTTAGCCACACAATCAATGCCGTCTTGTTGTTGAGATTCGAATTTACGATAACACAAAAGGACACCTTTTATTTCAATATCGCTTAATAATAATCTTTTTTTAATATATCATTTTATATTTTCGGTAATTTACAAACAACGTATTTAAAATTTGTAAAATTTTTAAAAGACGCATTGAACTTTTAGCACATCAAATTTACTGCGGTGCTGCATTTAAAGATATCACCCGATGTTGGATTTTAAAGATTAGTACATTGTAAAAATTAACACATGATATTGATTTTTAAAAATTCACATTACAGTAGTGTAATTTTAAGGTTTTTATAAAATTTTTGAAATACACGATTTACTCATTCCAACTTCCTCGTTAATTTATTCCAAGTTAACCTAAGAGGTAAATTATAAAAGTTATTAATCCGAAAAATAATTAGCGCATAAGATGATTTTTGAAATAAAAAAATAATTAATTAGATAGGGCAATGTCAAACTTAGGATGACTGGCTCAACTTCATAGAAGTTTCCCACATGCTATAGGGATAACTTAGGAAGCGTTAGTGGCGGACGACATTGAAGTTCAACATCCCACGGTTACGCGTCTCATTTGGAGAAAAAATTATTACAAAATTCACCGCAGTTAGAGATCAAACTGCGAGTTCTTGAGAGACAACTAGTCTCCCTTCCGCTGCACTATAGTCTCGGGGGGGGCATGATTTTTGAAATAAAGGTGGCACGGTGGCAAGGTGATTCACTTGCCCCTGTGCCCCTGCCGACTCGCCCTAGGGCTAACACGGAGGAGATAAATCACGAGGGCTACTAGTCCGGATGTTATGACTAGTATGTGGGGAGAGCGGATACACCAACTGTGCCAAGTTTTAACTCCCAAACCTTAATGTGGCAACACCTATGTCCTAACCATCAGTCTCTCATATGGGAATGTGATTTTTGAAATAAATGTGGCAAAAGACAATTCGCTCGCCCTCAGCGCCCCCGCCAACTCGTTCCATGACCAACACAGAGGATGCAAATTACGGGAGTTACTAGCCCGGATGTTATGGCGATGGGCGAGCACACTGACTTTGCTACGTTTTGACTCCAGACCTTAAGGTGACAACATCCACATACTAATCATCGAGTCCATCCCGAGGGGACTGTGATTTTTGAAATAAAGTTGGTAAAAGACAATTCATTCGCCCTTAGTGCCCTCGCCAACCCGTCCAAGGGCCAATACGGAGAATATAAATCATGAAGGCTACTAGCTTGGATGATGTAGCTAGCGTGTGGAGAGGACGAGTACATTAGTCAGGTTTTTACCCCCACCTCAAGGTGATAATACCCACATGCTATCCATCAGTCTATCCCATAGAGATTGTGATTTTTGAAATAAAGATGGCAAAAGACAATTTGCTTGCCCCAGCGCCCGCGCCAACCTGTCCCAGGGCCAACACGAAAGAGGTAAATCATGGGACCTACTAGCCCGAATGCTATGGTTAGTACATAAGAAGGGCGAGCACATCGGCTTTGCCAGGTTTTGACTCCAATATCCCAAGGCGGCAATACCCTTGTCTTAACCATTAGCTTATCCCGTGGGGACGTGATTTTTGAAATAAAGGTGGCAAATGGCGATTCGCTCACTCTTAGTGTCCTGCTAACCCGTCCTAGGGACAACATAAATGAGGTAAATTATAATGACTACTAGCCCGGATGCTGTGGCTAGCACGTGAGGAGGGCGGACACACTAGCTTTGCTAAGTTTTAACCCTCATACCTCAAGGTGGCAACCCCCATGTATTAACTATCAGTTCATCCCGTGGTGATTATGACTTTTGAAATAAAGGTGGCAAAAGGTGATTCGCTTGCCCAAGTGCCCCTGTCAATCCGTCCCAAGGCCAATATAGAGGAGGTAAATCACGGGAGCTACTAGTCTGAATTTCGTGGCTAGCGTGGGGAGGGTAGGTACATTTGCCAGATTTTGACCCCCAGACCTCAAGATGATAATATCCTTGTACTAATTATCAGTCTATCTCACGGGGATTGTGATTTTTGAAATAAATGTGGCAAAAGGTGATTTGCTTGCACCTGTCTGTTGATGCGGTCTGACCCGATTGTTGTTTTGGTGTTTACACCGATTTAAGTTTGGTTGAGTAAGATAAGTTCGGCTTAAGTCCTGGTCGGGGACTAGGCACGAATCCTGGTGAGTGAAACCGGGTGATGAAAATCCCGGTGAGTGAAGCCGGGTCCTGGTGCGTGAAGCCGGGTGATGGAAACCCCGGTGAGTGAAGTCGGGTCCTGGTGAGTGAAGCCGGGTGATGTAAACCCCGGCGAGTTAAGCCGGGTGACTGAAATCCCGGTGAGTGAAGTCGGTCCTAGCGAGTGAAGCTAGGTGGAAGAAATCCCGATGAGTGAAGCGGGGTCCTAGCGAGTGAAGCTAGGTGACGGAATTCCCGGTGAATAAAGTTGGGTCCTAGTGAGTGAAGCTAGGTGACGGAAATCCCGGTGAATAAAGTCGGGTCCTAGTGAGTGAAGCTAGGTGATTGAGCATGAGTCAGCCAGGTGACTGGATCGGTCTGGAGACCGATCAGGAGTTGGCACGAGCTCCTTTGTTAATAGATCGATCTGGTGACCGAGCCAGGGAGTCTGATTGTTCTGGTGAACGATAAGAAAGAGTACAGAAACATTCTGTGTAGTTTCTGATTGTTCTGGTGAACGATCAGAGAGAGAACAGAAAGAGTATGGAGAAAACCTGATCGGTCAAAGCGATCGATGATGATCCTCCTGGACCGATCAGGATGGCTCCTGATCGGTCCAGAGGTGACCTGATCGGTCCCTTTGACCGATCAGGGCATAACCTGATCGGTCAAGGGACCGATCAGGTGACTAATCAGGTTGTGCCCTGAGAGTTCAATGAAGGTTGGGTTGAGGATCGGTCTGGTGACCGACCCCGATCTCTGATCGGTCAGTGTGATCAATCAGAGGTTCCCTGGATCGATCAAGAGTGAGTCTGATCGATCAGGACCTTCACTGATCGGCTAAGGTGATCGATCAATGTCTGATAACTTTAATTTGAATCGTTATCAAACGTCTGATTCCGCTCTGATTCCTGCTGATTCACTTCTGATTCATTTCGATTTGCTGTGCTAATCTTCTGATGAGTGTGCAGGTGATATAGGGATGACACAAACCAAGAAGGAGGGTCAATTGGCGACTTTCGCTTCGGGCATGTTTGTTTGTTTTCCATTCGCGGGATTCAACGACTTCTGGCGCGAGCTGACAACTATCTGGCGAAGCTGGCGACCGAGGCGACTGACCTAAGACTCGGCTGAAGAGGTTTTAGTGGACTGAGCCCAGTAGAGGTCAGTGGTGACGGAGCTGTGTTTAGAGGTTGCAGACGCGCGGTGATGAGCAGAGGCTTAAGAAGAAGCTGGCGAAGCAGAGGAGCGGAAGAACAGACAGAAAACTAGCAAAGTGTTTTGCTGGAGGTTTTGCTGGGTTGTTTAGCTCTCTGTATAGTCTTCTTGCTTGAGCGTTTCTGCTACAACTGTGTGAGCTATCCTTCTTGTTGTCTCGTGCGCTTAATTGTTATTCTACCGAGACGGTTGTGGAGAGGTTACTCCACCGAGAAGGAGAAAATTCTTATCCAGAGTTCCGGGGCTTGATCTGCCGACAATGTCATAGCACCCAAACTAATGGCTCCCGTGATTTACAAGCCATTAATATCTACCGGGCTTAATCGATTCCAACACCGTTTGTGGTAGCAAAAACACACTTCAATTGATTAGTTTAATCGATTGACAATGGCTGGATCAACTCAACACCTTTCTGTTCTCGAGAGAAACACTGCCTAATTGATTGCCTAATCAATTCCGACACCTTCTATGCTTGTGAAAACACACTTCAGTCGATTGACAAATGCTAAATATTTAGGCCAATCAATTCAACACTTTTCTATTTCTATTTGTGAGGGAAAATTGCCTAATCTATTTATATTGTCGGAATTGATTGCGTAATAGATTTCGGCACATTTTGTGCTCTCGTGAAAACACTCTCAATCAATTACCCTAATTAATTGACTTTGAGCCAATTGATCACCCTAATCGATAGACTTTGGGCTAATCAATTTCTCTAATCGATTTCTCAACCCTAACTTCCGAAATCCAAGTTTTGGGTTACTTTACCCAACATTCAGTCATCCATGATTCACTACTAGAATTTTTACATTCAACAACACATAATCGACAACGGTTTTTTGATAAAGTGTTGTCTTATGTCAATTTAACAACAGTTTTAGTATTAACCGTTGTTGTTGTTGGTCTGTATACGTAAAAAGACAACAGTAATAACAAAATGTTGTCGTATGTATACTCAACGACAACAGTTATAAAATAACTGTTGTCTATAGGCGGGATTTACAACAACTGATGTGATAAACTGTTGTCTATTATGACAATAGACAACAGTTATATTAAACTGTTGTTGTTGTATTGTTGTGCTGTTCAAGCAATAAACAAAATCAACGGTGGATATCCAACTGCAAAAAAACAACGAACGACGACAAACCCCTAATCTTTTTTCTTCCTCGCCCGCCAACCACCCAAACCCCCGACCATTTCCGCTGTTGCAGAAAGATCAGGAAGCCGCCGCAATCGAGCCTTCATAATCGACGATCTCTCGTCTTCCTGGCCGAGTCGCTGCTTGTCCTCGGTGCCTCTTTCTCGAATCCCTAATTCGCAGAAGAAACCGGCGATGTTTGGCGTGGTCTTCCCGGAGCGGAGCTTCCCCATGGACGCGTCGGTGTTCGCGCAGATCGATCCGCTCCACTGGATCCTTGACATGAACTCCCTCGTCGGCGATGCCTACCGCGACATCGTTTCGTTTCCCGCTCCGCCCTCTTCGCATCGCAGCGTCGGCCTTTTTTGCCCTATTATATCTGTTCACCGGGGAATCAATCGGGCGGCATTTGGTTTCGCGCCGAGGAAGAGGGAAGAAGCATACGCCGAAGGACGAAGGGTAGAGGCGTGGCTGTGAGGGTGCAAGCTGAGGCGGCGAGGGACGAGGTCGGGAGGCGCCTGCGATGGGGATCCAAGGGTTGCTCCCCCTGCTCAAGTCTATCATGGCGCCAATCCATGTGGAGGAGCTTCGAGGACAGACAGTTGCGGTGGACGCTTATTCCTTGCTCCACAAAGGCGCCTTCTGCTGCGCCACGCAGCTCTGCAAAGGCCTTCCCACCTCCAAGTACCTATGCGTCTCTTTGACTTCTACGCTCGTTGATGTTCTAGGTTTACGTTGCCAAGGGATACCTATGGGAGGACACAGTTTTCTATCGGTCGAAAGATTGTCCTTTTCTCATTTTCCGCTTCTCCTCTTTTGCTTTTCATCTTCCTCGAGTTGGATTTCTTGATTTTCTTTTTTCTTTGCGAAGAAGGGTTATTGCGTTTCTACCTTTCCGCATTCGACATGTCTTGTTTTATTCTTCAATATGTCTCTATGGCTAGAAAAGATGGATAAATACATGAATTTAGTTGCTTAGTTGATGATTCGCGGGGCATAGCCCACCTGCATCTCCCTCATACTGGATCTTTTGAGGAGAACACTTGCCCATAAAACAAACTGCACCTTTAATCATTATTACAATGCTGAACTTTGTCGTCTACTTTGTTTTTCCCCTCAAAAGAGACAAAAAGAAAGTTTTTTCCTTTGATGTCTTTCGCATCCTGAAAGCATGGCACCTTTTCTTTGACTAAGAATGACAAAATTCTTTTGTTCACAATGGCGCAGTGATGATTTCATGTAAGTTAACATGTACAATGAACCCGAACACATGGATTTTGCTTTTTAATTGATAAGGTTGAGATGTACTCATTGTCATCGAGTTATGAATTTTGTTTAGCTTTCCAATGCCATGCAATTAGCTTCTTCTATTCATGCAATATTGTGTTCATTTTGAAAGTTCTCTTCATGTTCCTTAGGAACTAACTGTGTAGTGCAATGGTCCCCAGAAAATCTAGAAAACATTCACGTTTATGATTTTTAATCATAATGTGATTCTATTTTTCATTTCTAACTGCAATAATTGATGTAGGGCTAGGAAAGAAAATCTTGCACGAGCAATGGAACATGAAGCAATGGGTAATTCTTCTGCTGCTTTTGAGTGCTACCAAAAGGCTGTTGATATTTCACCTGCAATTGCACTTGAACTAATTCAGGTAGCTGATTCTGTTATTGTCAGGTTGTCCTTTACCCCATGGCTTGGTTATGCAGGAAAAAGATTATTACATTCTATATCTGATACGTAGTTTTGTTCTAGTGAAAGTAGATGATTGTGACTAAAATCATTCATATAGCCATATTTATATGTCGTTCTAATTTAGGGTAGATAAGTGCAGGTTTTGAAGCTGGAAAAGGTTGACTATATTGTAGCACCTTATGAAGTTGATGCGCAGATGGCCTTCTTGTCCATCAACAAACTTGTTGATGCTGTCGTTACAGAAGACTCAGATTTAATACCTTTTGGCTGTTCTAGAGTAAGTATTTTTCAAAGATTTGTCTATTTGCCAAAATTTTAGTCATTCATTCATTTAAAATATTGTTCAAATGTATATTGTCATTTTAATGTATTAATTACTGGAGTGTCTTGCTCAGATAATCTTCAAAATGGACAAGTTTGGTCATGGAGTTGAGTTCCAGGATTCAAAGTTGAGAAAAAATAAGGATCTTGATTTAACTGGATTTACCAAACAGATAATGCTCGAGATGTGCATTTTAAGTGGCTGTGACTATTTGCCATCACTGCCAGGTATGGGTTTGAAAAGGGCCCATGCACTTGTCAAGAGGCTTAAAAGCTATGAGAATGTAAGTCGCTATCAGTAACATTTTGAATAATGGTGCAATAATTGAAGGAGTAATATTTCTAAACCACGCCTAGATTTTCTGGCTGGTATTATGAATTCCTTTTCTGACAGTGGACATTAGTTCTAATTCCAAATTTATGTCGTCTTCTCTCTGCTTTGGCACATCTCAATATTACTTTATGTGATTGTCAATCCATCTCATATTATCTTGAACAAATATGGTTACGAGTTATTTGTTTCATAACTTCATTGTATCATGCATATCATCTTCATCCTCTAAGCCACAACTATTATGTTGCAAACAATTCTTGTTTCTGACACTTATAGTTGTTTAATTAAATAAGTTGAGTCAGTTGGATTAGTTGTATATGTAGAGCAATATTTTGGAAAATTCTATAGAACATGGAGTTTTTATCAACATTCTCGTATAGTGTTGTCACCTTATCAAGCATATCACATAGCTAATCTATTAATAGTTGAGACCTTTTAGCTTATTCTTATACCTCTTTGATTATATGTATAATCACCATTGTTTTCCTGAATTTTTAATTTGATTGGATTGAGTTGAAACTCAGGTTCTGTATCTAGAATAGTTCGCACTAACTAGCTTCTGCTCCTTGGAGTCTTTGTTATAAACTACAAAAAAATCAAAATTTTGTTTGTATTTTTTTTTGAAGCGCAAAACAAACTTATTCCCTTGTCTGCTTTTTGTGATGTGAATAGGAAAAAACATTACAATTTCTAATCTCTCTAGAAATTTACAATTAGCCATATTCTGTTGCCTGCTCCATAGTTATTTGTTATTCTTTCTTTTTCATCATGAATGCAAACTTCAAGGACAGTAGTGCTAAGTTTCTATTTGTTTCACCAATCTCATTTGCTAGGGAACATTCATCATTGCAAGATGGCGGGGAATTCAAGTTGCTGTCAAGAAGTTCAGTGATGAAGTAATGTCCGATGAAGATAAATTGTGGGTTGGTTCTATATTTCATCATAATTTGTGTCTGCAATCTTTAATCTCTACTCTGTATTGATTTTTTTTCATATATCAATTAGAGTTTCTTTGTACACCTTGCAGAAGGGCATTCAGAGATGAGCTTGCATTACTTCAATTAATACGACATCCAAATGTTGTCCAGTTCTTAGGTGCTGTTACTCAGAGTAGTCCAATGATGATTGTCACAGAATATTTGCGAAAGGTTGCTCCTCAAACTGTAATATATAATTTGGGTCAGAATTATATATAATTTGAACTCTTGTAATTTGGGTCAGAAGATACTTTAGTGGTTTCGTCTGTTTTGGATAGAAGATACTTTTGTGGTTTCGTCTGTAGAAAGCTTGTGGTGGATCTTTATTGTAAATATGTTGATGATGTTTGATATATATATATATATATATATATATATAGTTTTTGTTTCGAGGTTAAATTATTGCCTTTTAATTGAAAATATTGGTATGAAACTGTTGTGGAACAGTGCAAAAGCACAACAGATGTTTTTTAAAGCTAAACTGTTGTTGTAAATAAACGGTGGTATACGACAACACAGTGATAAAACTGTTGTCGAATATGATAAAAGACAACGGTGAATATGGCATACGACAACGGTGATAAACTGTTGTTGAATGTGATATACGACAACAGTGATAAACGGTGATAAACTGTTGTCGAATGTGATATACGACAACAGTGGAAATCAAACTGTTGTCGAATGTGATATACGACAACAGTGATTCACTGTTGTCGTAGACCCCCCCTTTAACAACATGGCCTTTAACAACAGTGGTATTTGGCCTACGACAACAGTGATTCACTGTTGTTAAATGCATTTTTTCTAGTAGTGATTTGATAGGACTTTCCGCTTAACATCTGGTTAACAGTGACTTACTAGGGCTTTTTCATTCCGGTTAACCTTTAATTCACTTGAACTTTCCACTTCTACTACTTATTTTCTCAACTATGTCTTTCACTATCTAGCCCCGCTAAGACTTTCCATTACCTAGTTCCCAACTAGGTCTTTCGTCACCTAGCTCTTCCCATTACCTAGTTCTCAACTAGGTCTTCAATTACCTAGCCTTATTAAGATTTCCACTATTTAATTCTCAACTAGGTCTTCCACTATATAATCCGCTAAAACTTACATTGCCTAGCCTCTAGGACTTCACATTTCCTTCATTGCCTAGTTACCAACTAGATCTTCAACTTCTAGCCTCGCTAGAACTTCAATTGCATAGTTTCCAACTAAGTTTTCTACTACCTAGTCTAGCTAGAACTTTCATTGCTTAGTTCTCAATTATGTTTTCTACTACTTAGCCCCGCTAGGGCTTTTCATTGCCTAATATCCAATTAAGACTTTATCACATTATCAAATATTTGATTAATCTTAACCTACTTCATATCTTTCTCTTATATTAGCCAAAGCCCCCGGGGCTATGGTGCAACGGTAATGTCACTAGTTGTTAACCCATGCATCCGCGGTTCGATCCCCAGCTATGGCGCATTTTGCAGGAATTTTTCCTCTAAAATGGGGCGCGAACCCTGGGCCGCTGGGCTTCTAGACTGGTCACCGCGAGCGCTTCCCGATTTACCCTGGTGACCGGTGGGAAACTTCCGTGGGGCCGGGCCGGTCACCCCTGCCTGGTTCATCATTTTTTCTTATATTAGCCAAATATCAAAAATTTAAAATTAAATTAACCTGAACTTAATAAATTGATCAACTTTATCTAAGAATGATTGCATCAATACTATGATCCATATTCATTTAAGATAGGAAATTAACTTCAATATGAGAATAAATTCAAATAAAAGATATATATTTTTTAAAACATAAAACTATAGTTTATTACTATTTTTATACTCAACTATTGTAAGTGAAATATCTAGACGTGATTTTTTTGATATTTTTATTTTATTTTCCATGCTCTATTTGGTTGAAATCGTTGAATTTGGTGAAGATTTTACTTTTAAAAAAAAAAAAAACTTATTTTGGGATTTTATCGATCCGTTCACTCCCTTCTAACTTTTCCCACTTTTGCAAGAAAATTTATTTTGCATCCAAAATTCATTAATTTTGTATTTCATCCATTGAGATTTCATAAATTAAAAGGGTAAAATCAAAGTGAGCTTATTATTTTCATCATCATAAAAAACACTCGTGTTTAAAAATATTAAAATGACATTTCATTTTTTTTCAAGCCAATTACTTTTATTTTAAGTCTCATTATAATCGTTTTAGTCAAAACTATTACAACATACTTATAATTATAAATTCTTAAACTTAAATTCGTTCATACTTTAGTCAAAAATTAATCCACATCAATCATTTTTTTAATATAGTCAAAGCAATTCATCTTACTAAACACTTGAAATAATTTTACCCAACTTAGAATAGTTTTCATCAATATTGAAGTAATTTCGAATAATATTAGCAAAATTTTAGAAGTAGTTTTATCTAAAAGTACTATAGACATAATAGTTAGTTTTGATCAAAATTATTTCAATAGTATTAGAATAGTTTTGACGAATGTAAAATAATTCTAATTAACTTATAATAGATTTAATTAATATTTAAGAAATTTAATTAATATTAGGGTACTTTTAGCACATAGAATTTAGGATTATATGCAAAATTCTATTTTAAATTTGTAGTGTTGGAATAAGAATATTCTTTTGGATGGAAAATATTATAAAACACCTTTTTCTATATTTTTTAAAAAGAAAAGGGGTACGTTTAAACTAGGGGTGATCTCTTGACAATGAAAAACAGTGATAAGGCCGTACAAATCTTGATTTGCACTGTTCATTTAGCAGACAAGAAATGATGTTGGGGGACAGTTGCAAAAATGTAAGATTTAAATATTAATATTATGAGGAATTTTTTAAATAAGAAGTGAGTCTAACCATATTAGTTATTTGGATGAATTGTTTTGAACACTCTCTTATTCTTATAGAATGAGATTCGTTATCTTAAAATTAATCGATTACAAAAAATTAAATATAAATCATCTAAAAAATTATAAAAGTGGCATGGACTTTAACTATAAAATTACTCTCTAAACAATAAGAGTTTGAATATCACTTATCTATTAGGATAAAGTGGCATGGTCTTGAAAAGATTAAAATGTAATTGTTATTTAATAAAATTCAGGGGGCAAAATGCAATCTTCTCTTCTCATTATAGATGTGCGTTTTCTTCTTCACTAACTCAACTCCGCGGAGGAAAAAATTAGTCTAGAGAAAGATTGAGAACGAGGGAGTGATCGATCTTCGGTGGTTTCAGGTATCCGCCTAGCGATTTTGTTGGATTTTTCACTTGGGATTTTCCGTTGGTTTGTTTGCATCGTTGATTCATTGGTCGGATGAATCGGTCAGGGATTTTGGGTTGGGATTCTTCTTCCTGTTGTCTTCTGTGGAGATGATGAAGTCTTCGCTGAGACGATTGAGGAGTCTTTCTCTCCACAAGCACGGGCACAGACAGAGGAAGGAGGAAGGGTTAATAGCGCATCAGGACGAACTCTTCCAAGCCGCTGAGGTATCGTCTCACTCTCTTTTTCTACGTACCTTCCATCGGAGTGGCCCCTTCTAGGTTTTCTGCCTAGGTTAAGAGTTTTTTCCCCCTTATTGCTTAATTAGAGGATTTTTATTGTATTATGCCAAAGAGTAGTTTTCCTTTTTGTGTATATATCTCACTCGAAATATGTAGTTCTGCACTGGGCTTTTGGTTGATATTAAGCGCTCCTGATAATTAAAATTCGCTGTTTTAGTTTCTCTCAGGATTGGAGTGGATTATTGGTAATGGCAAGATTACTAAATCTTCTGGGGTTATCATTATTATTTTTCTTGGTAATAATTTTTGGTAGACGTCCACATTGTAATGTAATTTGTTAGCCGTTGACACGTGAAATGTGAAAGAATATCACGCCTTAATGGCTAGACATTTTCTTTAGAGGCTGCATATTTTATATTTTTCTCTACTGATAACAATGTATTCAAGTTGGGAAAATTCTATTCCGATAAAAAATGCGATAGAATATTATGTCTACTGTCTAGTGATGGAAATGATTGTATTTTTCTGAGATTGGAGTAAATTTCATTTTAGAACCAGATGAAACCATGATAGTCGGTTGAAATGGTTGCTTTCTACATGAAGATTTACTGGCCCTTTTTTGGAAAACATATGCTGGTTTCAATCATCAGAGATGTACTTATTGTGTTCAATGTTTGCTGCAGGATATTCATAACATTAGGAACTGCTATGACAGCTTACTGTCTGCAGCAGCAGCTGCAGCAAACAGTGCATACGGTAGTATTGTCATTATGCTTATTTTTTTCTTTTTGATTCTGTAAATGCTCTGGATTTTTACTCAGACATCTCTTGATTTTTTTAAAATAGATTGTTGGTCTGTACATGGCCAATGACAGTCTATGATAGCTGAAGTATTTCTAGTAATTTCTCTTATGATCATTACAATGATTGTCTCTGCAATGGACTTCAGTGATTCATGATTGTGAACAGCGAATTGGACACCTATTCATATTATCATCTACAGAATATGTTATCAAGGACAGTTGATTAATGTTAGATGATCACCAGATTCAGCTGCTCATGAATTGATAATATTGGTTCACTGGATGACTGTTGACCAGCATCATTTGGGATAGCTGGCCATATTGTTATGCTAAATATCTGATAACTTCTGTTTAGCAAGTGGGATATGTAATCATAACACACATCTTATTAGATCAGTTGCCAATGCTATATAGGCAAAGGAGAGTGCCTTGAACTCTATGGTTATTTTTGTTGTTTCTATCATTAAAATAATATAATCATCTCCAAAACAATCAAATTAGATACTGTATGAGCACCATATTGTTCAAAAAATGAAAACTATGCAATAGTACAGCCAATCTAAAATGTACGTGTCGGAAAAAAATCATAGCTGATTATCTTCAGAGACAATTTCCCAAGCTGAGTACATGCATTGGTTGAATCAATCTGGATACAGATTAATTTCTTAGTCTTGATTTATTTGTCTATAATATCAGACATTGCTGCTTGTTGTCTTTTTTTTTTGTTTTTGTTAAGCCATTTGATTTGAAGTGTACTTGTCCTAATGGACGTGACGATTCTCTCGAGGAAGAATTGTGCCTGGCTGAACTTAATAAGAGGGAACTTGAGCTGTTCTCTAAGTCTTTCCCCCTTTATCTACCTATTTATAATTATTTGGATTTTTCTTCAGAGTTTCCTTTTCGTACCAACTACCAATAGTTTTGCTCTACCAACTTTTTTTAATCTAAGCATCTCTTCCAAGTGCTGCAATTGTTTTCTCTTTGCTAAATATTGTTAACAATATGATTTAATGATGCTCTTTTTTTATCCATTTTTTTTTCCGACCACCTCTTTCTTCTATCAATTGTTTCTTAGTTTTTATGGATCATAGTTTTTTCAGATAGTGATTGGGTTTTAGGTGTTTGTCTTTCTCTTAGTGGAGGAGTGTTCTAACACCAGAAAACTAGATCCTAATGCATATATGTATCATTTGGATGGTTTAATGCCATTTTCTGATTCAGAACTATTGCAACTTTTTTCTGTAAGATATAATGATAAGTAATGGCATGCCCTATCATAGCAAAAGTTTTTCAGCGTGTTGTTTCCCCCCCAGAATTCTCAGAAGCCCTAGGGGAGTATGGTACTTGTCTGCTCAAAAAAACTTCTCTTAATGACGATGAAACAAGTGGTGAGTTTGCATATAAATTCTACAGATTAGTCTATTCTTAAGTTCCATTGCAAAAAATTCTCTTAAATCTTATCAACCACACTTTTGCCTATTTGACATATTTTTCCATTACAGATTTTAAGCCATAAAAATAAACTCAAGACAGAATAAATCTTTAAACAAGATTTTACTGTTTTAATGCACCAGATGAATGGTGAACATGCACTTTGTTAATGTTATTGGTTACTTGCATACTGTGGAATGCATTCACCTATATGCATGCAGGTAAAGCTTTGTTGATGCTTGGGAAAGCCCAGCTTGAACTTCAAAAATTTGCTAATGTCTATGTGAGTCTTAATTTCATTGAGTTATGTCTAAAAGTTAACCATTACATGAATATTCATAGTGTGATACCTTTTATCTATTTCATTCTCAGCGGGCCCATGTTGTTCAGACTATCTCAACTCCATCAGAGTCTCTTCTCAAGGAGCTGCAAACCGTAGAGGTTGGCATTCTTGGATCTTCTTTATAATTGATAGCTGCTGTAGTTTTTGACAATTTAATAAATTAACACGTTCAATATTGAGAATGCCAGAAAAATATAGGTCATTCAATAAAAAATTGGTTGCTGGTAGAAATGTTGGAATATATATATATATATATATATATGGACATGCATTTATCATCAAGGAAAGCAGATGCTTATATTTGACGGTCCTTTTATTTTCTCAACAATTCTTGCAAAAATGCTGATACTTGGTGTTTCTAACATGAATTGCACCAATATGCAGGAAATGAAACGCCAATGTGATGACAAGAGGTGCATGCTTAGTGCTTGTTTAATATTTTTCATGAAAAAAATACTTATTAATCTGTTTTGTCTTTTTAAAGAATGCCTCCATAAAAAATCTTAGTCTGTTTCATGTATCTTCTTCAGAGACATTTATAAGTCAATGTTGGATTCACAAAGAGAAAGTGGAAGGCCAAAAAATGTGAAAGGTGAAAATATCTCTCAACAACAATTGCAGGCAGCTCAAGATGATTACGAAGAGGAGGCAACTCTTTTTCTCTTCGCTTAAAATCATTAAAGCAAGGACAGTCACGGAGTCTTTTTACTCAAGCTGCTAGGCACTATGCATCGCAGGTAGTTTTAAAATTCCAAAGCTCATAATTTCTTGAAGGATCAGTTTTGTATTTTTCCTCTCTGTTGAATCAGTTGAACTTCTTCCGGAAAGGAGTTAAGTCTCTTGAAGCTCTTGAGTCACGTGTCAAAGCTGTAGCTGAGGAACATCACATTGACTATCAGTTTAGTGGACTGGAGGATGATCAATTGGAAGAATATGGTGATGATGAATACAGTCACAATGACGATGATGGAGAGTTGAGTTTTGATTTTGAACATAACAATCAATATCATGATGCCAGTTCTTTTTCTAGAAACTCAACGGAGGTGAGTAAATGTTTAATTGTCAATAGTCATAGTGTGATTTTGAACATCACAATCAATATCATGATGCCAGTTCTTTTTCTAGAAACTCAACGGAGGTGAGTAAATGTTTAATTGTCAATAGTCATAGTCCCATAGGGTTCTATTTTTTTTTTCATAAAACAATTTTCTAAATTTGAATGTGCTTATAAGTGTGCTATTTGATGCACAACTATTGTTGAAGTCAAATTTTAATTTTTGCTTCACTGCCATGTAGTCTCTGCCTTCAGTGTGTTTACTGTCTTTGAAATGGTAAACTAGAATGTCTTAAGTTATGAAGAATTAATGAATCTATGGATTTTCATTGATAAATCTGTCTTCACATTTGAAGTCTAAACATGAACCACAGATCCTTTTGCAAGAGAGTGCATGCTAAAGAGACATGCTTTACTCAAACATGCGCAGATGGGTAAATAAGCAGAAGATTAGTTGGGGCAGTCTGGATTCAAAGTCATTACATTCCCTCTAAAACTTATGCTGTCGAGGGATTTGTTGGTTTATTCCTTCATGGATTGAAAAATTCAACTCAACTGATGATTAAAATTATCCATCTACAAATTTTCAACTTTTTTAGTAAATGATTTCCTTGTACCATTAGAATCTGCTGTCATTTTCTGCACACTTATTTTCTCCCTCTATTAGACACGGGGGTTATTTGGAATGCCATTTGGAAATGATATTTCCCAGCCATTTTCATTATATTTACGCAATTAATAGAGTCTGATTTTCTTTTCAGGAAAATTTGGAGAGAGCTCAAGCCAATTATTTTGGCTGTCACAATTCTAGAGTTGCCAGCATGTCAGCCCCTCTTTCCTCCACTAGGAAATGTAAGCCATCTGAAATGATAATCAGATGCATCCTTCATTAAAGACGTTCAACACATATGCTCTTCCTACTCCTCTGGATGTCAAGAGTTCAACCTCAATTGGTTCAGGCAATTCAACCTATGGGGCTTCATCAGAATCTAAAGGTGGTTGGACAACACAACCATGGCATTCATCCCCTTTGCAGCCAAATATTATTGGTAAAGATAGCCAAGATATTGAGCTTCCGAGCCCTACCATTTTTCTACAGAGCCTTCATTAATCAAGGAGAGCAACATTATTAGGAACCCTGCCATAATGAAATCTACTGCGAGTGAAGGGATGCTATCTAAGTTGAATCCAGTGAATGAGTTTGATTCAAAATTAAGTGAGAGACAAGCCTTTTCAGTTCCATTGTCATGTAAACCTTTATCCAGCAAATATGCTCTGCCTGAAGCTTCTGCAAAACCAAAACATATTCCAACGCCTAAGCTATCTATACCACAAAAGGTTTCTCCAAATGCCTCTTCTCCAGCAACATCACCGAGAATAAATGAGCTTCATGAGCTTCCAAGGCCTCCGACAGGTTATGCAAAACACAGACCATCCATTTTGATTGGTCATTCAGCTCCTCTCATATTTAGAGGTCAAGAGATTTCTGCAACAAGCAAACCAACACCATTTTTATCACATACAGCAGCACCACTGCCCAAACCCCCTGGCATTATGGCTCGTAGCTTTTCTATTCCATCTAGTGTTCAAAGATCTAATTTAAAAGCTGCTAACTCATTAGATCTTCCACAAAATCAAAAGACAATTACAGACAGTTCGACTACCCGTACACCTTTGGTAAATAATGAGGTAGCCTGAGCTGCTGATTCGGTCAGAGTAATTGCACCTAGAAAACCAAAGGTAAGAAAAGAGTTTCAATTTGCTTACCTTCTATCCCACAAGTTTGTTAATTGTTTTTATGCTTCTCAGATGCTTCATATCTATATCAATTTGCATGCACTTAATTTTAGTGTTTTGTCACAATATATTTCTTTATAACCGACCCTACCAAGTGAGATAAGGCTTGGTGGTTGTCGTTGTCACAATATATTTCCTTAGAACTACATGTTAGAGTTGATTTGATGCAACACCACAGACAAATCTCACGTACAGAATTGTGCTTAGAGAATTTGATTGATGCAAAAGATGGCCTAACATGGGGACATCGAGACCCCTGTAATGACTTCAACCTAAACAAACTAAGAGTTAGATCCAATTACAAACCAGGAGAGAAAATCAAATTAAAGTAAACTTCTACCAAAGTTTCCTACACTTCGAAATAGCTACACTCGTAAATAGCACAATTACCGACTTGAGGACTTCTAAACTTTAGAGACTTATTCTCCTTCAGTGCAGATTCTACCAAAATAAAGCCTCACAAGTATAAACACTAAATAGATTTAAAATTCTCTATTTTGCATTATTCTCACCCACTAAGAAGAATTTGCCCTTGTTGAGTGGGGAAACAAGACAACTGTGATCAAACTTTGTAAACATTGAACATAGATGCGAAGTTGATTGCCTCAAGGTCCCTTTGTAGAAGATGACTCTAACACTCATCACAACAAATATCTTTGGAGCAATCTAATGAAGTCCAGCTTCTATGATTTGAGCATCCTTAATATTTAGAAGATCCTTCCAATGAACGAAGCACTTGTGGGTGCTTCCTTGGGAAGCTACCGGTGTCTATGCATCTATTATGATTTCAATCTGAGGAGTTGATTGCATAATGGAAGTGCAGACATTGGAGTTATAATAGCATGCATATGAGCAAATCAACACATAAAGAAGATAATTCAAATATCCCTTGGTATTATAAGAATTTATGTATTAAAAAATGATCCAATGTTTTATTCAGTAAATAGGTCAATAGCATAAACATTGTTACCAATGTTTTATTAAAGTAGGATACAAGAATTTTTTATACAAATGATTTTAGGACTTGATTCATATGAATGTGCTTAGGCTGTTGGAATTTCAAAGATCGTGTTTAACTATTCGTTTAACCCATTTCGTGTTTTAAATGAAGTCTTTTATTCATCAAAAATCATTTTAATTTGATAATTCCTACTAAGCACTTCACTTTTAGAAAATTGTCATGTCTGCTATTTTTTCTTTAATTTTCTATTATCTGACTTTTAGTTCGTGGAGTAAATGCTAAGTTCCAATCTTGGCAGGAGACATTGGAAGTTAAAGGTTTTAGATTGAGTAGAGTAAAAATATAATATATGGAATTTGAGTTTAGTAGTAGTAGTAGATATATCAAGATAATTGTTAAAATAGGAGATGACAAGTTATTTGTAAAAGTTTTAAGTACGGAGGTTCATTTTTGCAAAAAGATGGAGCATAGATATGTTTTACATTGGATGCAAAAAGGATGATTGCAATGAAAGAGGACATTAATTATTCTTTGTGATTTAAGGTGCCTCTAAAGGTTAAAGGAAAGTTTAACAAAATAACCGTTAAATTTACTATGTTATACAAAGGTAAATGTTGAGTTATAAAGTGAGCATACAAACAATAGATGAGAATTGTAGAAATGAAGATGTTAAGATCGATGCATGGACATACGAGGATGGATAAAATAAGAACTGAGAATATTAAGAAAAAGTTGGGGTTGTACCTATTCAAGCCTCTGAGAGATGTATTTTAGATGGTATGAGCGTGTACCTAAGCGGCCAATAAATTATAGTTAGGCGATGTGAGAGTATGACAAATACACATATTAATTATGAAAGAGGAAGATCAAAGAAAATTTGATTAGCAATAATAGAATAGTATAAACTTTATTTAAATATATATGAGAATATAGTAGGGAATTGACGTAGAAGGATCCATATGATCCATATAGCCGACTTAGTGGGATGAATGTTTGTTGTTGTCTTGTTTGCTGGAGCTTGGATGTAAAGTTCTAGCCTTTGACCTTATGTGACCTGGTATACAGCAATGTAGAGGATGATTTTTAAGAGATTTGAACTTTTCCAGTACCATTTAAACTGCAGTGGACAATAATGATAGCAGGCTAAAATTCAGGGAAAAAAATGATTGCTCATAATTGTTCTAGACAGTCTACTTTAATCAATCATCAAACTTTATCCACGTAAGAATGTTAGTCAACATGGGTTCACACATGATAGTATCCTACTTTTATACTCGAATTTTGCAGATCGATCGGAACTTTTAACAGAATGCTACTGCTTGATGAAATTTATACAGTTGATTCCAAATATCCTTAACTGGTTATTCTGTTCTTGTATTTCTCCACTGTAATCCACTTGTTTCATTAGATATAATCTTCAAATCAAGCGACTTTAGTAAGATTTGGAATATGACTAAACTTAATGTTCCAGTTTGATTGTTCTGTTTTTGGTGCAGGTTCATGTTAACAGAGCCATGTATCACATAGATGTGTTCCTCTCTTTGATCTACATAATGAAGTGGCTAACCTCTCCATGTGTGTTGGCTTTTTAAGGCGGCAAACACCCTTCAGAATCTGTTAATAGTTATCGGCTGGCAGCCTCCTGAGTTCATACTCGCAACAGAAGTGCCAGTTCAAGGAAATGCCAAGTATTCCGACGCGTCAATCCCTTTTGTAAATATAACCGATGTTGTTTTCCTCCCCATTAGAAAATTCCAACATCCTAAGAAAGGGCTGTTACTGAATCTTACTGGAAACTTTGTTTTTACCCTCAAGCTGCACGCGAGTCTTATCTGCTATACATTTATGTTTTTTCTTCCATAATATAGCTTCATTTGAGGAATTTATGCCTGTATATAAACTTGCTACGCAGAAGTTGGGTAACACAGACAGCACCTTTCCTGGTTCATTAAAATGTTTCACAAATAGTGCATATGCTATCTTTATTCCACAAGCGTCGTTATTAAACTTGAACTGTTATCACTTTTGTAGGGACACAATTCTTGGGTATTCGACTTAAACTGCAAGTATTTATCTCGTAGATTTTTTGTTTCTGATAAGATTTCTTTGTGCCTATCTAAAGATGGCATTGTAGGCAGATTATTTTGAAACTATTGTGTTTGGATATCTTTAGCATCTTGTGGCAACCTATGACTAGAATCACTTGCTTTGATAAAGCAAATTGTGTCTGAGATGAAGCATGGCTACTTGGTACATAAGAATATGTAGGGAGATCTTGTAAAAATAGGAAGAGTATAAATAGGAAGAAAGGTTTTTTCAAATGTATTCTTTTTGTACATTTGTATTTTTTAAAAAAATTCATGTGTTCGTGCTTTGCTTAGCTTTGAAGGCAGACCTTCTCTCTCTTAGTTTATTAAGTCAATCCATTTGGGATTCAAATTTTGGTCTCCATATTGCTCCTCTAAATGTTGTAACAACTTCGCCACACTATTTCGAGTTGACTAATTGTGCAAAAGTCATGCCTCATCCTTCTTTATAACTTTGACATATCGAGGGATATTTATAAAATTAAATTTTTAGGAGGTGAAATGAAATTCACCCTTAAACTAATAAATATGAAATTTGACGAGCAACTTAATCAGTTAATCTATTCAAATATGAAGTATAACTCATGCGCGTTCAAAAACTTTGAATGACTTTCAAAATATTCATTTTTTTAATGGAATTTAAATTCTAATCCTTTTAATTGCTTCTAAGTGCAATATTGCACCGCACGAATTGAAACGTAAATAAATATGTTGTTACACGTGCAATAACTTGATTTGGTCCCTCCCCAATAATGGTGGAATGGTATAACGTTTTTTCAAATTTTTAGTGATATAAGGATGAAATTTCAATTTGAATGAATTAACGAATAATTTTTTTAATGAACGATTTAATAACGTTGGATGGATGAACAATTTACTATGAGTATTTTCCTATTTTTATCTGTCAACTAATTATAATAGCTGACAATTCAAGATTACCCTATTTGATTTGGGAAAAACAACAGATCCTTTCAAAGTTTCATTGTAAAAAATCTATTTTTTTCACTTTAAATTTGACATGGCCGTAATTTATCTACGGTATTATTTTGATGATTAAAAGATAAAAATTTAATACGCTTAATATTTAAAATAAAAAAGAAAGGAATACGTGGAAATAGTGTGTATATATATCTGTATATATGCTCTCGGATTTTTTTAAATAGGCGTGGACGCCGCTTGCCGAGCAGAACAGCCACCAAGCGATCGCTCGATCTCTCCTGCCGTTCTCCTTTCCAATCACAGACCATGAAACTTGTCCATCGTGATCTCGTCCGTCGCGGCCCCGGATGCGTCAAGGTCTTCTCTCACGTTTTTCTTTTCTTTGATTTTGCGGTTTTTGTTATATTTTTTTGTGCTGATTTTAGATTATGAACCCTAGATTTGTTCTGAAACCGAGAACTTATGCTTGGTGTTTATTCTTCCACAGATCGTCCCAGAGGAGGACGATGATATGTGGCATGCCTACAATCTGATCTGTATTGGCGATTCTGTTCAAGCTGTTACTGTCAGGTGTGGTTTCTTGTGTTACTTCTTCGATTGTCTGTGTCAGTGGCTGAAACTATGGGTCATAGAGGATAGTTGCTTCTTGTATTTTATATCGACCAGTGGGTTATAATTTGTCAATTTACCTTGAGCCCCTTAAGTTGGGGGATATATTTTAAGCTTGCTAGTTCACAATTTCAAATCCTACGGTTATTCTTTCTGTTAATTGTTTCTAACATGATAAAACTTTGGGAACATTAATTGCTGTGTGGAATGAGATCAATTTCCAATTAACTTTATGTTTAAGAATAATCTATTATTTATTCTTGCTCATGTTTTGGACTTAATACATTTTTGGGTTCTTCTAAGCACTGTGGGTAACGAATTTGTTGTCTCCTTTGTGCCACAGGAAGGTTGTACGTGATCTGGCATCTGGAGGCCGAGACACTGAGCGTGTTAAGTTAAAGTTGGAAATTAAAGTCGAGGTAAATTTAGTTTTATGAATTAATTGTACCATTTTGTATGGTAGTTATATCAAATGTTCCTGAGATTCGTTAGTGGATGAACTTTTATCCAGATTAGAATATGTGTTTGGCGAATTGTTAAGAATGAATTCTCACTATGCATGCCTCTTCTCGAGCCCCTCGAGGCTGTGAACCTTCTTGTCCTGCTACATGTATTCTTCCTGTTTGTACAACATCGTCTCCTTTCAATTTGAGCTGAGCATCTTCGTCCTCCTTAGGTCAGTGAACAACAAAGCCAACTTCCTTGAGCATTGCAAGCCCAAAATTTCTCTACTAGTAGGCATTAAACACCTTCTCTACGTATGTAATTCCTTCCTCCCTCCTCACAACTTTGCACTATCTCCTCTCTAAGTGGTACTGAGAATTGGTGTCGTTGTCCTTGCTTTTTCATCAAAATATTCTCTAAAATCCTTTTCTACTGATTTAAGGGACCAAGTGCAATGAGCATCATAACATGAGTACATGTATTTTAAGAGGCAAAAAAAAATTATTTTCTTGAGGTAGTGTTTCTCTCCCTTGCTTACATGGTGATTTTGTTAAGTTCAGGGTTCCAACCAAATGCCTTGGTTGACGAGGAGCACCAATTAAGAGGATAGCTTTCTTGATTGTGTTGCCAACCTCCGTCATCAACATGGTTCGGTGGGATTGTCTCTGTAAGTGAGAGATGTATATGTAATTTGCATTGCTCCCTATTGGATTATAGGGACTAAAAACTTAGAAGAGGGTAGTTTTATTTGGAGAACTGAGAAGCGAGGTTATGGATGAGTTATTTGTCTTGTGTTTATCCCCGTCCTATGTTTATAAATGGTATGGGTCCTAACATTATAAAATTTGGCTTCCAGTTGAGTTTGGATGAAGAGGACAATGAGTTTGGTTATGTTGACATTCATGAATATTTGATGAGACCTTTGCTCCTAAATATGTATTGGGTGATGTCTATGAGGAATGAAAGAATTTTGCTAAGTCCCAAGGCGAGACATTAAGATTTAAACCTTGAGTATGATTTACTCGAAGTTTGTGTTGGTACGATCCATCATGGAATTAGTACGTTAGGGTGGTGATAGAAGCTTTGGTTTTGAAAGCGAAACAAGGTGAAATATTAGTTATTTAGTAGGTATTACTATGCACATATGCTTATGTTGAGGATATAATTTGAATAATGACCACTAATGTTGTTGGGGGACAGATATGGTTCACCGGAGTGGATGTGTGATGTCAAAAGTTTTAAAACCTAGTGTCGGACTTAGAAAGTTGTCATGTTCATTGGTGATTGGGGTAGAGGGTTATGGAAAACCCCAGGAGTAGTTTGATTGAGATATTAGCTCTTTTGTTGACTTGACCTCAATAAGATGGTAATCAATATGCTTGGGTTGAAATCCTATCTTGACAAAAACTCCTTTAAATATTTTGTTATTTTACTTATGTAGTTCATTATTTATCTTGGATCCTTCATGTGCAGATGTTATAATGCGGTTGTTTTACTTATCACGCTCAAAGATTTTGTTAATAACTTCTTAGAGTTAATATTGTTGTTTAACATTACTTGAATATAATTATTATTTTTAGTTTGCTTTAGAGTTATTATTGTTATTTAACAATGCAAAGATATATCTCTTATCTTGCTCATGCATGACTAGAGATTGACATTATGGTATTGATGTATACTTATAGTAGCATGTTTGAATCATACATATCTTAACATAGAAAATTGACTGCGTACTTGCCATACATTGGTTAGGGTATGAGGAGTATATTTCATGCATCTTGATGCATCTGAGGGGATTTTAGTTTGGTGACTATAGAGTGCCCTATGGGTGATGGTAAGGCAAGTGATAATTAGGGCCACAAATATTTAATTAAGGATCATATGACTTTAGAGAGATTTTGAGTGTTGGGGTTGGGGTCATGGACCTTATAATATTTGTTAATACCTAACTGAAGAACTTATGAATTTTAGATATGTTGTGGACCTGTGATTGTTAGGTTCTACCTAATTAGGGATCACATGATTGGAGGAATTGTAGGTCTGTGACTGTTAGGTATTGTTGACACCTGATTGGACATCATAAGGGCCATTACAATCATGGCGGAATATGGAGGTTATGGTATTTTTTTATCATCTAATTTGAGACTAAGTTACCTAATAGATAGTTTGTGGATTTAAGGTGGTTAGGTGTTACCCTTTTTTTTTGGATAAATAAAATTTATATCACGAATCAGAGAACAAAAATTGGTCTTGAGGAGTTCCTTATGTCTAACAAAGCATCAGATTAGAGAAAACACCTAGGAACCGGTATACATGAATTTGCACACATTTGAAGATCCTTTCAATGTCTAATTTTCCCTCACCAAAGAAACTTCTATTTTGATCATTCCATACAAAATGAATCATAGATGACAAGGCAAGATGACGAGCCTTTGTAAGCATCCATTGTCATAGTAATGTTTTTGGAAGACTCTCAGCATAGTTGGTAGGTGGATATCTTCGGTCGTATATGGAGCCAATCTCTGATTCTCCTCCATAATTCGCAATAGGGGGCAGCTGAAGAATAGGTGCTTGTCTCCGGTACCTGGCCACAGAAAGTGCATTGATCTTCTAAGTAATCCTTTGTGGGAAGACGCCTCTGTTCCAATATCCAGGAGGTGACTGCATGACTCGACTATAAGTCTTCCACATATTCGGGTCCATGGCTTCTTAGGACTAGGATGCCTAAAAAACATCAGACACCCATGCTACTCCATCCTGATCGAACTAGTCTGCTAGTCTATGTCTAACAGCCTCCGGGGACCCAACAACCAATAATATAAGATCTCGTATCTATAGTAGTTGCTTGATCAGAGGAGAATCTGAGTGGGTTGCCTCCTACGTCCATACATCGACATGCCTCAGTAAGTATGATGGACCCATTTGATCCAAAAGGCGTCCTTCTTCGGTTTATCCACCACAAAACATTAGTTAGGAGGGCTAGGTTCCAAGCCCGCAAGTGTTGAAATCCAATCCACGTACCGTCTTCTTTAGGCTTGCACATATCTACCCATGACACTAGGGGATGCTTAGAGGTCCATATGAAAGACCTACAGATGTTGTAGATACTGCCAATGACACCTTGCGGTAGTGGCAAGATGGATAACCAGAAGCATCCCACTCCCTGAAGCATAGAAGTGATGAGATGTTACCTAACTGGAGATATTGTGGACTTGTGATATTTGGGTATTATTGATGCCTAATTGGATATTACAAGGTCTTACAGTTCCAACATGATGCTGAAGTGTCCCTTTGGGTTGATATCAGTGACAGTTTTTTTAATGGTTGAGCATGTGGTTTACCTAAGATGTTGCATAGAGGTTTGAGATGGAGTTTGGCATACCTTTGTGATGGATAGACATGAGATGTTACGGTGCATTTGCATTTATGTTTCTTCTTATATTATTTTCTATCCTTGTTCTTTGCCCTTTATGGGTGGTTATTTTACGAGGTTATTGACATTTTTTTTCTTCTACCATCCCCATGCGAACCTATGGTCAGTTGTTAGATGTACTTCTACTGTTGTTGTGATACCAATAACATTGTAATGCCCCTTGTGAATGCTTTTTGACTGTGGTTAATTACACCAACACGGCTGTCACAAATCTAGCACAAAAAGTCATCAAGCTAATTAAAGGAAAACTTTGGTGGATAAATATAAATGCTTTGAAGTAGCTGATTCGGTTGAATTCCATTCTTTAGAAACTGTGATGAAACAACGGTATAAAGCACCATATTGAATGGTCAAACGACTTGGGGTAACACAAGTATAAAGCAGCCTTGTCTTAGTGAAAGATGTGTGGAAATCATGAAAAAGGCAAAATGGTAGATGGTTTGTTATCTCCTCTGTTTCCTTTAAGTTTGGAGGATTCTTATGTTAATTCTACCTTTGAGAATCTGGTAACTAGTTTGTGAATTTGAAATTTGTAAATAAAGTAATAGCTTTGTTCTTTCTGGAAAGATAGTTACTTATTTGGTTGCTCTAATTTTTTTAACCATGATTTGGTGACTTTGCTAATAGCTTTCTCCATTGCCTATGTTGCAACTAGAAATAAAGATGATTTGCATCCAATAAATTCATGGATACATTTCTTGTTTCACCTTTTAACCTAAGACACATACATTTTTGTTAGCCTATTATGTTCAGTTTATACAACTAAATACATTGTATTGGTTAATTCTACTATTATGTTTTTAACTTTTTGTTCTAGACAACACTCTCTTAGTTTTACTTTAAGTGTCAAGCATTGCATTTTGGTTGATGTTGTATCCGTGTAACTTAATCAACTCTCTGATGCTGAACATTGTGTTTTTCTTTCAGAATGTGGATTATGATAAAGAGGGATCAGTATTGCGTATAAGGGGAAAGAATATCCTTGAGAGTGAACATGTTAAGGTACCTTCTTCCTTGAACATGTTAAGTTCTCTGAACTAAGCTTAGCTTTTTCACATGACCAACTTTCTAGAGTTGCTAATTTGCATGACACAGATTGGACAATTCCATACGTTAGAGATTGAGCCGCATAGGCCACTTTTGATAAGAAAGGTACCATCTGATTTTCTACCAAAAAATTTCAATTAAATAATCTTAATACTTTTTTCTGTCTGTTGGAAATTCAGAAAATAGCCCTGAAATTTCCCTAGTTTAGATATAGCTATTGAGTATAAAGTCTTACCGTGCCCTAATTTTTATCTTTCTACTTTGATATTTAGTCATTACATATACAGAATACATAAACTGTTCTGTTGCTCTTGAAACCATGCTGCAAACTATTAACTTTATTATGTGTTTGATGTAACTTACACAGGAAATCTTATTAAAAAATAGAATTTTTATTAGTCAAAATATGCCTGTTACATTGAAGCGGCACCACTTTAATAGTCTCAACCAAAATAGGAGCAAATGCTCTATTAAACTCATAAAAAGATTCCAAGCCAAAATAGAACAATTATTCAAAATTCAATATCAATTCAAAATTTTAAATTGTTTGGCATCAATGTTGACAGTCTTTGTTGTCAAATAAATGGTGGATGATCTCTCCCATAAAGTCATACCTTGAAACAGTAAGCTTTTAAATACTTTGATTGCATTGCCCGTCAGGAAAATATTCTGACTTAAGTATTGTTTTATTTTGTTGAGTTAATTACTAGTAAGATAGCTTTGACTTAATGCTTAAATAAATTCCATCTAGTTGTCCCAAATTGTTTGGACTTACATGGATATAGGTTGATAATATTTGTTGGCGTGTGTTCCTGTTATTCAGTTTTACATGATCATTCTTCTGACTATGCACCTGCGATTCATTTTCAATTTTAATTGATCAATTCTCCTGATTCTTTAGGAAATTTGGGACTCAGTAGCTCTTGATATTCTTTATCAAGCTTGTGGTATGCTCCCTTAATTTGGATAATGTTCTTGAGTATTTTCCTTTTTTTTGTGCCTTTTGCCAAGTTGCTGTTTCTCTTCTTAGCTATGTAAGGTTCTCTTTTACATGACATTAGTATTCCTAATTGTTGCAAAATAGATATTTTACATATTAGACCTTGGAATATCTATTGCCCACTTCATTCTATCAACAGAACCAGTGTGTGTGAAATCATGACATTATAGGACTTTTTTGGAAGCACATAACATCATAACTTTGAGTGGAAAGTTGGGTCAATCAGGATGTCATGTTGTTTTTTTTCTGCCTGCCTTCATAAGATAGAGAATTTGAAAGTGTAGAATCTACAAGAGATAAAGCATCAAGGGTGAAAACTGAGATGTCTCCCCTTTTATCTAAATGATTAAAATGGCACCGTTTGGATTTTCCAAAATGCCTTGGTCGTCCTCCCCTTCATTGAAATTGTTGATGCAGATCTCCTGGTCTGCCTCCCCTCATCAGTTACCATCATAGTTGTGTCTCCCTCCCCTTGTCTGCATTCCCACCTCCTTGAGCTTGTTGCTGCAAATGTGTGCGAAGTTGTGTCCCTCATCGTGTTCAAGGTCTCAACCACCATTGTGTGCGAGGTTGTGTCTGTTGTTGCTCGTGAGATCACAGTCGCTACCATGCACGAGGTTGCCACCACGTGCATGAGGTCGCGATTGCCCTCGCCACCGACTCCTTCATTGTTGGTGATCATGTTGCCTTCCTCCTCTGTGCGATGCAGTGTTCACGATCTTGTGTGTGGAGTCGTGACTCGAGCGGGGGAGTGAAGAGAGACAAGGGAGCGGGAGTGTGCCGTGGCCATGATTATGATGTCGATGGAGAAGGGGAGGATGATGGGTACATTTTGGGAAAGTGGGGTGCCCCTTCAATAACATCCAAAATAGGGCCCTTTTGATTTGGATTAAAAGGGGCGCCCTTTTTTTTTTTTGCCCAAATATCAACCTACTATACTCAATCAAGATAATTTTGAATCCTTAACAAAAAAAAAGGTCATGCTATGTTATGGAGAACACACAACCAACCATTTCATATACAAATATAGCTCTTTACATCAAATGAAAGGAAAGGAAATATTTGATAGTGTAAAGTTGTAATGGTTGCAATATGATCCTTTTGAACTTCATTAATTTTGTAAGACGAGTAAAAGTGCTCCATAAGATTTTGCTTATATCATTGAATCTGTCTATGGATAAACACACTTCTTTTTCTCAATGTAAACTAAAAAGTAATTGTCCTTCTGTCACGCATAATTGAGATTGAAAATTCCATTAGATTAATCATTTTAACTGGTAATTTGATTGGGTTCTTACATAGCTTCCCTCTGCCTTGAGCATCATCATTTAATCTCTTCAAGACATAAACAAGTATTAGCATATCTTTGCATCTTGTTCTTTATTTTTTTCTTAAGTTTTATCCTTGATAAGTTGCAACTAATTTATAGATCCTGGTGCCAGTGCTGACCTTGCTGTTTTACTTATGCAAGAAGGACTTGCTCACTTGTTCCTTGTAGGGAGAAGGTACTGATACTAAAACAATTGAACTTAGAAGTGTCCTGAAGACCCTTGCTACTTGAATTTTTTTGATTACTTATTTTACTAGACTACCTGTAAGAATGTCATTACCTACACGCTTTAGAACATTTTACCATGCACTTATTGCCATAGATCGTCTAGAAAGTGTTTCTGTGTCATTCTTTTTGGTCTATTTTATCGCTAGCCATTACTAATATGGATTACTTGTTATCTCAAGCACCTTTTGTTTTGTTTCTCAAAAAAGGCAACCTGGTGCATGAAGCTCCTGCCATACGGGGTCCCAGGGTAGGGTTTATTGTACGTAGTCTTACCGTACTTTGTAAGAGGCTGTTTCCAGGATTCGAACCGTGACCTTTTAAGTCACATGGCGTCAACTTTACCTTTTTGTTTCTCAGTCTAATAAAAAAATATCCCCAACATGGTTTGAGAAGTCACTTTCTATGCTACCTTCTCCGCTTATCGAGATGTTCAAAGAATTTGACACCTAACATTACACTGTGTGTGTCTGCATGCCTTGAAACTAACTAGCTAATTAGTTGATCTATCATGAATCAGCATAACTACTACTCGTGCTCGAATAGAGACCTCTATTCCTCGTAAGCATGGACCTGCAGTTGCTGGTTATGAATCGGTATGCTCTACACTATTCAACGTGACTGGTCTTGGCCATGTCCTTTAAAGCAGAAATTAATAGGATCTCTTTAATTGTCAGGCTTTGAAGAAATTTTTTGAGAATGTTCTCCAGGTAACTTCACTGTTTTACATCCTTTTAGACTAATTTTCTGTGGAAGTTATATCAAGGTTAAGTGAGAAAGCTTCATATCCATTCCGCTTGTTGGGCCTGATAAATGATACATCTCATACAGGTTTTTCTGAAGCATATTGACTTTAAAGTTGTCCAATGCGTAGTTCTTGGAAGTCCAGGCTTCACAAAGGTTCAATCGATTAACCTTTATAAAACACATTTTGAACAGCTTGTCTGTCATATCTGATGACCTTGATGATTCTGCTACACTGCTATTTTCTTAACATTGGTGCTATGTTCTTCTCTGGTTGATTTTTTTTTTTCATTTATTCCAAAATTTCAAGTTTAACTTAAGAACTAGCTTTGTAAATCATAAGGTCCTTAAAAATTTTTAAAACAACATATTTTTTTCTTCACTTCTACTTATTAAATACGGACAACTTGATGGTTCATTATTAACATTTAAGAGAAAAAGTGAAGAGAATATTAAATCTATCTCAAGTCTCAATTGTTATTAACAAAGAAAATTTATCACCCTACTAAATCCTACCAAAAACAGGCTCCTATCTCAAAAGGTATTTCTAATGGGAAGTTAGCGCCATTAAACTACACTCATATTGAGTCTTTAGGATAGTACCTTCAGTTAAAATAGGATTTATATGAGTTGGACAACTAAACTTACACGAAAGAGATTAAAATCAATAAATATTTATGGAGAAGCTGGTAGGTCTATTGCAAACATATTCAAGGTTCAAGGAATTCTTGGACCAACAATCTCTCTTGGTCAACTAGCATGCGATCACAGTCTATTCAGGCTAACCCAAACAATTGACTAGGACTTCACATGGATAATATGATTTTTTTTAAAAGGAGATCGGTCCTATTTCTAGAGTTTAATATTAGAACGACTCCATTTTGTCAAAAGGCTGATTCTATCTTAACATACTTATTTCTCTTAGGGACCCTTCATGTATTGAGGATATAAGTGGGAGTAGCTTCAATGAGAGGTTAATACACTATAGAACGGGTATCAAGCTCATTGAACTCTTGATGTTAACACAAATGTTGAGGAGAATTTAAGATATTATAGAATCACTTTTGTAGTTGAATTTTACTTCAGTGAGTCTATGCACCCTTTTCACAGTTTGAGTATGTTAGACATGAGTGTTTCTTTTTAGACTGAAACATTTTAGTTTGTTAAAAAAATTTCAACTTATGCATCTGTAATGCTTGAAGAAATTGAAATTCAATTTGGCACGTTTTCTAGTGCTGTATATGTTATTCAACACTTGCTTTTTTATATTGCATTACAGGATCAGTTCCGTGACTACTTGCTTTTAGAAGCAGAACGAAGAGATTTGAGAGCCATAATAGAGAATAAATCACGCATAATTCTCGCTCACTGTAATTCTGGATACAAGTGAGTTCCGAACTCTTGTTTTAACTATATCTTTTTCCTGAGTAAGACAGCCGAGTCCAAAAATATCTTTTAAGATTGACATGAATACAAGCAGTAAAAACTTAGAATACAATCAAGTCAAACTTACCTAAAAAACACTGGCAACTATCCAACTAATACAACCTAGACCATTAAAGACTTCATCAGCAGATTGCCAGTGCCCTCATGGATCAAAAAGCAATAGCCTTTCTAGCATACATTCTTACACACAGCTGCTGCTCTATCTATCACACATCTTGGCCTTGGTCTCTTAGGCCCCAAAGCAGAAGTAGAATAAGTGGTCTTTATCCTCATGAAGTCTATGATAATGCACAAGCAGTACTAATGCCTAATGGTAACTCCATACTGGTAATTTTTAAATTTGAATTATTTCAATTACTTATGGTTTGTTGTGATTAAATATGGAGTTTGAGTTGTTTACACCTCACAGGAACTATATAAAATATAACCTCTTCTTTTAAAAACTTATCTTTTACTTGTTATTTAAAGTTTGTCCATGGAAGCTTCAAAATGTTCTCTTCTTCGGTAGATATTTCATGCTTGTAACTTATATTTTGTCGTCAGTAAGTTAGTTGACTTGTATGCCAAGTACCTATTAGCACAATCATAACCACCCACTAGTGTGGCTATTATTAATTGTTAAAGTTCCTCTTGAACATCTATATATTAGTAGGAAACATCATCTTTATATGTCCACTCTCCGCCTGTGGCCATATTTGCACTATTTCCCTGAGTGAAACTATGTTGGACCTTGCTTGGTGGTGATGCGTATTTGTTTTCACTTGTTTCGACATCACGTTTTGACATTCTAAGCATTTGCTTGAAACTGATTGTCAACATTTTAAATGAGAAGGTTTTCGTAATTCATTTTTTGTCCATTTTTTTCGCAGACATAGTTTGAAGGAGGTGTTGGATGCCCCATCAGTAATGACTTTAATAAAAGACACAAAAGCTGCACAAGAGGTAGTATGAATGTCTCGTCTTGTCTGTTTTTCAGATTTGTGCCTTGTTTTCATATCACGGTTTCATTTTTTTATCCACATCTTTTTTGTGATAACTTGCTAGAATATGTAAAGAATTCTTTTCTTTTTCAGGTTCGTGCGTTGAAGGATTTCTATGCTATGCTTTCAAATGTAAGGCTTCTTGAACTACTACTGGCATGAGCTTGAAGCATTTGTTTTTCATAAAAATGAAAGGTTCATTTTTATAACAACAACAACAATAACAACCAAGCCTTATCCCACTAGGTGGGATCGCCTATATGGATCCTTATACGCCATGGGCTCTGTCCCCTATTATATCATCATCTATATTTAAATAACTTGTATCTTGTTTTATTGTTGTTAACCAAATCTCTTTTGACCTTTCTCTCCCTATGTGCGTATTTGGCTTCACTTTTATACATTAAAAAAAAAGATAGCATATGCAGTTACAAACCTTCGTTGACCTATATATATAAATTATCCTTGTCACTCAAGGCTTTGCTAATTAAACTAAGAATTTAATTGACCACTTTTTGTTAGATTTGTCACTGCAGTGTCTGTCTAAATTCACAGTTTTATGCTTCTAATGGAGATATTGAAGGAACATGAAAGCCATTTAAAGAACTTTAAGCTCATTAACATGAAGTCTTGGTGATGCTTTTTTCAGACCATATTTATATTATGCTTTGATACCATCTTTTTGAAAGTGCAAACCATGTGCATATACAGGATTCTGCACGTGCTTGTTATGGGCCAAAACATGTTGAGATTGCACATGAGCGAATGGCCATCCAAACACTTCTGATTACAGACAGTCTTTTTAGGTAAAACATAATCTTTTGCAACTTCTCCATTCTCCATTTACGCATTAGAGTCATTTTATGTCACATAACCCATCTGTTCACGCTCTTGTTGCAATTATGTGCATAAAAGTTGTCCTAGAATGATATTTTTGACAAATTTGCAAACAATTGTTTAGTTTGTGAAATTACCATATGCTTGTTGGTCTTGCCAACTAATATCTTGATGGTACCTTTGTGATGATCTGATCAAGCAGAAATTTACTAAACTATGGAAGCCAGTTAAGGAAACATTTGTCACAATGGCTCACCATATACTATACTATAATAGCAGTTCTTTGTTTAAGAATAATATTTTCTTATCTTGAACAAATTCTCATCTTGCTTGTAAAGAAAGAAATCGGACTTCAAAGTTGTTCACCCAGTTGTTTGTTGACCAACCTATAGGAACTTAGCAGCCTGAACTTTTATGTGCTGTCACATATGAAGTCTACATTTATTTGCATGTAGGACTTTGAATGAATTTCTTTCCCCATCTTGGCGATGCTCTCTTTCCCCCTCTATCCTGGTGTGCTTTGACACCATCCAAAAATCCTCTCTATCTTTTTCACCAACACAAGCTGATTAAGGTTTTCACAAGGCAAATGGATTTCTCTCCCCATCTCACTAATGACCTCTTGTTCCCCTCTCTCTCCCTCCACCTCTCTCTTGGTGTGCTTTGACATCATTTGGCAACCCTATCTTTTTTGTCAACACAAGTCAATTAAGGTGAACACAAGGCGACTTTGAGTTTCGCAGAAACCCAATTGTAATCTCCTCACGGATGATCTTTACATTATGATAAATTTTCCTTCCCTTGGTTATTTATAAATTTTTTAATCTATTGGTTAACCTTATACGTTGAATAAATTAAATTTCAGATTATATATATATATATATATTTATATAAACTCATTTTGTGTAGTTGAAGATAGTTGCAACCGCTTCAACAAGCACAACCATGATGATTTTTCTAAATTGATAAAAGAGTATGCTCTCATGGCAATTGATGTTCTGGGAGTAGTTCACAATTTGTTTGATAGTGAAGTATAATTTACCATTTGGATATTTTCTACTAGTTCCTTCTGATAAAGTTAGAGTCACTAATAATGGCATATATGATTGAGAATCTAAGATCAAGAGACTCAAGGATTAAGGATAAACTAGTTAACTTTCCTATAAAGGATGTGACTTTGATACTATGATTGTGGTGCCATTGCAAATTTGATAATAAAAAAATAATTGGTTGGCTACGAAAATCACTTTATAGATTGATTCTGGAGTGTCAGATTGATTTTGGCAATGACACGGCTTTGGTACTATGATCATGGTGTTGTTGTTGCTTAGGTGCGATTAACCAAGAATGTGGAGACTTGTAGCTTTTCATTTAGAACTTTGGTAATTAAAAAATAACTTGTGAATTATTGAAAAGCACATCATATTTTTTCAAAAGGTCATGTTGACCCCAGGCGCCTCACACGGCCAGCTCCACAGCCATTTGTAAAGAGGTAAATCAGGAAATCGAGCAGGCCACCGCATGTGAGGGTATTTTCTGTGACTTCGTCGAGACCCTTGTCCATTTCTGCAAACCAACCAACTCGGCTATGCCCTGGGGACATTGAAAAGCACATCATAGATTAGTGCCACAGTGTCCAATTGATTTTGGTGATGACACTATATTTTTAATGACATTGTACATCTTCTCGACCATTCTCTTCTCTTGAAAAAAATTATGCAGTACTAGCGGCCCTAGTGAAGTACATAGAGGACGTTAAACACTTACAAGAGCACAATCACTATTTTAGTTCTAGTTTTTTTAATATCAGAACTGACCACTGCTGCAGATAAAACAGGTACTAAACCCACCTAACCAGTCAATTTACAGTAGCGGTCAATTCTAATGCCAAAAAATTAAGAACTGCAGTTGCCTGATTGTATTCTTGTAATTAAAATCATCTGTGTATCTCTAGGCCTATGGTACCTTATTTTTTTCTACTAGAAGTGAAAAGATTTACAATACCATTAATCTGACCAATGTGGTCTCATCACCTGAATCACTTAAAAGCTACAAATGTTCTTTTTTGCTAATCACATGAAATTGCCATGATACTACAATCCTAATATCAAAGCTACATCGTTTATAATAAACTTAACTAATTTTTCCTTAATTGTTAAGAATTGTCTCTCTTGATCTCAATTCTCAATCATATAAGTATAATTGTTTATAACTCTAATTTTATTGAAAGAAATAGTAAAATGTATCCAAATGGTGAGACAATTACCATTCTGTATTGTCTCTCAGTCAACTGTACTTTGCTGCCAAAATTGTTGCAAGCTTTATTTACATGGCATCAACTACCTATGAGAGGACTCTTTTTTCGTCCAAGCACTGTCCATCAATTTGAAAAAACCTTTATCGGCAATTCTTGTTGAGGTGGCCAGAACTATTATTCTTTCTTTGGCAGTTTTTTTGTCCGAATTTCACAATACGGCAAATATAAATATAGTATTGTATTAATACTCCAATTTAATTTATCAATGTATAAGGCTAACTAATGCATTTAAAAAATTTATCTATAACCAAGGGGGAGGAGAAGTGCAAACTCAAAGCTGGCTAGTGTTCTGCCTGATTGGTTTGTTTTGCCGAAGAAGCTGGGATTTTGATAACATGCTGTAAAATAAAAATAAAAATCTATTAGGGTTAAAAAATATTAAAAGTGCCATCCATGCAGGACAGATGTGCACGAAAGGGGGCCTCAACTAGCTTCAGTGTGAAGGAGGCCTTCACCAAGCTCTGCCCCTATTATATCACTAGATGCCATATTTTGATGGATCAAGACCAGGGAGACAGTAAATAGGCTTATGGAAGATATCCAAGCTAGCGGTGGCCTGATTTTAGTTGGTCACTATGATGTGTAATTTTATACGTTCTCACAAAGACCAAATTTCATTTTTGGCCTTTGTAAATTTTATACCTTGAAGGAAAAAGTTGCAAACTTGAAGCTGACTGACCTCTTGTTCGGTTGTACCCAACTTTCTAAAGTAATATTGTTATTTGATGAACATTTTTTGTCAATGAGTTCAATTGCATTTGAAGGCAAAATTTTATTAGAGGACTGATAACCAGAAAAACCATTGGCCTCTGGGAAAGCGAAAGAAATAGGCAGTACATTTACACCACAGCAAGTGGGGAATAATTCATATGCTATATGTTTTCATTATGTTACTTTTTTCAAGAACTATATGTGACAATTGTTTGCAATTAGTTTGTTTATGAAGTCTTGGATTTAGCATGTTACTTCATAATCTGTCTAGTTGATTATCTATTTTAGTATTGCAGGTTTTACATTTCTTTTGCTAATTATATTATACATTTACATAATTTTTTTTTCCAGAAATTCTGACATTGCCACAAGGCAAAAATACGTTAAATTAGTTGAATCAGTGAAGGAATCAGGTGGCAATGCGCTTATTTTTTCCTCAATGCACGTATCTGGAGAACGTAAGTTATGTAATTGAATATATTCTTTTCATTGTAATTTGTCTCTCAGCATTGTTCTTTCTTTTTCAAATGAACAAATCTATAACATGGTGTTCTTTTCCAAGTTACAACATTCATCAAATGAAATTTGTTGTTTCATCATCCCGTCTTTTGTCCTGTTTGTGTTGAAAACAGAGTTGGCTCAGTTGACTGGAGTTGCAGCTATACTGAGGTTTCCCTTGCCAGATTTGGAAGACATTGAGATGTGATCGATCAATCAATCAACTATAGGGAGCTTTTAAGTTATTAATGTAAAGCTTCATCTGTCATCAGCTCTTCCCTTAGTGAGCAGAAAACCATCAGCGGTATAGATTATGTAAAGCCAATGAATGATGTGTGATTCAACAAGTAATGTTGGAAATTCTCTCTCTTAATTATGTAATTAATATTATGTATCCTTGCTCATGTATGCACTTTGGTGTTTTTTTTTCACCAAGTCACTAGGGCAACTGCTGAATTTTCGATGAGAGTCAATTGAAAGGAGTCCATGTGCACACTTTGTAGCTTATTGTTAATTTATATTTTCTTTTTTCCCCCGAAAATTCTGTATTTTCATTCAAGTTATAGTTGATTTAAAGCATGAGTAATTGACTGATAGAGCGTTTGCTTAGAAGAAGGAAGCCAACTTCGCCAATCAACTTCTTGATTACATAGAAGGTAAATATTGTAGAAAAAGTTTTGTTGTTAGAGAATATGATATCTATTGCAGGATTGCTCCTTTTTATATTTGCTCGCAGAACAGTTTCCTGTCAAATTTTAATAGATTCATCGGTTTACATGTGCATATATGATTCAAAATAATAGGATGCTGGTCTCGGGATGAGGATGAATCCTCAGGTAGAATGAAATTTATGCATATTACAATGGAAGAATTTTATTTCATACAGTATTTCAAGGCTAAATCTGTCAGTTCGTTTCTTTTTGGCCCCAACTTACCAGCTTAAATGTGCTTCTTAGTGAACTTCATTTTGCTCACTCAAACAATAAGTTCAGCAGTGATTGCTAGTTGCAAGAATCAGACATTCTGGAACACAGTCAAATTAAGAACTATCCATCAATCCGAACGACATGATCACAACTGAGAAAGTAAATAATCAGCGGTTATGTTGCTGTGTGATCTATCATCCCCGAGCTTATACACTGTTTTTTTGTATCCAAGCAAGTGTGAACTGTCTCATCCTCTACTACTGCCTCTCTCTCTCTCTCTCTTTCTAATTGAATTGACTCTTTATATATTTATGTATGTCTGTTCCTCTTTTGGCCGCGCTTCCCATCATAGTCTTCGTCCATGGAGTCAGCAAAGGAGACGGATAGATCACCATAGAGATCGACGGCGCGGCGGATGTTGTTGTTGAGCTCTCGAATCAGGCCGACGTTGCGGCTGAGGTCGTCGGGGATTTTGGAGTTGTGGTTCTGGTTAATCTCGTTGATCAGGAGCCTGTTCTGGTCCAGGATGCTCTGCACCTGCACGAAGCTCTTTTGGAAGCTCCCCAAAACTTTGCCCTCGACTTGGCTTCTGTTGCCGATGACAGACAAGGTATCCCTCTCCATCGTGCCCTTTTCTTTGTCGCCCAATGCCCTACAGAAAACGAAACAATTTAATCCAATGAAAAGGATACGAGATTGGATCGAAGAAAGCGGAAAAACAAGGGAATGATAGAGCACGAAAGACACAGATTGGGGGAAAAAATATCAGCCGTGGCGGCTCCATTTCAGAAAAGCTGGTCTGATCCTCACGAAGACATGATGCTCGCCTCATTTCACAGATCCGCTCGTGGAAACAATCAAGACGAGCAATCGGGGAAGGAAAATGGAAAGAAAACAGACACCGGAGGACGAACGGACGGACTGACGGACGGACGGAGGAGAAATAAAACCATGGAACCAAATCGGATCGATTGCCGAGGCCAAATTCATCATCCGCCCCAAAGCTCGGTAAGATACATATTTGATGATCAAAACGCATCGGAAAGAGATCTTTTTCCTGGCAAATTGGTGTGTCCTGAGGCATACCTCGGCAATGCGGAGGGCGGCGGCGAGAGGAAGGAGACGATGAAGCCGCGATGCCGTCGGAGATCTGATCGGATCCGGAAGCGGGGAGAGAGAGAGAGAGGGGTGAAGAAATCGAGGAAAATATTTGTCGCCGCGGGGAGAGCAAAGGCGGGGGCTGCCCCAAATATTTAATAAAATTTTAAAATAATAATTAAAATATAAAAAAAATCCGGATCCGGATCCGGCCCTTGGACACCACTGGGAAGCAGAGGCGGGCACGGGCTCGCCGACCAACTGTGGCCGCCGCGCCGCCAAAGAAGTTGTAAGCCATGGCGTGTGGGAAAACCTTCCGTTATTGTCACAGCTCTTTCTCATCCCTCAAGTCCTCCCTCTTCTCTTCCTCACTCCATCGCTACCCTTCCGCCGCGCGATCTTTCTCCTCCCCCGCCAGATCTACCGCCGTAGAGCACGTCGTCCTCTTCAAATTTCGCGACTTCGCCGACCAATCCAAGATCGACGCCGTTATGTCCGGCGTCCGCTCCTTGATATCCCTCGACGTTGTCGCCCACCTTACCGCCGGCCCCGTCCTCCACCACCGATCCGCCGCCGCCGGGTTCACCCACTTGCTTCACGGACGATACCGGTCCAAAGACGACCTGGCAGCCTACTCCACGCACCCCGCTCACGTAGCCGTCGTCAAGGAGCTCGGCCTCCCAATCCTCGAAGACATCTTGGCCGTCGATTGGGTCGCTGATCTCGATGGCCCGATGGTGCCTCCGCCCGGGTCGGCCATGCGACTGACCCTCGCGAAGCCGAAGGAGGGTGCCGAGTCGGAGCTCAAGGAGATGCTCGCGAAAGCTACGGCGTCGGCATCGGCGCGGACGGTCGGCGCGCAGGTGAGTTTTGGGGAAAACTTCTCGCCGGCCAGGGCCAAGGGGTACGGTGTGGGGCTCCTGGCAGTCTTCCCCGGTCTGGAGGAGCTTGATGCGATGGATGCGAGAGAGAAAAATACGGTGGATTCGGTGGAGGAGAAGGTTAAGCCACTCCTGGAGAGCTCCATTGTGCTTGATTTCGTGGTGCCGCCACCTTCTACTGATGATCTTTGATGTTTCTTCTTCGACTGCACACTACGAAGGTTCATTCAAAACTTCATTTTCTTTGTTACAATTCATTGTTTTCCTAGCAAATTCCCTCGAAGAAATAGTTTGCTTTGCAGAATCTTGTTTTTGTAGGCGATATACTTAGAATTATGCTTTCATGGAAATAAAATGTTAGAAAATTGTTCTGCAAAGGTTCGTGCAAAACTTCATCTTCTTTGCTACAATTCATTGTTTCTTTTTTCTTTTCAAACGCCCTCAAAGAAATAGCTTACTTTGCAGAATTGTGTACTTGTGGCATGTGTTCTTAGAATTATGCTTTCATAAAATGAAATTGTTAGAGAATAAAGTCATTATTCTTAGAAAATTGAACAGAATATGTATTTCTACAAAGGTTCATTCAAAACTTCATCTTCTTTGACTGCACACTACAAAGGTTCTTTCAAAACTTCATCTTCTCTGTTACAATTCATTGTTTTCCTTGCAAATTCCCTCAAAGAAATAGTTTGCTTTTGCATAATCTTGTTTTTGTGGGCGATATAGTTAGAATTATGCTTTCATGGAAATACAATGTTAGACAATTGTTCTGCAAAGGTTCATGCAAAACTTCATCTTCTTTGCTACATTTTGTTGTTTTCGTACCAAATGCCCTCAAAGAAATAGTTTGCTCTGCAGAATTGTGTACTTGTGGCATCTATTTTTAGAATTATGCTTTCATAAAATGAAATTGTTAGAGAATAAAGTCATTATTTTTAGAAAATTGAACAGAATATGTGTTTCTACAAAGATTCATTCAAAACTTCATCTTCTTTGGTATAATAATTCATTGTTTTCTTTGCAAATCCCCTCAAAATAGTAGGTTTGCTTTGCAGAATTTGTTCTTGTGGCAGATGTATTTAGAATTATGCTTTCATGGAAGGAAATTGCTAGGGAATAAAGCCATTTCTCCTTGAAAATTGAACAGGGTATGTATTTTTACAAAGGTTCATTCAAAACTTCATCTTCTTTGTTACAATTCATTGTTTTCTTTGCAAGTGCCCTCAAAGAAATAGTTTCTTTTGTAGTTCTCTGTATTTGTGGCAGATGTTCTTAGAATTATGCTTTCATGGAATGAAATTGTTAGGAAATCAAGCCATTATTCCTAGAAAATTGAACAGGATGTGTATTTCTTAGGTTAGTTTATAGAATAAAATATATGGATCATTTTATAGGAATTTTGTTAGTGGATGAGGAATAAATCTACACGACAATAAAACATTCCTTCAATCAATAAACATTGGCTTTTTGGCCTATTTGGCTTGCCTTATCCATTTGGTCTTTTGTCTCATCGTATTTGTTCCAAACAGGTTCTGCTCAAACAACCCGTTCCATTAGGTCCACCTCTTCATCTGAATCGTTCCTCAGCTTAATCAGCTCTTTTGCTCAGCATACCCAACCGATCCTATTTGACCAACATGATAGGTTTGTTTAGTCTGTTCATCCCACCCAACTTGATCAATTTGTTTGACTAGTTCGATTCACTCAACCTGCTAAGTCCTGCTGCTTGTTTAAAATATGTAATTTTTGGATAGCGAACTATGTAGAACATAATATTATTGCAGAAATTTGTTATTCCCTTGGAATGGAGTAAGAAATAATAAGAATGGTGGTTAGAGAACAACTTGGCAAATAGTACTTTAGTTCATTTTTTAAATTATTTCGCAAGACTAGCTATAAATTATTTCATAAGACTAGCCATAGTCCTTTGAACTTATCACCAGGTATTTCCATACTAAGCAGAAGCTTTTTGTCTTACCTGGTAGCTTGCATGGTTCTTATGCACTATCTGTTGCATTTAAAACTTATTTCATGTACTTGCTGTGTTCATTATAGGGATACCGGATACTCTCTTTTTCTCTTGTGAAAATTTTAGGTTGTTCTATTTCACAGAGTAACTATTTAAATAGTTTTGAGGTGACCAAATTGTAGGAATCTCCAACAATTTCAACTTCATGTCACACTTATTCCACTTGTAGGCTCTCAATTATGTTAGGCTTCTGCTGGACTCATCAGAGAATCCCTCAATCGGGTGCTAAGGGCTTCTTATTTTGCTCATTTTGCCTGATTTTAAGCAAACAATGTTATCCTTCACAACGAGCTTTCGCCTTAAATAGAACACCATTTCGTTTACCATGACCGAAACTCTTTTTCTTTGTTCTTCCTAATCTATGTTCCTCAAGTAATCTTGAGCATTCCAAACAAACCAATACAAATTAGAAGATAAATTTGCAGAGTTCTATGTGAAAGCCCTTGTATACGGTTGTAGGATTGGTCGAAATTATATTTTGACAGTTCGTGAGCTTTCGAGCATAATGATCATGATTAAATTTTGCAACTGTACAGAGGAGTCTCACACAGAACTGCGTAGGAGTTTTTTGTCTAGGACATGGACCAAAAGCTGGGTGTCAATGTGTTGCTTCGTTGAAGACCATCATCTTCCACCCAGTTGCTGATCGTTGCTCGATCAGTAGCCATTAAATCATTAAGATCCTGATAATTTCTGATGCCATCACCTCCTTTTGATTCAAATCCAAACTTTGCAATCGGAATGCCGTCGAAGTTTGTCTCTTCCCAAGCACCTAACTCAGAAGCCATGATTCTGCAACCATGTTCATGGCAGAACTGGAGTACTCTTCTGGGGCCAACGATGGAAGCATTAGAGGAGCATCCTGATCAGAGGTGGTCTGGATAAGTCCCTAGCTTTGTAATTCAAGTCTTGTATTTCATAGTTCTTTGTACATTATCTTAATTACAAGCTAGAAGCGTTTCGCAAAATTTGGTATCAGAGCAGACTTGGTTTTGTCCAGGATGTAATACACTCAGGTACTATAATAGTAGTACCTGAGTGTAATGGCTTCAGTTTACCATGTGCAGACTTGTTCTTTGATCCGGTAATACTCTTCTTCCTCTAGATCCAGTTCTTCAATGGTAGGGGCTGTAAAAATATTTTGATGAGTCTTAATGGTAGTAATGCTCTTGTAGAAGGTTACCTCATCGCCTTCTATGCGTATTCCTCCATATAAAGACCGGATGAAGTTGCAGCCTATTATCATATTGATGTTCCCGCCAAGTGACAATGGGAATGCATAAGTATAAGGAATTCGAAAAGAATGCTCTCCTATCTTCATGTTGTCATTCTTCAATTTCTTTCTAGCCGTTGTTTTTGAATTGATACCATTGAAGTTTACTATAAAAGTATTATCTTCAACTGCTTCGGATGGTATGGCTTCTTGATCAATACAACATGTAGTAGCACCAGTATCTAAAATTGCATTGACTTTTATCTCTTTAACTCCTGGTATGATTAGTTCCACGGTAAGATTAAAGAGACCATTGGTGCGCTTCCTTGGTTGTATAACTTCTTGTGTTGAAAAGATCTTTTCTCTTTCTTCTGTTGTTAGCATATTAATTTCTTCCTCAGGGATAATTTCCTCTTCAAATGTTTCCTCATGAAATTCCTCTTCTTCTTTCTGATAATTCTGAAGTTGCTTCTTTAGATCTGCATTTTCTAATTCTAGTGCATCAATTTTGAGTCTTAACTCCTCATTTTCAGTGTCTACCTCGAGTTTATCTGCGGAAGCATTTCTTATGAGTTCCTCCTCCTTTTGATTGAATTCCCTTTTTAATTGTTCCAGTTGTAATGTTGCCAGAGACTTGCTTGCAGTTATTTCTTGATTTAGACGGGCTATTTCTGCTTCAGCCCAAGAAATATACGCCTGCTGCTCTTGGATCAAATTCACAGGGCTAAATGGTATTGGTGCTGCACGCTGAACAGGAATTGTCATGTTAAAATAATTGCTTGTACACATACTGCAAGATGTTATCCTGCAATTGGAGCAGTGCATTCGATGTTTCAGCATAGTTTCTCTTTTGCAGCAATGACATCATTGGTATTGGTAAGGAATTTCTTCATTTATCATCCATAAATGGTTGCAGTCATGTTGTTCTTTTGTTACCTTTACCATGGGCTGCCATCCTTCTTGTCTTCCAATCATATAGTAATTTTTCAGTTCAATGAATACACAAAAATTCATTGACATTAGCAAGTACCTGTTGGTCTTCTCCTTCAGAAATACTATATATAGCATCTGATTACTCTTCTCCTTCTTGTACAGATATAATTTCGAAGTCATCAGGCAGCTCAAGGCCTTCAAACATAGCAACTCTCTTAATGTTTTTATATTCACGTGGGCAGTCTCTTGCAAAATGACCTTCTTCCCCGCAGAGAAAGCATTTGCACCTTTTGTTGCGAATTAAATGCTTTTTCTTTTCTATTCGTGCATGAGAGTTATGAGATTTACTTTTATAGGTTGTTGATTTTCTTACCCCATACTTCCTTTGAGACTTTTGATAATAACCAGGTATAGGAATCTGGTTGCAAAAGGATAGATCCTTTAATGATCTACTAAAAGCCGCCTTTTTGCATTCTTCTTCCAAGAACTTATAAGTAAACATAATTCTTGGGTGAACTCCCATTGTATTGCCTTGATATTTTTCTTCAAAAGCAGCTTTTATTCTTCTTCCGAGATCACCAGGTAATTTTAGCCAGAATTTTTCGGAGAGTTCCGGTCCAGTGAATAATCTTCCTGTTTTGGCAGCAAGATTCATATATTCATTCATAAACTGAACAACATCTTTTACCTGGGTACAGGATAATCTTTCAAGATCCTGATATGCACGATCTTGCATGTCCGTAGATCCTTGAAAGGGGTCTTCCTGTATAAATACTCTTCGTATTTGAGAAATTATATTCTGAGTACCATTTCTTCCATCAGCAGCATTAACTAATGCCTGGTACTCATTAGGATAAGCCATCCTCCACTGTATCCAAGTTAACCTTTCAGCTTCTCCCGGCAAATTTTCTATGAAATCTGCCTTATCCTGCACATCTGTAAAATTTTGTAAGGCAACTATATTTTTTGTTATACCTTCCCATCGCAGAAAGACATCTTCTACTTTGCTTAATTGTGTCGGGAGGGTTAAAATAGCGCCTGTTTGTTGCTGAGCTGAGGGTAGATTCCACCATTCTGAGATGTCCTTCCTTTTGAAATTTCTTCCACAGCTTGGTTCTTTGGCAATACTAATTGGTTCTGGCTTTGGGTTTCTTGTGGGGGCATATCCTACTGGATTCATTGTGACATCCTCAGGTGGTCTATATTGAGAAATAGCTTCTTGAGAGTAAATTTGCTCTGATAACTTTTGCTGCTGAGGATATTCCATAAGCCAGTTATCTTCTTCTTCTTGTCCCGTGAAAATAAGCTCTCCACCACCGTCCGCTGCGAAAGGCTTAGTGAATTCATCAATATTAGTGGGAATATTGGCTTGTAAAGCCAGGTATTGTAAGTACTGGATATAATCATCATTATCATCATCTTCAAATCCGGCAGTGATGTGATAAGATGAGTATGGTTCATATTCAATATGTTCCCTGTCATCGTAATCATAATGTTGAAGGGATGGAGTACAGCAATAAGAACATCCTGGACAATCAGGATTAGCTTTGCAGTGCTGGGGTAGATTATCATCTTCATCTCCCCAAGAGGGTTTGGTTGCAGGAAAATATCCTTCGTATTGCGGTGGATTATACTTCACCATGTAGTCGAATTTTCCACTGGTTGTCCCAATGTGTCCCAAATATCATCGTCTCCCTTTTTAACACACTGTTGTTGCATCTTTGGGCATAGACTTTTGACATCTTGTTCGAGTGTTATTTGTGTTGCTGTAGGATCTGGCTTTGAACAACTGGGTACAAATGTCATGGCTTTTTGCAATGTCTGCTTAGATTTATATTCAGCAAGCTTGAGTTCAGCTTCTAGATCAAGACTTACTTTATCGATTTGAGTGGCATAGAAGTTGAACCAAAACCTTGATCCCCTCGTATAGTAGTGCTTAATTTTTTAACAGAGTATACTTCAGGAGTGGCTATGAGATGTATTATAAGCTGTGCTACTTTCTCATGTGCTGCAAGATAAATGTTATTATTGCTGAGGTTGAATGTAATAATTTTTATTTCACCTCGGTAATCTGCATCAATCACTCCTCTTAGGATTATGCCTTTGAGGGAAGCACTTGATCTTGGTGCTAATTGTCCATAAGTTCCTGGTGGCAATTCAAGACATATACCAGTATTTAATACTGCCATACCTTGTTTTGGTATTATGGCTTCTTCACATACTGCTAAATCATATCCAGCAGATGCGTCAGTCCTTTGTTGCGGTAGAGTTGCTTCCGGATGAATTCTTTTAACCAGTAATGGTTCTCCTTCATAGAAAACTGCAACAGTATGAGATTTTACCTCTTCTTCATTAGATTGCACTTCTTCGTCTTTGTCATTGTATATGGGAGGTGCAGAGGATGTTGCAGCTTGATAATTTTCAAAGCGCAAGGAAACCCTTCCTTCAAGAAGATTTCTTGTATTAACTTCTGTGGGTTGCATTGGGATATTGACCGTTGACTGTCTAATGATCCAGTTTTGTCCCAATACATCTGTTGTGTTGTAACTTCTTCCAGGGAGAGCTCTAACTCCATGGCTTGCTAGGTAATCAACAACATTTTGGACTTCATATGCAAAGCCAACATTTGGTGTGTTGGATAGTCTTCCCACCAGTCCTCTGGTGACACAAGAACATTAGCTTCTCCATTTCGCCAATTTTCATATCTCCTTGCCAATATTGATATCTGTATATTACGATAAAAATCAGATATAGTGAGCTAGTGTAGGGATTACATACACCATTTGACTCCCATGGGTTAAATCAATCTCCATTGTAGCAAATATTGCTTGATCTCCTTGCCATCTATTGTCTCGGAAGACAACAAGAAGTAAAGTTCCTTCCTCTTGTCTGTGCAAAATTTGAATTCGGACCTGTATGACTCCCATATGCAGGAATCTCATACCACTTCTTTGTAGTTGTTGAAAGCTTTCAGGTTGAACGAATGCTCTATCAACTTGGTTAGTGGTAACCAGTATTGCTTCCTCAGATCTGTGAACATATACTCGATGGTGAACATCATCTCTTCTGGAATAGTAAAGTACCTCAACAGGTATTATTGATGCTCTTTCTTGCATAGAGGATCTGAGCTGCACTTGAAGGTCCAGCTGCTGTTCTAGGGTATAGTTATAAGGTCCCTGCCCTGTGATTCTCCTAGCAACCCTCTGAATTGCTCTTTGAGTATTATACCTTCGCCTTTGGTTTTGTCTATAATCTCGCACCTGATCTTCAAATAAAGGTGTCTCCTCCATTCTTCTTGCAATTGTTGTGACTGGAGGATTTTGTGGTGTTGATCTTGCCGCCATCTTACTGCTTCTTAGTTTGTTCTTTAAAGATTTCGTAGGGGTCTTTAAACACTAGAAGCTTTCCTTTCTTCTCTTTTGGTTTTTCCTGGATATTCAAACCCTTAATTTTATCAGATAGGTTATGAATTACCTCGTCAGGAAGTGAAGGGGTGATGGTAGTCTTTGCTTCAAGCCTTTTAATCCTTTCTTCAAGAGCTTCGATCTTTTCAAGGATAGTTACCAATAATTGAATTTGAGTATTGGCTTGCTTGATTGAGGCTATAGTCCCTGTTAAGGGTCCTTTGTGGTCAGCAAAAACCAAGTGTTGGTGCTTCAATGTTCTCTATTGCCTATAGGGCTTCTTTGTAGCTGCTTGTTGCTTGGGTATTAATGTAACTCATGTACTAGTCCAGGCTTCAAGTTTACGGAGTAGCTTTTCTACTCGCTCAATCTTTTTATTTAGATCTTCAGATATCTTCTTAGCCTTTTCTTCAACAAGTTCTGGAGGTTCAACTATATTGGAAATAATCCCTTTTACTTGTCCCAAAGTTAGACGTTTTTGTATGATTACCTCTTGGGTGAGTATTTCTAGAGTTTCTGCAAGCTTTTTGTTTTGAGTTTTTAGAGACCCGATTTCCTCTAGTATTTGCTTAAAGTTTTTGAGGTGTACTCGCAAGATAGGCAAACTCTATCGTAAATTACTGCAATATTGTGAGTTAGTTCTTTAGTTGTAGGCTTAGTTTCTGCAAGGTCAAGGTATTGTAGGTTTGAGGTGTGAGATTTGGTATACCACTCTTGAATCTTTTTCTCCCAGTGTCTAGACATAAAGGCATTGATAACTTCTTTTCTCTTTTTATTTCTTATCAAATTCTACTACTTACAGCTTAGAGGGTCTTAGAGGTTTTCTTGCTCATACAGATGTGCTCTTGGGCTTACTTATGGCTCCCTTGCTTATGCTGCCAACTTAGGACTTGTCCTTTTGCAATCCACCCGTCATTCCCTGGTCGCCTTATCATCGTAGAATTGATTGTCAACTTAAAGAGAAACTTAGTTAAATAGGACGCTACATCAGTAAGGAGGTTCGCTATAACTGATCAACAGTTGCAATTCACTAATTCCTTTCCTAAGAATCGTTATAACTGATCAACAGTTACAATTCACTATCTTAGGATTTTAAAGAAAGTCATCCATTAATGCTTGTAAAAACCCTTAATCATGAAAAAGATTTAAGAGTCAGAAACCACATACTCATACTCTTTCCTAAAATACCTTGAAAGTATTTTACTCAGCCATCTAAAACTAGCTCTGATACCAAATTTTGCGGAAACGCTTCTAGCTTGTAATTAAGATAATGTACAAAGAACTATGAAATACAAGACTTGAATTACAAAGCTAGGGACTTAAGATTATGGGCTCAGAGTAAGACTTGTGTCGGGTCTCGACTTCTGTCTTGCAATGAGATGTTTTAAGGACTTATATAGAAGGAGTAATGCTGAACAGGGTGCTCATTGGACCCCATCTTCATTCAGCATATCTCTTTGTGTAGTCCTTTACAGATTCCTTAGATTAGGTGATCTTATCTCTTAGGACAGATGGACGGCTCCCCGAGGCTCAATCCATAAAGTAAAGTGATATGATATAAAGCAAGATAGACATAAAGTAGTCTTTATTGACTTCTTTCGCCGAAAGCAGAACTTCTTTCGCCGAAAGCAGATTTCTTTGGATCTTCAGGGCCCACCATTGCTTTTGTTTTTAGGGTGGCGTGTTTCTGATTTCTCTGGAAATTTCTTGCAGCTGATGGAAGGAATTGAATAGCTTTTTCCGTATACACTTAATGTTTTGCAGCTGCCTCTTCCAGTAAATGTCCTGTTTGAATTGTTGGGTACGGTGTGCAAATTATTCTTTGAGCTGGATAATGCCTTCCAATTCTTGTAGGGCTGAGAGGGCATTGTTTGAGGCTCTTTCTTCAATCTGGGTCATTTGGATTCTTCTTTCGTATCCTTCAGAGAACGTGATTGCTAGGCCTCCTGTAATGTAGTAGATTCTTTCATACTCACGAAGGATTCCTTCAGAGAACGTGATTGCTAGGCCTCCAATTCAAAAACAACGGCTAGAAAGAAATTGAAGAATGACAACAAGAAGATAGGAGAGCATTCTTTTCGGATTCCTTATACTTATGCATTCCCATTGTCACTTGGCGGGAACGTCAATATGATAATAGGCTGCAACTTCATCCGGTCTTTATATGGAGGAATACACATAGAAGGCGATGAGGTAACCTTCTACAAGAACATTACTGCCATTAAGACTCATCAAAATGTTTTTACAGCCCTTGCCATTGAAGAACTGGATCTAGAGGAAGAAGAGTATTACCAGATCAAAGAACAAGTCTGCACATGGCAAACTGAAGCCAAAGTTGAAGGGATAATCAAAGAACTTTCAGATACAGGCTATATTGGAAATGTCCCAATGAGGTATTGGCGAAATAATCAAATACAATGCAGATTGGAAATTAAAAATCCAGATTTGGTTATTGAAGACCATCCTTTAAAGCATGTGACGCCTCAAATGCAAGATACCTTCAAAAGGCATATCCAGGCATTACTTGATCTAAAGGTTATCCGGCCTAGTTAAAGCAAGCATCAAACTACTGCTATTATAGTACACTCAGTTACTACTATTGATCCCATTACTAAACGAGAAATTAAGGGCAAAGAACGTATGGTTTTCAATTATAAAAGGCTTAATGATAATACTCATAAAGACCAGTATAGCCTTTCCGGGATCAATACAATTATTAAAAGAATTGGAGGCAGCAGTATATACTCAAAGTTTGACTTAAAATCTGGATTCCATCAAGTCGTTATGGCCCCTGAATCTGTGGAATGGACCGCATTTTGGGTCCCCGATGGTTTATATGAATGGCTTGTCATGCCTTTTGGCCTGAAAAATGCTCCTGTGGTGTTCCAGAGGAAAATGGACAACTGTTTTAAAGGTACAGAACACTTTATTGCAATATACATCGATGATATATTAGTATTTTCTAAAATAGAAACGGAGCACAGAGAGCATCTGAAAATTATGCTGAATATTTGTAAAAAGAATGGGCTTATTCTCAGCCCAACAAAGATGAAGATTGGAACTCCAACTATAGAATTCCTTGGAGCTACTATTGGGCCATCAACAATCAAGTTACAGGTCCATATTATCTCAAAAATAGCGGATTTCAAAGAGCAGGAGCTTGAGACTACCAGAGGACTTCGATCATGGTTAGGTTTACTTAACTATGCAAGAAGCTATATTCCTAACCTTGGTAAACTCTTAGGTCCGCTATATTCAAAAACCTCTCCCAACGGAGAAAAGAGAATGAACTCACAAGATTGGGCTCTTGTTCGAAGTATAAAGAAGTTGATAACTAAGCTGCCAGACTTGGCTATTCCACCAGAAAAATGTTTCATTATTCTAGAAACTGACGGCTGCATGGAAGGATGGGGAGATATTTGTAAATGGAAAAATCAAAAATATGATCCCCAGTCAGAAGAACGAATATGTGCATATGCCAGTGGCAAATACAATCCCCTCAAGTCCTCTATTGATGCTGAAATACATGTCGTAATGAATAGCCTTAACAGCTTCAAAATTTACTACATGGACAAAGGAGAACTCCTTATAAGAACTGATTGTCAAGCTATAATCAGTTTCTTTAATAAAACTGTCCAAAATAAGCCATCCAGAGTCAGATGGTTATCCTTCACTGATTATATTACCGGACTCGACATCGACGTCCAGTTCCAGCATATTGATGGTAAAGATAATTTATTAGCTGACTCACTTTCTCGACTTGTTTGTTACATTACAGGACGATGGAGCCAAGTAGATCAGGACCAAATGCTACTAGCCCAAATCAACGAAACCTTGACCCAACTCAAGGAACGACCCAACCCGAAGGCATCAGCTCAACTGGCCTCAATCATTCACATTGTTGTAAAAGTCGGCGCCTAGGCCCCGCTCTACCGCCTAGCGATTTTTACAACCTTGATCATTCAATCCTTCGTGAGTATGAAAGAATCTACTACATTACAGGAGGCCCAGCAATCACGTTCTCTGAAGGATACGAAAGAAGAATCCAAATGGCCCAGATTGAAGAAAGAGCCTCAAACAATGCCCTCTTAGCCCTACAAGAATTAGAAGGCATTATCCAGCTCAAAGAATATGAATTTGCACACCGTACCGAACAATTCAAACAGGACATTTACTGGAAGAGGCAGCTGCAAAACATTAAGTGTATACGGAAAAAGCTATTCTATTCCTTCCTTCAGCTGCAAGAAATCTCCAGAGAAATCAGAAACACGCCACTCTAAAAACAAAAGCAATGGTCGGCCCTGAAGATCCAAAGAAATCTACTTTCGGCGAAAGAAGTTCTGCTTTCGGCGAAAGAAGTTCTGCTTTCGGCAAAAGAAGTCAATAAGGACTACTTTATGTCTATCTTGCTTTATATCATATCACTTTACTTTATGGATTGAGCCCCGGATAGCCGTCCATCTCTCCTAAGAGATAAGATCACCTAATCTAAGGAATATGTAAAGGACTACACAAAGAGATATGCTGAATGAAGATGGGCCCAATGAGCACCCTGTTCAGCATTACTCCTTCTATATAAGTCCTTAGAACATCTCATTGCAAGACAGAAGTCGAGACCCGACACAGGTCTTACTCTGAGCCCATAATCTTAAGTAAGTCCCGAGTTTTGTAATTCTTGTATTTCATAGTTCTTTGTACATTATCTTAATTACAAGCTAGAAGCGTTTCCGCAAAATTTGGTATCACCTGGTATTCGTCAGCAGAGTCACGATGGTGGTCTCTGTCGGTGGCAGTTCAGTTACTGCACAGCTAGAGTTTGACTTGGTTTGTTTTGAACCACTGTGGTATAGTTTCTCGAACTGAGATGACTTACTAAGGTTGTGTTCCAATAGTTCTTGATCTCATTGTCCGTTCGCCCCGGCAATCGCCCTGCAATTAGAGAGCATCTATGGTCTCAATTGGGGAAACTATAGATCAAACACATCACTACTAAGAAGTTCTAGAATTTTATATCCTCTACAAAAATGTAGAAATAAAATAGGCATGTCTTGACACAAAACTACAGCTAAATGGATCCCTTTGAACCTGTTCTAACAGATCAATGTCAGGATTGAAAAGAATCAATCTGAACACCTAAAGAAAATCAAGTTCAATGATTAACATGTAATCACCTATTTCCGAGGAGCTTGTGGAGTCTAATCATCAACTCCTCCTCATCGTCGGAGATGTTTCCTCTCTTGATATCGGGTCGTAGATAGTTGAGCCATCGAAGTCGGCAACTCTTTCCGCAACGCTTCAACCCTGCATGCATTCCTCAAGCAAACCAAATTCATACATATTGGTAATTCTAATGTTGGATGACTCTACAACCTTCAAATTTTCTAGTCATTCAGACTTAGAATAGGCATTAGTAGATCTTTAATAGGACAATTAAAAGTTAAATCGGAAAGAAACCTGTGATTTTAGGGAGAGACCTCCACTTGCCCATCCCATGAGTTGATATGTAAGAAATAAGCATCTTGTCTTCTTGAGGAGTTCATGCTCCTGTATTGACCTCCTCAGTCGAAGAGCACGATTTCCTTCCCATGTCCTCCAACTCTCGACGCAGGTATCTTAATTTAGTGAACTCTTGACTGGAAAAGAAGGGGGGTTTATAGTTCAGAATGCTATTTGAAAGGTAGCTAGGGATAGGAGAAAATTGCAAGTCCATTGAGGAATTAAGGTAGGATACCACAGTGTTGGAGCTTTTAGATCTTTGATGCAAGCTTGTTTGGAATGGCATGCTTCTGTAGAAGATTAGGTTGTTGGCTCTTGTCATGACTTGCTCGTGTCCGCTCGGATTAATTTACTTGATATGGCTCATTCCTATTAGCACATCCAACTGAGTTTATGTTCTGGTGATTAGTTTGTCATTTAAGTTCATTTCGTGCTCCTAAAGTTTTTCCTCAAAGACTTTGTTTGAATTAGCATTATCGTGCCCGTTTTTTACGCCTTTGCTCGTGTATGCATGCAAAACAATGACTACAACTCGTCGGCTTTCTAACATAATTTCATTCTCATCTAGAAGCAGGACTCCATTTTCACCCTCGAACTCCTTCCATCAGTTAGCAGGATCATTATGCAGGACAAAAGAACAGCTCTATAGACATTTGGCCTTTTGCTATCAGCCATCAGTCTCCCTTTGGTAATGTATATATGCGTCGTCCTGTGCCCTTAATTGGGAGGGCATGCTGCAGTACACGAACAATAAGAGGATCGATATCTCAAATGGGATTATTATCTTGAAAGCCAACTTCTAAATGTGTCAGAACTGTGCTTTGAATTTATTCAGTAGGAACAATTGAATTCCCCCCATCATCATCCTCAGGGAACAGAATGGTCAACTCAATTATTTTTCTGCATTGCCAATGCCGTTATGCTGAGAAGAAGGTTTCCTTGCCAATGTTGGGTCACGGGCAGCCTGACGGAACCATGCTTTGTTTGCATGGCTTGACACATACTAAGTCATGCTTGAGTTGGGTTGTGTTTGTCACTGTGTTAGAACTATCATACAATGGCCACTTTAAGATCATTGTCCATCTGTTTCGTTAACAAAATTATGAAAAACAATGGTTAACAATCGTTTCTAGGGCATTTTCAGGTAGCTCACTTCGACCTACCAAGTATATGTATACATTGCAATATGTTTTCCACAAATTATAAACATTTTAGGCATCGGCCACCTTCCAAGTGTTCGTTCCGCCAATCCAAATCAACTTATACACTTAACCAACTTGTCAAACATAGACCACTCGCTTAAACATCTTGTCAAATATCAGAAACTTCTAATTGACTGACTAACAATCCATACCGATTAATCCGATTCACAAGGTTGCAATAAAGCAAAAGAAAGAAAACAGAGAAGTGGCATAGTCACAGAAAGCCTCTGCTTGAAACAAGACCGATAATATCGCTGTAATTCAAAGGACATCAAACCTCGCCCCTTAGAGATGCCTTACACTTCAACACAAACCCCAGAACCAAAAGAAGCATCACAATTCCACAAGAAGACCCTCCGAACCTATGTATCCAGTATGGATCAAACCTCATGATCTTCTTATCCATGAAGCAAGTAAGATTGATGACAAAGACGAGAATTATGAGCACAAGCGGAAGCCAGACCGGTAGGGATCCTCCTGCGCTGCGGTACTCGTCATCTAGCTCGATCGGGGTTCTCCGGTCGATGTATAATGGTGATAGCATAGCAAGAAGTACCAGTGTGATTGCAACAACCCTCTGAGTGTAAGTAGTCCTCCCCATGCAACTGTTCATGGTGCTTTTGGCTCAGATCATACCTAGAATTTATTCTAGTGGAGAAACCAGTCCCCGAAGATCTGTAGCTTACTTATCTTATAGTGCGAAAGATTGTTCTCGTGCAGTTTACGACAAATAATTTCTATACAATTTCTGGAAAAGAGGAGAATCTATTCTGAGGTTCTAATTAATCAGATAGAGTTCAGAGAAAAGAGATTGTTCTGCATGGCCAAATGATGTAGTGTTTGGGGGAATCAGATGCTTCAACAAGTGGTGGATGATGTTCTCGAAATCCCTAAAAGTGATCTTATGATTGACTAATTCATAAGGTATACACTAAACTAATTCAGCACCCTTTACAGAGAATACTTCTGTTATAACCCACTCGACAATTGAGAATGCTTCACCAAGAATATACCGTCTCTACTAGACACAACAAACTCATAAAGGTATCAAAATGCATGCAATTCTAGAGTTTGAAGAATTGGTTTAAAGAATGAGATATACTGAAAGAATGTCCGAAACTGAAGTAGAATTTGCGTATGTATATTTGCGTCGGCTAAGAGTGAGAATCACAATTCCTTCAACTTTTTGTACCTTAACACCAAACTTTTCTAAAGTCTTCAAAGCTTTGCTAACCATTCACTAAAAAAGATAAGTGTGGCTCACAAGTTCAGAATCACCCTCTCCTAAGAAGCCACTGATGGAACAGGAAAAGATAATTCTACGAGAACATAATTTTGTTCATGTCGACTGAAATAAGCTGTGATAAGACTTGAGGGCATCTGAATCAATTAAATCCAGTATAATACTGTGTAATCGGTCTCACAGATAACCTCAAAGGTCACATGTTTAACCAATCAAGCAAGCAAATTGCAGAGGAACTGGAAAAAAAAGCTCAAATTCAGAAAACGAAGAAACAACAAATCCAAAAGAATCCACAAGATCAAACTTCCTCACCGTTCCTTCATCTCCCACAAGTACCTCCCAGTGGCCATGTCGAGAAATCCCTCTAAACCATTACAAATCGCCTGCACACAAGGAGAAAACTGAAGAAATTGCCATCAGAAAGCGGAAGTAGCGAAGGCAATGAAGAAAAATCTAACCTTTCCAATACAACGGCTTCGAGGAAATCGCAAGGCGAAAGGGAATGGATTGATTCCACGTGAACAATTCTGCGGGTCGGCAAGATGAATGCAAGGACAAGGCGGGAAGGGCACATCGTTCCGGTGGGCACTACACCGAGCCACCGCAAAGTGAAGGCAACGGTGGAGGATGGTCGATATTTTCAAATGTTCTCCCTTTAAATTTACAGACCAAATACTTGGTGCCTTGAACGCGTAGAATTTGAGCTCTTGTCTGTCCCGATAAAACTGCGCCCGGGATCCTTCCTCAGCTCCATCTCTCTCATCGTCTCCCTAACTCTCTCAGCCTCCTCCCACCGCCCGGCTTCGGCGTACATGTTCGCCATCAGCACGTACACCGTTGAATTCCTGCAACCCAGCCGCTGTGATAGCTCTTCCGTTATCACCTCTGCCATCTCCAGCTCCCCGTGAATTCTGCAAGCCCCAAGCAAAGCTCCCCACACCCCGACGTCGGGCTCCATCGCCATCCCCTTCGCGAACTCGTACGCCTCCGCCAACCTCCCCGCACGGCCGAGGAGGTCCACCATGCAAGTGCAGTGCTCCAGCGTGGGAGTTAATCCGTACGCCCTCATCCCGTCCAAGTGCCTCATACCCTCCTCCACCAGGCCGCCGTGACTGCACGCCGCCAGGATGGACGTGTACGTGAAGGTGTTTGGCCTCAGTCCCTGCTCGCGCATTTCGTCAAACAGATTCAGGCATCTCTGACCCGACCATGCGCAGCATAGGACCTGATCATGGCACTCCAGGTTACCACGCCCTTGGGCGTGAGCTTGTCGAAAACCTCCCTCGCCTCCTCGACGCTTCCGCACCGGCCGTACATGTCCACCAGCGCGTTACCGACCCTGAAGTCGGCGTCGAGGCCTCTATTCCGGGCGAACCCGTGCGCCCACCGGCCGGTCTCCATCGCTCCCATGGCGGCGCAGGCGGAGATGAGGCTCACCAGCGTGACGCCGTTGGCCGGCACTCTCTCCGTCAGCATCGCCCGGAACAGCTTGATCGCCTTGCCTCCCTCGCCGCTCTGCTCGTACATCGCGATCATGGTGTTCCAGGAAACCAAGTTCCGTTCGGGCATTTCGTCGAACAGGGATCGCGCGACGCTCGTGCTCCCACATCTAGCGTACATGGCGATTAGGGCATTCGCCAACGAGGGATGCGAATGGAACCCTAATTTGATCGCGAAGCCGTGAATTTCCATCCCGGAGACCAGGGATTCCGGGCGCCTCAGCGCAGGGAGAACGCTGACCATTGTGATCTCGTTGGGCCGCGTCCTGGAAGCCACCATCCGCCTGAAAACACCCAACGCCTCACTAAAGACGAAATTTCGGACGTACCCAGCGATCATGGAGGTCCAAGAGACGATATTCCTGAAATGCATCTCGCCGAAGACCAACTCCGCGTCGGAGACCTCCCCGTTCAGGGCGTACATGGTGACCAATGCGGTCTGCAAAAAGGGGTTCGAGGCGAAGCCGTGCCTGAGAGCGTCGCAGTGGGCCTGCACCCCTTCGCGGAAGGCGGAGGCGACCGCGCAGGCGCGGACGACGAAGGGGAAGGTGAAGTGGTCCGGGAAAAGACCGGCGGCGTGCATCTGGGCGTAGAGGAAGGGGACCTCATTGCAGGGGCCGAGGTCGGCGTAGGCGCGGAGCAGGGTGTTCCACATGAAGGAGTCGCGGCGTGGCGCGGCGTCGAACAGGTTGCGGGCGTAGCGGACGGAAGGCGAGAGGGAGGCAGCGAGGGCGAGCAACTTGGTGGCGATGTGGAGGGAGAGGTCTCCTCCTTGCTTTAGAAGAAGGGCGTGGTGACATTTGAGGGCGGAGAGGGAGGAGACGGAGTGGAGGATGGCGGCGCCGTCGGGTGCGAGGGAGGTGGGGAACGCGGCGGTTGTGGGCAGCCGAGTAAGGGTTCTAAGCATGCCTCGAACTTGTATTTTGACTTCCAGAACAAGTCACTTGCCATGCGATTCATGTAGATTAGCGAGTGTTAGTTATCAATTTGTCTTTCCAAATTAAAAAGTAAAATGATATGTCTAATGAAAATTTTTAAAAAATATATATAATAAAAACGTGGCATTTTACATTCGAAGATTCGTGACAAGTTCATCTTGTTCTCAGCTATAGTTTGATTCGCGAATGATATTCGAGCGATAATCGAATATATACATACAAAATATCACATCATTCACTAAGCGTTTCGTTAAATTTTTTTACTAAGTGCATCATAACTTCTTTAAAAAAAATGTGAATTATATTCATTATTCATTCGTGTTTCTGGGCTATGACAGCATATTTTCTTTAATGAAATAAAAACTTTAAGATGTCTGCTGTTAAGTGAGGAGTTAAGTATATTTTTAAATTTATCTGGTTGGTCGGTAAAAGTTTTCTATAAGATAGGAACTATGTTAAAAAGAAATTTATAAAAAATCAAATCGTATGGCATGCTCTCCCATGTTTTTCTTATTAAAAAAATATAAATTATATATAAATTATTTATAATTTACATAATAAATATATTTTAAAATATTATTATTATTTATTTTAAATAATAATTATTTAAATTTTATAAATTAAATTAAAATTATATTTATTTAATATAACATAAGAATAAAAATGAATATGAATGGATAGCGGGACTCATAAATAATGAATGTTAATATTATAAATGAATATAAAAGAATAAAAATGTTAATATAATATGTATGTACCAAGTAGAATTCACGTTTTTTTGGTGAGGTGAAGTGGATTATAACACCTATCAATATGGATGTCTTAAGATTTAGATTTAATTGGTTTAAAGAAATGAATACTTCAATTATGAAAAAAAAAATTAAGGTAGTAATTTGCACTTGACAAATCTAGAAAGCAACTATATATCACCACCGACCAATAGATGATATATGACTGGTTCATACTGAACACCAACGTTTAACTATTGTCATTCTTTCCGTGACCCTAAGTCATATGTATTAAGCTAAGGAAGCAACTTTATCCTAAAGACTTTGCTCAACTTTAACCTAGTTTTGTTGAGGGCATCTTGAATTGATATTGATATGTAAAATTTTTTACATTTATCTTAGTTTTGTTGATGGAGCTACTAATAGATTTTTTTTACTTTTAGTGAAATCATCATTTTAACGACTTTTTCATGACATCTAGAGGTCTAAATATCAATTCAAATCTTGGATTGTCGAATTGAGAGAGATATTAAGAGAGATAAAAAATTCTCACTATTTCTTGATTAAATTCAATTTAGTGGGATCTTTCACTCATATTTTTTTCCATCAAAAATGTTTTATGAAATCTTTTGACCCGTGAATTACTTTCAGGTGATTCGTAAGGTTCAATGAGCAATCTATATTTCATAATCAAAGGTATATGTTTATGAGCTCATGCTAAAGTTCCAATCAATTCTTGACAATATCCATGTCAAGAAATTAAGAACATAAAATCAGTAGCTCAAATAAGATGCCCAAATAATAACATCAAGTTACATATGGATAAAGTATTCATATCAAAAGGGTTATATCCATTGATAAGTTGTGAAGAGTTTAATCCTAGATAATCTCTTAACCACACTATCAAATAGGTAGGTAGAAGATTCATTAAATTGTGAAATATTACCTTATCATAATGTGATCTATTTCCAATGCCAATAAAAAGGTAATCCATCTAATGATATTTAACATCTAGAAAACTGCCAAATAAAATGTGTCATAAGCGGAAATATCACAAGCACCACTGTTGAGACAATCTATGGTCTGTGAGACCATATATTTTGATGTTCAGGCAAAGAGTTTAAGTTAGATTCACCTTTGTATTTGATATGTGTATTTGAGTATGTAGGTTCTGCAGGATACATATAGACTTAGCTTAACGACTTCAGGTCCGGTGAAGGATGGTACATCTGAGAGACCGTGGATAAGGCAGCGACGATGAGCCGAAGGAAGCACACTTCAAGGCATGACGCGAAGGATGACATGGAGACGAACCGCGAGCTTGTATCAGGGTCGTCTCACGGTTCCATGAGGCCCTAGGCTAAATTATTTTTTAGATCTTTAATAATTTTTTAAAAAATTAAAAATTTTCCACTCCCTTTTTCATTCGGACTTGGGACCAACAATGGTGCGTTTAATTTTTTTAAAAAATAAAATATTAATTTAAAATAAATTTTTATATAAAATATAGTTTTCTATCTTTTTAAGATGCAAAATTATTAATTAAATTTTTATATTCAAGTTTTGATAATAAATTTTTTTCAATTGATAAAATTGCTAGATTATTTAATTTTGCTTGCGACATTGTTGAAGGTAAATAAAATTTTATTAATTTTAATTTTGAAAAACTTCTTTCTCTGAAGCTACACTAACATGTATAGTTAATAATATTCTATAAGTTATTCATGCATTAGGAAAAGAATTTAATTTTTTTATAAGATTCCATACCTCAATTGCGGTTTTTAATTCTGAATTTATTATTTCTTTTAAAACTTTTAATTCTGAATTTATCAATAATATAATTAAAGTAATTAATTTTAAAAGATTCTCTAGGTGAAAGTTTCACCTCATTAATGTTATTCTCATCAAATCGTTTATTTCTTCTAATTATATGTTTTTCACGAAATTTTGGATTTATATTCATTTCATTTGCAATCTCTTTGGCAGAAATTACAACAGATATGAATCCATTTTCCTATAATCATTGAAAAAAGAAATAAACTTGATCTTTTAACTGATCTAATACAATAGCAATGTTCATATCTTTATATTATAAAAATTTACTAACAGTATTAACTGCGAATAATATATCATACCAAATAATCATACCTAATAAAAATTCAAAATTTTCGAACTCATATGTTTCTAAAGAATTTGCTTCACTTTTTGTTTTAGGATCATCACTAGTTTCTACAAGTTTATATAATCTCTTATTTGTGGAACTGGATATTTTATTGTTTTAACACTTTCAAAATAACTTTCCTAATGTGTTTGTGATAATAGTTTAAGAGTTAAATTAGAAACGTGGTCTTGTAAAATTTTTCATCCTTTTGTAGAAGAAGAAAATAATGAGTAAATACGTTGTATCACACCAAACAATATTATAACACTAGGGCAAGAATTAGCCATATCACATAGTACTAAATTAAGGCTATGACAACCAGATAGTATAAAAAAACTCTAGAATTTATATCTAACAATCTCTTTTGTACGCTTTGTTGTTTACCTTCCATATTAGCCTCATTATTATATCCTTGTCCTCTTATATCATTTACATCAAGTTCAATTTCCTTGATTATATTAATAAGCGTATCAAAAAGACTTTTTCCTGACGTATCATTTACTTAAAAAATTTATAAAATATTCTTCAATTTTGATTGGACTTATTGAAACATCTACATATCTTAATATAAGAGACATTTGTTCTTGATGACTTATATCGGAAGTACAATTAAGTATAACTGAAAAGTATTTACTGCAAAGTATTTTACTTCTTTTATTTTTTTTAATTATAATATTTTTTACTTCTTTTCCTAATATATTTATTAACTCATTTTGTATATTATGACCAAGATAATGATTATGAATTTTACCATTTTGAATACGTTTAAGGTATTCTTGCATTATAGCATCAAATTCTGCAATCAATTCTATTAAACCTAAAAAATTCCCATTATTATCTTGATTTTTTCTCATTCGTATCTCGAAATGCCAAATTATTTTTTGCATGACTTTTAACTATAGCAATAATTCTTATTAATACATTCTTCCCAAGTTCTTTTGCCTTATTTATTTTTTATTGTAAATTTTGATCAATAGTTTTATTTTTAATTAAACTAATTTCAATATCAAATCAAATATTCATATTTATAATATGTTCGTTGCTTATTTCATGACTTTTAAGTTTGGCAATAAGATTCTTCCAATCTCGACATCCTTCGTTTGCAAATTGAATTGTAATTGATTTTTGACTAAATAATTTACAACAAAAGTAAAATACTTTATCTAATTCTTTAGAATATATTAACCATTTTCTATCATATTTTTCTCCATTTGGTAATTTTCGAATATAATGAATCATAGAAAAATGTCTAGAATTTTCATCATCTAGAAAAGAAATATTAATATCTCTAATTGGACCTTTTCAACTAATAAATCTATTAAATTTATATTTATATTTTTCTATTGTGCCCGATCATATATATTTTGAATAATAGTTTCATCAATATTATTAAAAAATTATCTTCATGATCTATTAAGTCGTCTTCATTTTTTATTTTTATTATCTTCTTCGTTAATATTAATATTTGATGAATTAGAATTGTGATTATTAGAAAATTTTTGACAGATTTTTTTTTGTCCTAAGCTATTATCTTTAGATGAAAATTTAATTAGTTTTTCATTTAAATTTTTAATTATATTATTTTCTGAATTTTAATTTTTATTATTAATAATAAACCTATCAAGTACACCTTTTTAGATTAAATAAATTGTTTTATTTTTTTCTCCATACGTTTTGTATATCCGAAATCATATTTTTTAACAGACATATTTAAATTAAAATAATAATAAAAGAGAAATTAAGTCTCTACTTGGTCGATAGTTTCCCAAGTAGAAATAGAACTTGGATAAAATGATAATACATCATGAGTTATTATTGAAGCAATATTCATTATGCTAAATAGAAAAGCTAAAAAAATAAGGTTACCATAGATGACCTAGATGAAAGCAAAAATAAGTAATGATATTAAAATTTTATTAATCATGTTTTATGATTTTTTTAAGTGTATAAATCACATTTGTGATGGTAATAATTTACTTGCATAGAAAAAAATACAAAAAAAATTCTATTCATTGCATCTATAATTTATCATTTATACAGAATAATAAAAATAATTTCGAAGAAGATTGGAAGAAGAAAAGATCGAAAAAATATTACCGAATCCCAAGCAAGAGAGGATTGAGTCTTGAGGAGAAGGATACCTTCTTAGAAAATTACTAACGAGGAAAGAAAACTAAAAAGTACTCAGTATTGATGCTTGTTGGCTCTTGAGAAAATTGAGCCAATGAGATACAAAATGGGATGAAAAAAAGTGATTCAGTCTTATAACATATTATAGTCCTAAATAAAATTTTATGGTAATATAATAATTATAATTAATATGAAACTAATTATTGGTTGGTTGTTGTTGAGTTTTGGAATGATTAATGTCATGCACGTGTGATCTTGCACCAGCGGAATAATGTGATCTTTCCTCACATTCCCATGCAACTCATTGGCGTGCAGGTGCATGCATGCATGCAGCCATAATGCAGCATGCAGTAGCAGAAATCGTGCAGGCGCATGCCATAATGCAGCAGCGGAAATCACACAGCCAGTAGATTAAAAAAATCATTAAAATTTATTAATTTTTTAATAATAATGGGTCTTAATTTTATTGGGGTCCTAGGCATAGGCCATTATCTGAGGGATGAGAGTCAAAGTGAAGAAGACTTGAAGGTAACAGGTCAAGGCTGTGAAGATGAGTCAAGTGAGTCGTAAGGGTTCGAGTGTGAGTGAACTGTACTTGGGAAGGGAAATCCTATGTTTAAGGTTTTATCAGTCGACTGGTATGGAATCAGTGACTTGTAGTCACAAAAAGATCAGTCGACTAATCTTCTGTGCAGTCGACTGGATTCGAATGTTGGGCTATAATGTTCAAATTCAACAACTGTCAGTCGACTGGTATTGACACTAGACGATTGGTAACGGCTGGATCAGCAAACGAGCTTTATTTAAGAGAACTTAATTTGCTTGAGCAAGGTTGACGAAATTGATCTTGGTTAAAGACCAATTAGTAGTCTAAATGCTCAGGTGTTCTTGGTGAGGTTGTGGCGAGGTTTCTCCTCCCACAAGGAGCTACACGAGCATAGCCAGAGGGTTTCTGGGACTCATCCACCGATGTATCGGAATCGCCCACATTACGAACAGCCGTGGAGTAGGAGTGTCGTCTCCGAATCACATTAAAGGTTTTGTGTTAGTATTTATTTTTTTCTTATTTAGTGTGTATTTCCGCTACGCTACTAATCGTATAGGAAGAACAAGCGAATTAGTGAGTGATCAGCTATTCACCCCTCTAACCGGGCCACTCGATCCGTACAACCACATGCCCTTACTCATCACAAGGAAAACTATATCTAAAATCCTTTTCATCTAGAATTAACTTGGAACCACGTGCATCAAAAGCACCTTTTACTAAAATCAATCTTGTTGAAGAGCGTCGAAAATGAATAGAACTAAGCGATCTGTCAAAGTTGTGGAATGTAAAACTGCATCTGTAGAGGAGCATTCCAACTTAGAGCAAAGTATCCATGTAAGCAGGTGTGGACAAAACGGAAACAAGTATGCAGGCTTGAGTAATACAAATATTGGTGAGAATCTAATGCCTCAAGAAATTAAAGGTTCCTCTACAAGGTTCGTCCACAGAGAATGAGTCAGGACATAAGATCAGGCCGAAAGACGTAGTCAATGGATAACAAGTGAATATTCTTGTACTATTCATTGTTGGTCCCGAGGGACGAAGGAGACTAGGTTAGCCAAAAGATAATTATCAATTCAACGATGCAAGATGACCTTGCTTTTTCAGGATAAGAAGCAATAGAGGAAATGTCTTGAAACAATGTCCGAGTATGAGGTGCTATGATGTGGAAGTAACCTATGTTATATTCCTAAGAAAAGCTCAAACGACATTCAATGATAGGGTATCTGTATCCAAACTGATACTAATGGATAGGTAGAGACAATACACATTAAAAAAAATAAAAGAAATTAAATTAAATTAAAAATAAATAGGAAAGAGAATATCCAAGAGGTATATATTAAAATAAAAAAATTATGGATGAGTCAGCTTGATATTTGTAAGACTTATTAAACCAATAAATAAATAAATAACATAGAATAGAGTTTCAATTTCTTTTTCTTTTAGTTCGCATCGTGGCTTTTTATTAAAAGACACACTTGTAAAGCTACTTATAAAGCTACATTTACTAAGGCATATCCCAGTTTGAATTTTACCAAATGACCTAAATAAATTTTTCTTATTCCCCTTCAATCCCTCCTGCCAACATCCCCTTTCCAAACTCCATTTTTCAATGTATCTGAATCACTTTTTATTAGTTTTGATTTAAAAATAAAATATGATGGTTTGGATGCAGGTCACCTCATCTTCTCTCACCCCCCATATCTCTTCCTGCTCATCTAAGTACAACTCATCACTAAAATTCCTTGCATTTTGGCAATATTGTAAAAAGAGGGAGTTAAAAGCGGGAGTATTGTCTTAAGGTATTCAAGAGGCAACTTCAAAGAATCGTTGAGAAAGATCGGTGGTATAGGAGAAATTTCAAGCAATAATGTGTTTGGTAGAAAAAGATAGATAAAGATTTAGTGATCTACGTATCATTTTGCTATTTTAAAATTGGTGTATACGATAAAAAAACAGTATAAGCTTTATTGTAGCAAAATTTCCTATTGTTCATGAATGTGTGGCAAAGATCATGAACAACACCTTGAATATGGTATCCTTCATTACTTAATCACGTTTGTGAGTTTCTCCACTGTGATGCTAAATTTCAGCTAGACCTTGGTGATGGTTCCATGATCAACCCTTCCTATTGATTGCTAGTTTGCAGAAGGAGTCTAACGGTGTAATGCATTGCATAATTAGGGTTCTTAGAAATTCTATAACGTTATGATAAATTTATGCTTGAATGTAGCATTGATATGGGATGATATCAGGGCATCTTGGGACTGATATTATGTCATATTAGGTCCAACGTGGGTCTGATATCGAATCTGTATCGATTATTGCTTGCTCTTTGAATTTACAGCACCACTTGATTATGCATTTGTAACTTTCCCAACTTAATTTATAATTTATTTTTAGGGATGATCATATTTCTGAAGAAATTCTCTTTGAAATATAGAATCCTCGTGATACAAATGCTACCGTAGGACATGGAGCTAATATATTAGAAATATCCCAAATTAATATTCCATCTTCTTCTGAGTATAGTGATGTGGTGAATACTAATAGAAATACAAGGAATATGATATTTGATATCAATGAAGAAGTAACCTAGAAGATGATTGTAAGTATTTTTTTATGGTTAATAAGATTTTTTGTAATATGATTCTCACAAGTTAAATATTGTTTTCTTTTAGGTTGGATTGTGTTTTTTTTTTGTGTGATGCACTATGTAGAAAGTTTGATGTTTCAGAGATCAACCGAATTTGTACAAGAGGAAATGAAATCTTATAGATTTAATGTTGGACATAAAATTATGACAGACAAAAATTAGAGGTGTAATGTGTAATTATCTATACATTATATATTTATAATCATAATGTATCCCGCATTTTGTGATCCTGGAAAATAATGGAACCTTACTTTCGATCCTAGATATCAAAGGGCTTGATATTCTAGGATATCAAATCTAATGTGGGATTATATTTATCCATTTTTTAATAAAGTTTTATAATATATAATTATCTTTTATTATTTATCCAACATGAGATCGTACAAAGCTTAAATTCAATTAAAAAGCTGAAACATATCGTATTATTTCACAATAACCCAATGATAGACCTTGTCCTATATTATCGTAATTTACTTTCTTCTATATATCAGTATTTTTATATATTTCTAATTTTAATATTTATATCATTATTTTCTTTATCCCTTTATATTTATGAGCATATAAACAAACTGAAACGTATCATTTATCTCTTTATATTCAATTAAACAAATCCAATTCGTATATAGATATTAAAGGGCCTTATATCCCATAATATCTGACCTACATTGGGCCTCATATTACAACATATCAGGCTCATCGTGTGCCTAATATTTATCCGTTTTTAAATATATTTTTTAAAAATATATATTCATCTTTTATTACTTATTTATAGGATAATTTTTAATTATTTTTTAATCTTTTGACAAACATAAAATAGTGTGTTGGGATTGATCTACGAGCCACTATTAGGCTTACATTTAATTAAACAAGCTAAAATATATTGTATCATTTACAACCTTTTGTATTTTAGATTTTTTTTTCAAATTTACAACCTATAGGAAGGGTTTAATTTCTAACCTTGCTTGTGCTCCTGGAAAAGAAAAATCTAAATATTATATGGATAGCAGAGAGCCTAATATGAGATATCAGGCCTAAGTTGGGTATGATATCCCATAATATCAGGTCCAACATGGACTGATACCTAGTTTATTTGGATTTTTTAAAATTCAAAATCACTAGGTAGGGTTGAGTTAGGGGAAGGTAATTATAGTGTTAAAACTTAGTCTTAACTACTACCTATGATGTTCTCGTGTTGTGTCACTTGGCACGGAACAGGCATCATGTACAGGTTGTACCACATTAAACTATTTTGTTTAATTTTCAAGGGAAGCACACCATGTATACTTGAAATCGTAAAATATTCTTCAATCTTTTTCTTTATCTCTTTAAAAAAAAAGATAGATTCGCTACCTTAACGACCCCTAGAGCTGACCAAATGGATATGGAGGAACATACAGGTACATAGACAACAGACACATGGTGGAGTTGAAAATACAAGTCATCACCTTCTAAAGATCGACCTCAGGCTATTACACAAGAAATAGAATGCATTCACCATCTATACTATGCCCTGAGAGCTTCTTTATCTATTTAAACATTTCCTTTACCTCTTCATATTCTTATTTTTATATTATTTTTTCTATCTTAATCTCTTTTTATTTCTAATATTTGTCTATTTATTTTTCTTATCTTTTTTATGTTATTGTCCATATTAATTTTTTTCACATTTAAATTTCTATTTTTTTGTTTCTAATTTTTTCACATTTCCTATCTTTTTATTTCTAATTTTTTTGCTTGGGCTCCAGGACTAGACCGCCCACCACGAGCGCTTCTCGATTTACCCTGGCGGTCGGTGGAAAACTTCTGAGAGGCTGAACCAGTCGCCCGAAGTTAGAAAAACCTCGTTAATCATTTGGAAGGCTCCAAGGAGTCCCCACGGGATAGACTGATGGTTAATGCGTGAGTATTGCCACCAAGAGTTCTGAGGGTCAAATCCTGACAAAGTCAGTATGCACACCCTCCCCACGCGCTAACCACAGTATCCGGGCTAGTAACCCGCGTGATTTACCTCCTTCGTATTGAACCTGGGACGGATTGACGGGAGTGCTGGGATGAACGAATCACTTTTTACCATCTGGAAAACTCCAAGGAAGTAAATCACAAGGATTTTACTCAGCAACAACAGTGAATGCAAAAAAGATAAAGAAAACCAACAAAGTATTTCTTACCATAATATTCTTACATAAATCAACTACATCAGTGGTAAAAATTTGAATAAAGAGTTTTATTTGAGTCACCACGAGATAGAATAACGTATAAGGTATTATTATAATGAGATTTAAAGGTTAAATCTTGACGAAATCAAATATTTATTCTCTCTTATGCACTATTAATTATCTGAGCTAATAATTTTCATGATTTATTATTTTCTATTAATTTTGAGACGAATTAACGAAAATATTAAAATTGATACTTGATTACCATGCGACGTTGAATCCGAAAACTCTCGACCGGCGGGAACGAGGAGCGTATGAGTTGAGTGAGTCTACTTTGTTTTTACACATAAAAGTCTTATTTGAAATTTAAACTATATCCTTTACTTTTTTTTTTTAGTATATCATATTTTGATTGATAATTAGCTTGTCGGAATTTTTTGTCATTTTTTATTTTGATAAAAAAATAAAATATTATATTACATCTCGTTCTGATAATATTGAGAAATTCAAAGTGATAAAAAAATTAATTTCTAAAGCACAAGTAATTTTATAAATTACAAAAATGTTCACTACAAATCAACTTGTCCTTAATTTTTTTATCAAAATTATTTTTAAGTAGTTTTTTTAATATATCTCTCTAGTAAGTTGAAATGTTCAAAGTTGCGAAAATCTTTATTGATAAACCAGTTTACCCTATCAAAAATAGCATAGAATATTTGAAACTTATTATAAATTATTTTATCATAAAATCTTTATTGATAAAATGTTCACAAGAAAATCTGAATATCTTTTCTAGAGTTAACAAGTTCAAAAGATTAAAAAATTTAATATCTAAAATGGGAGTAAAACAAGGTAAAATACATAATAGAACAAGGAAATCAGCAAGAATGAAAGATGATGAGTGACCATTTTGAAATTCTTCAACTAAGTTATTTAACATGTACTTAATTGAACTCCACTAAACTCTCTCTCATCTTATCCCTCGTACAGTTCGAGCAACACGGGAGAACATAGATGACCATGAAAATATAGATCCAAACTAGAAGATGGCGAGTCATTTGAAAATCTAGGTGTAAAATTAAAAGTTTTTGTTGACATGGTTGGTGAGGCTTGGATTTCAACATGTCTGAAAGCGCTCATTAGTTCACAATTTTACCAACGATTAAAGATGATATGGATTTAAGAATCGTAAATCGAAACTATTCAAGCAATGTAACCATTAAAATCGACAGAAGACAACTAAGAAAATTCAATTTTGCAATCAGAGTAACGAAAATGTTGAATAAAAAACCAGTATCAAATCCAGTAGAAGGTTTTTCGTACTAGGGTTTCCGGAATGAAATTGAAGTACGAATGTAAAATACCTCAACGAAAGATCGAATGACTCCACTCATGCAGTGAGCACGACGGCGCCGCCGGCCTCCTTGATCTTCTTCTCCGCGATCTTCGATATGAGCTTGGTTTTCACGACGATAGGGCGGGACGGGGGGAGCGAACCCTTGCCGAGCACCTTGAAGTAGCCATACTGGGTCACATCTAGCAGCGGCACTGAGCCATCTTTGCCTCCGGCGGTCGACTCCTTCACGTCCTCAGGGATGAGGGACCAGAGAGTGTCGACGTTGACGATGGGGCAGTGGAACTTATTGCGGAGGCGGTGGAAGTAACGCATGCCGACCTTGCCGAAGTAGCCCGGGTGGTACTTGTCGAAGAGGATGCGGTGGTGGTGCATACCGCCGGCGTTCCCCCGGCCTCCCGGGTGCTTCCGGTGCTTCCCGATGCGGCCATGGCCAGCGCTCACATGGCCTCTCTTCTTCCGATTCTTCTTCAAGCGGGTCGTCATGGCCGTCCTCCTCCTCCTGCGGCTTCTAGGGTTTTGATAGAGAAGAGGATTTTATATCATTCGAATGAGAAGTGCCCTGATGATGATGGGCCTTTCATGGGCCAATCAGAGCTCAAATAAATCTTGCGAAATCAAAGCATAAAATCAAATTGAAGAGGGATCACAGTCAACAGGTTTATAATTTTTAAATTGAAATAAATATTTATTATATTTGAGAGAAACTAAAAAAGAATCGAAACAATTTTTTGCCAAAAACAAAACAAAAACAAAAAACAAAAAAAAAAGTTAATCCTCTTGTTTTAGTTACGAGGCTCCAAAAAACATTTAGACTATATTTAATTAGAGATAATGTAATCAAATTATAATGTAATTGACTTAGAATATAATCCAAAATTATATATTATTGACGTTGTAATTCAGATTATAAAATTTTACTTAGTTTTTATAATACAGATTATATTACATTACAATTTTAAAATTATATCAAATAAAATAATTAATTTTATAATATAATCTTGATTATATTATAAGATTAATTATATTATAAGATTAATTATCCTTCACCAAATATAACAGTACCTTCTATTGGCATCAAAAAAGTTAGATGACTTATTGATTTCACAACGATGAAAGGAGATAAATATGAAGAAAAAAATTGTCCTAACATAGTTATCATTTAAAGGTAAAACATTTAATTAGATATTTTTATATCAAAATTGATCTTATAGTAGAAGGTTCAATAACAAAAGCTTTCATAATTTTATAGATAAGGGATAATCATCATAACACGAAACTCCGATCAACAAAAATTTTTATAGTCTTGTAGAACAGGGATCAATCTCTAGGAGATAATGACCTATATTTTTAACCTCATCATACGCCCATTGTCTAAATAGCTGCATAAATCTCCTTTTATATCCTTAGGGTCAACTCTAGAAAGGTCATTAAAATAGCGAATCTATCTTTTTTTTCATAATATTGTAGAATGGTATATTGTATATCGTGCTGCCCTACTTTATAAGAGATTATTTTTTAAATTTTAATTTGTGACCTCTAGATCACACAATAATGTAAATTTACCATCCATAATCTACATCAGAACAAACATTTTTCATGGTGGATCAAGAGAATAAATAATTAACAAACAAGTGAAGAAATTGCATGTATGAATTGATAAAGTTAATTCCTGGTCTTTGTAATTTACCTAAGCAGATGATCAACACCTAAGTGAACAATATAGAGTAAATAAACATATCTAGACATTCTTATGAAAGTATTGAGAAATTACGTAAAATATATATACAAATGAAGCATTTGTGTCGTACTTTGATACACTTGGACATATAACACCACTCTGCATGATCATGGGATGGTTAATTCCTGTTTAATACATGAGATTTCAGGGATAATAGTCAATAAAAAGATGAATTCCTACAACAGATGCTCAACATCAAGTGAACAGTAGAGAGCGATAAGCACATCAGACTTTGTATGCAAATGGATCATTTCTGTAGTACTTGTAGCACTTGCCGCCATTCTTTTACTCTGCATGATCATGAGTTCGAATTATTTAGTGTGGCGACATCGTCAGGAAGGTTTGTGATTCTGTATAGCTATAGAAATCCATCTTAAAGGTCATTGTAACCCTGGCAAAGGGAAGAACCAAATTGCATTGCTCACTCTAATGGTCAGGAATACAAGGTAAAGTGCAATGAGGCCGACGCCCAAGGTCCTGTTAGGATGCATATCATTTCGCGGTAAAATGATGAGAGCCCAGACGAGTCCAGAGACAAGAAAAAGCATTGTGTACACCAAGGTGCCATCTTGCGGTAACATATAAGATTTGGGCGAAGCTGACCAAGCACCGAGTAACATCGACACGCCTAGCCCAGCAAGTGTGTTGAACATAGGTCCTGCATAGCATCCCGACATGGCAATCTGCACGCCATCTCCCCCATTTACAGACAAAGCAACATCTGACATTAGATCGCCCATTGAATTGCCCCAAGCCAATACTGTCAATCCCAGAATGGAAGGGTTTATACCCAAAATCACACCTGAGGTCACCAAAAGTGCAACCAGCTCATTAGCGATAATGTAAAACCATACTATGCTCATGATAAACCCTCCTAAAACCCAAGGAAACAAGTATCTTCGCGGCGGACGCTCAGAGCTAGTGTAGAGGAAAGCAAGAACCGAGAATACAGCACCAAATATTCCACCTACAAAATAAGAGATGATGCTAATTTTTGAATTCTCATGACCACCCCAAACTGACGCCAAAAGGACAGGCGCTAAGAAAGCACTTGCTGCAGCATATGGTTTTGACCATCTTTCTTCCTCAACAATCGGAATGGTTAACCTTCTTGGGATAGTCAAAGGCATTTCGATAAATAGAAATAGTTTTGAACATGAAAAACCAGAAGTTTCTGCCTCTTGTTCATTCCAACCCCATAAAGGCCTGGAGTTATCCATGGAATTTGATCTGCTTCCATGATTCGAATAAATAGCCACATGAGAAGCCCACATCCATTGAGGCAACGAACTGTGCAGTTGTGGTACCTCATCATCATGATCATCTTCAGGGAGAGAGTTATATATTGATTCATACTCTTCGCTGCCATGAGAAAAGATGCTTCCTCTAACAGGGAGCAATGGAGTAACCATGTCTAACTTCAGCCTCCGAGCATGCTTCCACAGCAACTCATTTGCTGCGACGGTGAAGGCATAAATTACATATATAGAAACAAAGAGAACTGCTCCCCAAAGTGTCACTCTTCCAATAAGTAAAATCAAGGACAATGATAGTAATGTCAACAGAAAGAAGCTAATATCCCTGACAAAGCATTCCCTATCAATCTGAACATTCTTATCTGCAACAATTAGTGAGACAGTTCCGACGACTATACAAGTCACAAAGACAGCTCCACCCAACACACTGTTAATGCCAACCTCACCAGCATCCGTCCCAATAAATGCTGCAATGCTAGCAAATACATCTGGAGCACCATTGCCAAGTGGAAGCAATGCTACCCCAGCAACTGTGGGTGGAAGCTTTAGTAAGCTAGAGAGCTTCTCCAAGCTACAACAGAAGTAATCTGCTGCTGTATTCCCCAACATGTAGAAAAGAGCCGCTAGCCATATTGCAAGAACAACATAGCCCAAGATGCGAAATTTCCCACAGTTGCAATAGAAAAAGGTAATGTAATCGATAATTCCACCAGAAGAGCACTGTCTATGGGCCTTCAAGAAATCACATTGGGTAGCAAAGCCCTCGTGACGGTTTATGCCAGTGCAAGCTACAGTGGGATTCGCGAGTGATTCAGATGACTCTTGCTTCTGATCTCCAGGCAAAGAACCATTTGTGGAATTAGTGAGCTCCGTCATTCTCCGACGAAGAAAAAGGTCGGATTTTGAAGGATGACCGAAGGAATAAAAGGGTCTGCGGGGGGGAAAAGGGTTGAGGACATTGTCTCCATTGTACAAAAAGAGGAATAGAACCAGAGCGCAAATAGCATTAAAAATTGCTCGAGATCTAGGACGCCGTCTCTGGTTAGCATCCATGACAACCATTCCACTGGCCGCACTTTACCCGTTCATCAGCAATCTAGGGTTTGAAAACACGGCGCATTCAGAGATAACCTACCCGGGGGAATCAAATTGGAGGAACAATCGAATACAAATCTCAAGTTTCAAGGAAGAAAACGGATGAAATAAGGGTTTCGGAAGTGTATACCTTTGGTTGCCGGAGCCACAGAAAGCTCGAACTGTGCTGGATGAATTCCAAGATACGGAAAACTTACTGGTCGAATTTTTTCCCGATCTAGGTTTGAAGGCAAAAAAAAGGATCGATTTTGTGATAGATTTGAGGATCGGGAAGCGCACCTTCGAGGTCGTCGACTCGAGGAAGTTTCCCAATCCTCTAATGAAGCCACCCCCAACTGCGAAACCTGGAATGATTCAAGGTCACAACTTCAGTTACGACGCCAAGTCGTTCGTTCAATTCTCCCTACGGCATACGCAACGACAACGGTTACGAGGAGAGGTGGGTACGGTACAGAGGCCCGGTCCAGCCCACCATTTTTTTATTAAATTAAAATTCATTAAAAAATTAATAATATTCTCTTAAAAAATTTAATAATGTTTTAAAATTTACTGAAAATCTTATAAGTAACCATACCTAATCCAAAATTAATTCAAATTTGCTCAACAATTATGGGAAAAAATTACAGTTAAATCTAAATCAATCCGATTATAAGCTAATTTCTTTAGTATTTATTTTAAATTAATAAAACTGTCAAATTAACTTTTTGCACTTTCAATTATTATATAAAAGAAAAAAATAATTTGAGGGTAAATTAATATTTCATACATTATTTTGGGAGATTAAATGAAATGTTGACAAAGTCGATGGACAAAAATATAAATTTCAAAATATGAATAAAGGTAGGAATACTACGTAGAAATTAGCGTTACTGATTTCTACATGGACTTTCTCAGAATACCATATTATTACAGCATGATCCCCACACGTTTCCACATTTACAGAAAGGGACGAGAAAACATGGATGGTAACAAATGTGCCGGTCAATCTTTTACGTCGTTCACACCTTCTGCAGTTATCTGGAACCTTGCTTCTGCTTCAGCTAAACATGGAGAGCTTATCACTTTACAAATGCGTTCTTCTGCCCTTCCCTTGCGCAAGGCAAGCCTGGCAGAAAAAAAAAAGAAGAAAAAGACAGCTAAAGAACTTAAATTTGAAACAGAGAACATGAGTAGAGCAGGCTTAAATTTTAAAAACTTAAAAGGACCTTGTTGTGGTGGCGTGCGCCATGATGTTTCCGCCGATAGGCTTGATTTGTGGACCGGCAAAAATTGCAGATCCATCGACTTGTGCAACGACTTGATTAGTTATGACCACAGCCACCCCGAACTATGAAAACTAGCAACTTTCAGAATGTATTCACAAAGGGGAACTAAAATTGCATTTGCTTGAGGCGATAAAAGAGATTACTTCATCGGCCAATTTCTGAAGGCTCCTTAGGAACTTTGCGAGATGCATTTGCCTGGCTGACAGTTCACCTCTTCCAGAAAAATCTGTTCTGTAAAGAGCCGTCGCACTGTCCACTATCATGAGAGCAAACCTGGATCAGATAGGGTCCAATGAGTTATATCTGAAAAGTTTTTCCACGAGAAAGTTGAAGGAAAGATGAAACATTTGATTGAAGAAGAGATCCTCAGTTACACACATCCAACCTTGAGGTAGACCAAAAAAAAAAACGGAACAGTTAGACAAAAGCTACTTTCCTCAGTGTGAGAAGGTGCTATCCCACTTGCAATAAAAGCCAAACACATAATTGCTTAGGGAGTGTTTGGGAGAGCTTTTACTTCTTGAAAAATGATTCTTGTAGTGATTATCTTGAAGTTAGTAAGAAGCTAAAGCATGCAGTGTTTGGAAATAGAAGTCAAAAGCTGATACAAGTAAAGTTTGAGTGTTTGGTAAATAATCATTTTAAGCTTAATTTTTAATTAAATGACAATAATATCCTTAAACTATCAAAATTAATTTTTTCAATTATCTAAATATAATTTTGATACATCATCTAGAATGTTTTATATATTTAATATTATATTTTAAATATTATATCAAAATTATTATTTTTAATAATATATATATTTAAAAAAATATAAAGTTAAAAAAATATAAAAAATAATAAAATAATATAACTAGTAATTTGATATAGACTTTATATACAAACTGGTTAGTGTCATCGAGCCATAGAATGACGAAATCAAATGAGGAGATCAAGTATTCAAAAAAAACATACCTTGCTTCCACCATCATTGAAGCTGCCTCCAGCAATAACCTTGACTGATGATCAGTATTGTATGCTCTAGCATAAGCTACATTTTCTAAAACATCGGCACCGTTCAATCCAAATCTGTCAAGTTTAGTCAATGAAGTTATGTGTAGAGATCAATCGGTCAAATATCTTATATGCCATTATGTTGTTGCAAACCTATCTGCAATCTGGAGTAGTCTTTGAGGCCTAAACGTGCCCTCAGCATCAATATATAATGCCTTTCCTTCACCACCACCTTGATCCAATGGAAGCTGAATGCAAATAGAGTTTGTTGTTTTGAGAAATTGTATTTGCGACAGAACTAGGATAGACCAAAATATTACTAATGACAATACCAATAAAAGCAAGTTCAAGGAGATTTTATAAACCAATAAAAATCAATAATGACTGTGACATAAAAGCAAGCAATATTATAATGTAAAAGCTAATTTCTAATGTGTCACCATTCAAAAATCCATGCAAAATTTAGACACCCCGTGGTTGATAGTTGAAACTTATGAAATGGCAACTAAAGATTTTTCAATGAACCAAAACACAATATGATACTGATACATACCTGACAGGTGACACAGAGAGTGTGGCACAATTGTGTTTTACCAGAACGAAATTCCCCATATAGTTCAGTAATAGATCCAGTTTCAATTCCTCCTATATTCAGAAAGTCAAGATAAATGAGCAAACATGCAATGGCTGCTGAGAACAAAATCCTAAGAATTTACCCTCCAAGATTTTATCAAGTTCCCTTGACCCAGATGTGATCTGAATTATTTCAAGACGTTGAGCATGAAGTTGACTTGCACTAGTAAATCCCAGAGGTACCAACTTAGAAGCTGTAGACAATTTGAATATTAAATATTATAATGCTGAGAAAGTTCATATAATTATAAATTATCAGGCAACGGACAAATGGATTTCTAAATTGCTCAAGGATAGTTCAGAATTACCTGCTTCAATTATTTTATCAACTTTTGCATCACTAATCCCTTTGATTTGCAGCAGATCTTTCCTTGGAGTATATGCAACAGATTCCACAGTACAAAGTCCAGCATCTTTTAGCTTCTTGACATCTACGGCAGCAATCCCAGATGCCTTCATAATAAAAGAACTCACTGAGATATGAACTGAAATTGTTGGAAATAACAGATCCATCTTCTTGAAATGACTATGGAAATACAAATCAAGCTACCATTTGATACAGAAGGAAAGCATGCAACATTTATGCAAACCAACTACTTCTACAAGCTTAGGTACTTATAACTCAGGGGTAGCCAGTTTGTTTACAACAATTGTGATTCTTCTAACCATCATAGCCAACAAAAAGCAAGAAATCTTTGCACTAGAACAAATCTAAAGCATTAAAATTTCAATTTTTCCCCAACCGTCACACTCTTGAAGATGTTAACTTAAGAAGCACTACTATGAGTGTTGAGGAGGATCAATTTGAGCTGGCCAACAATATATGTCAAACCCCAAGCCCACACTACTATTGACTAAGTTGGTCAAATGCGACAAATCTTATACACCCCTTTCCCTAAAATCATCTAGTTAGTTATATATTATGTGACCAGGACCTTATTCAAGTTATTTGGGACAAAATCACCACATTGAATGGTTTCCCTATGCCCATTCTATTTTTTGGTCCAGACACAGAAACTGATTGGAAAGGCTCCATGAGACCCCACGTATTTTTACATGGATTAGAATGATGGCTACATGGAGTAAAACACAAAGTTTAGAACCATTGATAAATTGTGATTTTTTTTTTTGAAACCTTCGAATTGTGGGTTTTGGGCTCAAATGTGTATGTTTTCATATTTTGCTTTCCTAAATCTCAAGTATAGATTTAGTATATAAATTTAAAAAGATAATCCTGGAACCAAACATCATCAGAAGATACTGCATTTCAAGATTTTCAAGAATTTCGAGTTACTGAAAATGTGTGAAGGCTTGTTATTATCGATAAGAAATATCTAGCAGTTTAAATCAGGAGAAAGATCCAAATAAGGAGACCCAAACAAAGGGGGAAAAATCAAGTCGTCAAGAATGCAGAAACTGGAGGTTCCATTTGCAGTTCAGTGAATCTTGATGCTGAAAATCAAAGAAGAATCGATGTACAAAAGATAAAGGTGAAAACTTTCGCAACGCACTAAACAAATACCAACAAAAGAAACACAATCAACGCGAGATTTGCTTCATTCCGCAAGGAAACAAAACTATCACGATTGCGGTGGAAGACCGATCCCTTCCCATATGGCTCTGCCGATAACCCTACCAACCTCCAAGACGATTTTGAAGAAGAAGAAAGGACGAAACGAGGAATTAGGGTTTCGGACCAAAAAAAAAAGGAGAAAAAAAATGAAGGTTCGAACAACAGCGTACCTGAAGATGTTCTATAGGAAAGGGGCCATGTTGCATCTCCCCCTCCTGTTCCTGTTCCTGCTCCACTGCCACCCTCTGCTGCTTCTGCGCTGCCGCCGCCATGCCCGCCCCCTCCGCTGAGCTAGGGCAGTGGGAACAATGAAGGAGATTCTCAAAAAATGAAAAGATCTCCCGCCGAGAAATACTACTACTTGGCTGCGAAAGTTCCATTGGCTCCCAATATATTTCAGATTTTACGTAAACACCCCCCCAAAAGTCACACTACTATATCTCAAGCCGATCGAGTATACTCACATGCAAAACGCGTGACAATAAACTTTCTTGAAATGACAGTTATACCCATTGAAGATTAGAAGATGCTTCAGTGAAATGACAGTTATATCCAACAATGGCGCACCAGTTTCATTCTCCTCACTCAGAAATCAATCAACCGATCAATCAATCAAAGTAAACAGCTATTTCTTCCCTCTCCATCTCCGTCGACGTCGATCCATGTACATATCGATCGATTAAGACTTAAGAGTTCAAGCCCAAGCGAACCGGAGCGCCGGTCGCCGGGATCCAGTTCGACCCGTCCAAGAAGCTCTCCACGGTGTACCTGACTGCTTCCTCCTTGTTGATGACGTGGACGCCCAGCCACTTCACGCGGTCGGCGGTGGCGGCGCCCGGCCCCTTGTTTTTGTACTCGGCGTAGTAGAGCGTGCTCAGCCCGAAGTCGCCTTCCCACGGCATGAACCCTTCCTTGTGGACGAAGCCGTCGATCTGCGACTCCATGATCACCGTCCTCGAGAACTCCTTCCACGGGCGGCCGAGGTAGGTGCGGATCGCCGGAAGGGAGGCGTCGGCGAGGCCGTTGTCGGCGCGGAAGCGGCAGCGCTGGATGACGAATCCGGTGCTCTCGCGGCGGTCGGCGCGGCCCTGCGCCGTCACGATGTTCTGCTGGTTGGGCAGCGGGCGGCGGACGACCACGAGGCAGTTCTGGAACACGGCGGCCGCGTCGCCGAAGATGAAGTCGATGGTGCCGGTGATGACGCAGCCACGGTAGAACTGGCGGTGCGCGTGCGCGTACAGAGTGTCCTGGTACCCCTCCATCCGGCAGTTGAGGAACACCGACATGTCCGACACCACACGCAACGCAACCGCCTGGTGTTTCTCGGGCCCCGCCGTGTTGCGGAACGTCATGTCCATCGCCATGAATCTATCGCCGGACGCCACTGAATCAATTCGATCCAAATCCATCATAATTATTCAAAAATTGAGAAACAAAACAAAACGTCTCGATCAAAGTAATCGATCGATTACAGAATGTAGCGGTCAGCAAAGTCCTTGTGCCGTCGATAAAGTTCTTGCTGCCGGTGATGATCGTCTTCTTCGGTCCGTCGCCGTACATTGTCACATCATCCATCTTCTTCGTCAAGTTCACTTGTTCTTCGTACACTCCAGCTTTAATGTAGATCACATACCTAAAATAACCATCAATTTATCATCAATTTTGGCATCTGATCTCCCAAATACATGCTCTGTTTGGGAATTACCTTCCCTTGTATTTCACCGGCATATTAGAGAGGGCGTCGGAAATGTTGGTGAAGTCACCGCTGCCGTCCTTGGCGACCGTGACGTTCGGCGTGGGCTTGTTTTTTATTCGCTCCTTGAGCATCCGACGGTCGTCTTCTCTAAACCAGGAAGGATAGCCATTGCCGGTGGCCAGGGGTCGTCGATTGTGGTGGTCGGCGAGGAGGAGGAGGCGACGGCGGCGGGATGGGAGATTGATGAGGGAGAGAAAGCTGGAGGCCTGGCCTATGATGGCGAGGGCGTTGCTGGTGAGTTCCCTGGCGCTCTTCATCGCGTCTTTCATCTTTTCCTTGAGCTCCCCCTCCGGGAAGCCGTCGATGCAGGTCTGCTGGTAGGTGACGACGGCGCTGAGCCAGGAGCGCATGTCGTGGGAACGGGCCGGCAGATTTTCGACGCCGTGGTCGATGATGCTCCGGAGCGTGGCGTTGATGTCGCCCTTGGCGTCCTCGTACATCTCCTGGCAGTCCTGCATGGCGCCGCGCACGCGGCTGTCGTTGCTCTGGAGCAGGCTCGAATGCTCGAACCCCTTGCTCACCCCGTCGAGCACCACCGATACTGCCGCATTCAGCAGCACCTTCGGGTCTTCCGTGTCCTCCGGCACAGCCTTCGACAGGCTCGACTCGCACGTCTGCGGGAAGTCCGTGGAGGAGCATAGCGCCGTCACCGACTTGGACGACGCGCGCATCGCATGGGTACTGAGGTTGGAGCCGTCGCCGTCGCCGCCGTCGTCATCCTGGTAGGTGCTGCCGACGACCGCACCCACCACGAGTAGGAGGAGAAAGCAGGCAGAGGTGCCGAGAAAAATCAGCTTCCTCCGTTCTTCCTTCCGGCCCTCCGACATCTGCTTGCCGAAATGATTCGCCATCGTTTATTCCTCTTCCCCTCCGCCGAGAGAGAGAGAGAGAGACGGAGAAAGGTAAATTCGATCGTCTCGAAATGGATCGAGCTGCTTCTTATTCAATTCTCCTCGTTCAATTTTACTGGTGGACGAGCAACGTCCATGGCGGAACAACGGTTGGCGGTCGTTACTACCGTTGAAATCTGACCCAAACGACGCCGTGGACGAGAAAAATATTGTTTATAAGCTTCGTATTTGACTTTTATAATTTTTGTAAACAAAAAATCATACTAGAAAAATATTTTTATATCTTATTTATATCATCTTTTATATAATAATATGTTTTTTAAAATATGCATTTACAGTCACTCTGTTTGGAATATATTTGTATTGGATCGTCAACGAAAATAATTCTGAAATTTAATTTAGGAAAATATTTTTATGATAACGTCACGTGTGGAATACCCATCAGAGATGATTATATTGATAATTTGCCATGAGACTCTTCTATGCTTATTTGAGGCACGAGGATTGAGGAGGGAAAAAATTTTCTAAGAAAAATGGAAAAAATAAGAAGGGTATCCCGTGTTTTTTGAAATCGTCAAATAGGCATCCGCCCCACTTTGTTTTTGTTTTTTTGTTTTATTTATTTTTGTCAAATAGGCTGATTGCGAAATTTGATTTAGAAATTTAGAGATCGTCGAGTGAATAATGGACTAAAATAATTAAATATATAGAGAAATATCATGGACCCTTTTATGTACTCAAAAAATCATGAATTGATAATCTTCTAGGATTCTAAGGGCTTAAACGAGTTAAAACGATTCAAATTTTATGATATTCAATTTTATTTTAAGTATAATTGAATTAAGTCAAAAGTTTGATCTCGATTCAAATTTATTTTATTATTTAAAATTTTTATATTTATAAATTTATTTTATTAATTATTAAATTTGATAATATAAATTTATTTGTTTATTTTAAATTTTTTATTTATTTACTATGTTGATAAAAAATGTATTGAAGAACATAATTCATAAATTTTATTAAACAATTCACCATCTCTATTAAAAACATTAACCAGCTAATAGAAATATGTTCAAAATTTTTCTTTTAATTTAACAAGTTTTTTAAAATTAATTAATTTAATGACCTTATAACCAATGTAAATAAAAGGTGCACATGCAGAATGTAAATAAAAGGTATCCATATAATTTCTCAAATATTCAAAGTTTAATTCTCAATTATGATACACTATATAAATATGGGATGTATTCATTACGAGTATTTTTGAATTTATCCATGGGATGTATTCATTACGAGTATTTTTTGGATTTATCCCAATGATGAAAAATTTTCACGAGCCAATCGTCATTAATCGGTCCGAAAATACTATTACCAAATCAAATATCAAATTTATATATGAAATTAATTTACAATCTTACTTCTAGCCCTACATGGGAACAAACTATTATGGAAGCGAATGATGGGGATAACGAATCAACAAAGCACAGGCCACGACCATGATGACAGGGAGAAAATGTCGACATCTACGAGATTAACACGAACATAAATGGGATGCACCAAAAGAAGTTTCGGTGGAACCCTCTCCGATTCTTAAGTCAAAACTTTTTTTTTAAGGAGAAAAACGAGGAATCAAAGTATTCTAATTTTGGAAAGTTTACCCCCTTTATTGTTGATGCAGTCTGACCCCGATTGTTATTTTGGTATTGATACTGATTTTAGTTTAGGTTAATGAGATGATTGAGATTAAGTCCTGGTTGGGGTCTGGGCACGGAGTTGGACGAAATCCTAGCTTAAGAAGCTAGGTTGATTGAAATCCTGACTTGAAAGGGTCAGGTCCTAGCTTGGAGAGCTAGGTTGGATGAAATTCAGGCTTGGAGGGTCAGGTCTTAGCCTCAAGGGCTAGGTTGGATGAAATTCTGGCTAGGAGGGTCAGGTCCTAGCTTAGAGAGCTAGGTTGGATGAAGCCTGGCTTGGAGAGCCAGGTCCTAGCTTGGAGAGCTAGGTTGGATGAAATCCTGACTTGGAGGGTCAGGCCCTAGCTTGGAGGGCTAGGTTGGATGAAATCCCAGTTTGGAGGGCCAGGTCCTAGCTTGGAGGGCTAGGTTGGATGAAACACTGGCATGGAGGGTCAGGTCCTAGCTTGGAGGGCTAGGTTGAAGTCCCGGTGAGTGAGACTGGGGATGGAGTCTTGGTCCGGAGGACTAAGCACGAGTCAGAGAAGGCTGGGAGCCAGTTCTCTTGACTTAGAGTGGATTTGGCCTTGCCTGGATCGGTCTGGAGACCGATCAGGGAAGTTGGCATGGAGTTCCTCGTGGATCGGCCTGGTGATCGATCCAGCTATGTCTGATCGGTCTGGTGACCGATCAGGGAGCATACAGTGAGATTGGGAACCTTACTGATCGACTCCTGATCGGTCTGGTGACCGATCAGGGAGCATACAGTGAGTTTGGGAACCTTACTGATCGACTCCTGATTGGTCTGGTGACCGATCAGGGATACTATTTAGATCGTTCTGGTGAACGATCAATTGTCGCGAGCTCCTCACTACGACCAATCAGGCTGGAGCCTGATCGGTCAGGAGGTTCCCTAATTGGTCCCCAGACCGATCAGGACACACCCTGAACGGTCTGGTGACCGATCAGGTGGGTTGGGCTGCGAAGCTGGGAAATCACCCTGAGAAGGGGTGGATCGGTCTGGTGACCGATCCACGACTTGGGATCGGTCTAGTGATCGATCACAAAGAAGACGCGATTTCTGATTCCTCAGTGGGGACCGATCAGGCTGGATCCTGATTGGTCTGAATCCATCCTGATCGGTCTGGTGACCGATCAGGAGTCACTCTGATCGGTCCGGGGACCGATCAGTAGCTGACAGCTTTAATTCAAAAGCGTTGTCTGAGCTCTGATCGCATTCTGATTACTACGATACACTACTGATTCTTGCTCTGATATGTGATTCTCTGTTTATTTGCTGTGTTAATGACATGCTAAGTGTGTAGATGACAGAGATGGATTCAAACACTCAAGGAGGGTCAATGGGAGTCTTTTCTTGGAGCAGGTTTGTCCATTTCTTCTTCGCAGGAAACAATGGCTTCTGGCGCGAGCTGTAACGGCTGAGAAGTTGATGACATGGGGCTCAGCTGGAGAGGGTTCAGTGAGTCCAGAGGAGGTCAGGGATAGCTGGGCTGTTGCAGGTGAGAAGCTGGCAAGCTCCAGAGGAGTGTCTGTGACCTGGCGATGCAAAGTAGGTTAAGCTGTGAAGTGGAGAAGGCGTGGCAAGACTCGAACACATCTGCTAGTAACAAGCTGCTTCTCCATCTCTGTGGAAATATTCTGATCCTTGAAGCAACTCTTGCATACACTTGAGCAATCGGCAACCTGAGCACTTGGAAGAGGCAGAGAGTGTGGCGAGTCCATCAGCAAGACACGAAGAGCAGAGAGTTCTTGCGTGAGATCTGTGCTGAGTGGAGCTTGGTGAGGAGCTCTCTGGTGCCCTTTCTGTCCTAAGTGCTCTGTAAGCTCATTATTGTTTCATTGTGCTTAATTTCATATACACTGATTGAAACGTTGTGGAGAGGTTACTCCACCGAGAAGGAGGTTGCATTCTATCTGGATTTTCCGGGGCTTGATCTGCCGACGATCAAGGGATCACCCACCTTAAGGGTACGCCAAGGAGTAGGGGCAAGTTATCCCCGAACCTTGTAAACGATCCTTGTTAGGGTTTTTGGTTTGCTTTTCATTTCTGCAGTTATACTCTATTTTGTATTTCTTCCGCTGTGCTACTATCCCTAACTACAGAGAAAACCTAAAAGTTGAAGCGATTTTTGTGTCTGGCTATATTCACCCCCTCTAGTCATCCAAGTTCCAACAAGTGGTATCAGAGCTTGGGGCTCTGTTCAAGCGGCTTAACATCCGAGAGCTATCAACAATGGCTTTGAGAGAAGGATTTAGCACCACTCGACCTCCCTTCTTCGATGGATCAGATTTTCAGTATTAGAGGTCTCGCATAGAGTACTACCTCAAAATCGACATCGGAATGTGGTTCTCCGTGAATGAAGGCTTCAACCCTCCAAGTGATGCAGAGGGAAAAGAATTGGAGTCTTCACGGTGGTCGGCTGAGCAAACACGAAAAGGAGAAGCCGATGCGAAGGCGGTAGTGACTTCGCAATGTGGAATGAACAAAGATCAACTAATCAAGGTTGGTCCCTTTACAAGTGCAAAGGATTTGTGGAATAAACTCATCGAACTCCATGAGGGTACCCAAGATTCGAGAATAGCCAAGAGGGACTTGTTCCTCAACCAACTTCAAAATCTCTCATGAAGGAGAGTGAAACGGTAAGCGAACTTCATAGTAGATTCAAAGAGGTATTGAATGGTCTCCACTCCATTGACGAAAAGGTCGAGAACAACGACCTTGTGAGGTATGTGTTAAAAGCTTTTCCAAGGAATGCCTTGTGGTCATCCATGGTGGATGTCTACAAGGTTTCTAAGGATTTGTCAATTGTAAAACTAGATGATTTATTTTGTAAAATAGAGCTTCATGAAATAGCTAACAAAGGCCCCAATGAGAAGGAGATTGCCCTAGTTGCAAGGGAAAGGACCAACAAGAAGAAGGACAAGAAGAAGGAGAAGAAGAAGGAGAAGGAAGTCTCTTCATCTTCATCCTCATCCAAGGCCGAGTCCGATTCCGAGGAGGATGACAGCAGGTCTTCTTCCTCCGAGATGACCAACTTTGTTAGAAGGATGATGAGGAAGAGTCGGCGCTTCAAGGGTAAAGGTAACCCTAGTGAAGTTAAAATTGATAAGTCTAATATTACTTATTATGAGTGTAGCAAAAAAGGCACTTCAAGAAGGACTGCCCAAAGCTCAAGAAGAAGGAGGATAAATCCAAGAAGAAGAAGAAGGCCTTGAAGGCCACATGGGATGAATCCTCCTCTAGTTCATCCGAAGAGGAGAAGGAGGAGAAGAGTACACGGCATGTGACACTCATGGCAATTGAAGGAGAAGAGAGTAGTGATGATTCCACGGATTCCTCAAACGCGACTTCATCATCTTCGGATGATGAAGAGGTAATCACTCCCGAATTGGATAAATGTTATAGAACCATTGCATGCTTAACCGAGTTGTTAAAGAAGTCAAAAGGAAAAATTAAATCATTGAAAATAGAAGTTGAACATTTGAAATCCTCTAAGGATGAGGATATTGATGATTTGCATGTAGAGGTGTTAGAAGATGAGAACAAATCATTGAAGAGTGAGGTTGTGAGACTCAAGAGCGTTCTTGAGAAATTCTCAACTAGCTCAAAGACCTTAGATATGATTCTAAATGCACAAAGGGCTGTCTACAATAGGGCCGGTATTGATTACCGACCTAAAGAACCATCATTTGATTCCTTAATGTCTAGGACTGATGTTAGACAATTTAAGACTCCTAGGGTTCAAAGGAAAGTAGTCAAAGCCTGGGTGTCTAAGTCTTGCATAGTAGGTGCTTTAGGTCCCAAGATTTGGGTAACTAAATCTTCTATCTTTCGTATTGTGTAGGTTGTGATTGAGGGGGAGCATCTATCAACTTGGTTCGTTGATAGTTGGTGCTCCAAACAGATGACCGGTGATAGATCCTTATTCACTACCCTTCAAAGAAAAAGTAGAGGTAATGTTTTCTTTGGTAGCAATGGTAGTCTAAAGGCTGTAGGAATAGGAGACATTCAAATATCCGAATGTCTTATGATTAAGAATGACCTTCTAGTCAAGGGGATGACATTTAATCTCCTAAGTGTCAGTCAATTGTGTGATGCGGGTTACACAATCGATTTTCAATCAAGTCAATGTCTAGTTAGACAACATGACACCTTTGACACGATACTACTAGGCACAAGAGTAGATAACATTTACCAAGTTTCCTTTAAAAGTGCTATTAATGCTTTTGTTAAGTGTTTCATGTCAAGAGAAGATGAGTCCTCCCTTTGGCACCAGAGGCTAGCACACGTGAACATGAAGAACATCCGGAAATTGGCCAACAAGGGACTAGTTCGTGGCTTACCAAGCATCAAGTATGAAAAGGACAAACTTTGTGATGCATATCAAATAGGTAAGCAAACAAAATATGTACATAAAGGTAAGAGCTGTTAAATCCGAAACTTTTGTGTCACTTCGGAAAATTTTTCAGAAAAGGTCCTACGGTTTCCCGACATCTAGATGAGGTTTAGGGAATTTAAAGATTTAAAACTAAATGAAAAAGGGGCTGTTTGCTAAAAAGTTTCAAACTTAGGGGTGCCATTGGAATTAACTTTGTAGGTTTGGGCTTAAATGCAAAATGACCAACTTTAAAAGGTTGCTAGGGCTTGGTTTCTTCGGCCACTTCCCTTCTTCGCTGCCCGATCAAAAACCCAAGCCGCCGCCACCTCCACTTGATTCCCTCGCCTCCCTCCATCTCGATCGGCATTGGCGACAAACGCCGCCACTACCTACTCCGTCGATCTGCCCTTGCCCTAGCTGCTTCTTCCGCCGGCGCCTGCCAGCCTCAAGCTAGGTTCCGGAGATCCCCTCCCGACGGTGACGGGTCTCGCCAGAGCTGAGGAAGGGCGATCTCACCGGCGCAACGCAGGTAATGAATCGGGCGAGTCATTTGCATCTGAATGAACTGGGATTGGAAATTGGTTTTGGAAATGGTTTGTCGATCGATAGAGCTTGTACCTGTTTGATTCGCATTATCGCCACTGTTCTATGTTTGCGAATCGAGTTCTGGAATTTGATTCTAAGAGTAGATTTCATGGTTTGAATTTATGGCTGTAGAATTCCTAGGATTTCGGATTTAGATTGCTCAGTAAAGGTAAGCCTTATTTTGAGACGTACTGTGGGTTGGATTTTTGATCGGCAACCATTAGGTAAGCATAGTTGCTGTGGTTTCCTTTGGCATTTGCTTGAGATGGGGTTGCTGGTTTGATCTATGTGGAGTTAAGCTTAGTATTTCATTTCAGCCGTGGGGTTTGCCTTGAGGGTTGCTGTTTCCAGTTGTTAATTTTGTGATTTAATTGTGTATGATTTTGAGTAGGTCAGCTTGTTTGATTTGAGTCGATGAACTGGGTTGCTGCAGGGAAGGGAATGTTGTTATCTGGGTTGGAACTCTTGGTTGTGTGAAGCTTTGAGAATAGATTGCCTCGGTGGTGTAAGTTTCTATACATTGATCTGCTTGTGAGAGCTTAACTCCTTGTTGATTGGGTTAGTATGTCACTATGTCTTGGGGTAAATCCCAACCTTGATATATTATAGTCGGGTGTTTGATTCGGTGATGAAATGTGAGTTGGGTTAGATGGTGGAATTCCAACCCAACTTAGGTAAATCATTTAATTAGACGTAATTAAAGGAAAGGGGACGAATGGGTTAACCCTGATATGATTTAGGGACTTATTAGCTAGTTACCATTTATATGTAATAGCTAATGAAATGCATCCTTGATACAGGAGCTTGATTGGATTATTGACGGGTGGTTCCTTCTGCTTGTGATACGGACTTTCACTCTTGGAGGCGGGTACCCTTTGACTTATCTCTTATGATATTGTCATTTTGTTATGCATAGACTGTTATAGATAACAGTAAGATTATACGCTATCCCTGAGTTATTATGCCCCTGTTCTGGATACTTATTAGTTATCCCTGAGTTATTATGCCTGTCCTGAATACTTGTTAGTTATCTTTGAGTTATCATGTCTATTCTGGATACTTGTTAGTTTTCCCTGAGTTATTATGTCTGAATTGGATACTTGTTAGTTATCCCTGAGTTATATTGCCTGACCTGGATACTTGTTAGTTATCCCTGAGTTATTATGCTGTTAGTTCCATACAGTATCAGGTAGTGTCATATCTAGAAGTATGCTTAGAGATCGTGATGTATCTCCTGCATTTGACCTTGAGGGATCTGTAGTTTTCGGCCAGTATACCTTGTAGGTTAACTGTATTTCCTGTTATAGGATTTCAGAATGAGAACTAGTATACTGAGGACTTGGGAGGGAGGTATGTGTATCTATCATACACCATCCTTGCATTGTTGCATGCCGGCGATCAGCGACTCCCTTGTGGTTGAGCCTAATCGTTTTCCGGCACATGATATGCACACACGGCCACTCATGGGTTAGTGGATACCGCTGGGTGTGTGCATTTGCTCTGTATTGCTCCGCTCGTCCGCTCAGGGGTAGTGGTTTCGGAGCGTGGTAGCAAGCAGGGATCCCTTCTCTACCCATAGACCAGAGAAGATGAGAGAGATATCTCCCCCATATATACATGGGGCGGAGCGATAGCTCCACCAGCATCCTGTCCACTCGGTCACTCAGGAGCAGTGATGGCAGAGTGCGGACAGTGTCACAGCTCTACCCACTCGGCCGACACAGTATCGCCTGTCTCGGTGGCTTGACTGGAGTTAGGGGGTGACCATGGCATTGCACCATGTGCATATTTTGCATCGTGCATTGTTTGCTGCACTTGATTGCTGCACTTATTTGACATGCATATTCTGGAGACTTTGTTATNTCCAGCATTGCCTACCCAGAGCTGGGTGGAGATTTTGAGCTCAGATCTGGACTTATACATCTTTTGCCAAAGTTTCAAGGTTTATCCGAGGAGATCCAAACAGACACTTGCATGAATTTCATGTAGTTTGCTCTACTATGAAGCCCCTCAGGGTTTTCAGAGGAAGACATCAAGCTGAGGGCTTTTCCATTTTCTTTGACTGGAGCAGCTAAGGACTGGTTTTATTACTTACCTACGGGGCATGTGTCTAGTTGGATTTCCATGAAGAAGGCTTTCTTAGAGAAATATTTTCCAGCCTCCAGAACAGCGATTATCAGAAAAGTATCTGTGGTATTCAGCAGATAGTGGAGAGACACTCTATGATTACTGGGGAGAGATTAATAAGCTGTGCTCCAGTTGCCCCCAGCATCAGATTAGTGAGCAGCTTCTCATCCAGTACTTTTATGAGGGATTATTACAGATGGATAGGATTTTGATTGATGCAGCAGCTGGAGGGGCTTTAGTAACAAGACACCATATCAGGCCAGGGAGCTTATTTCAAATATGGCAGAAATTCACACAATTTGGAGGCAGGGCATTATCTACTCGAGGGGTTAATGAAGTTCAAGGGGTTTCTAATGATCAAAAGGAGATTAGTAGTGCATTGTTAGAACTCACATCAGCTGTTAAGCAAATGGGTCTTCAGATTTCAAGTAAAAATTCAATTCTTCAGCACCTCCACAATCAAATCAAATGGTGATGAGTGTATGTGGAATTTGTTCTAGCAAGGAACACACTCAGATTTATGTCCCAACCTACAACAAGATGAGTCAGTAGCAGCTTTGGTTAGGGGACAATTTCAAGCTAGGAACAACCCATATTCTCCTACTTACAACCCTGGGTGGAGGATCATCCAAACTTGAACTATGGAAATTCTTTTGCCAACAAGGCCCACCTCAACATCAATCACAGCAACACCAACAAATGTTTCAGCAAGGGCAGCAGCAACCATTACAATCACAGCCCAAAATCAGCAAATTCAGCCCTTAATCAGCCATTTCAATCAACCAATTTCAGCAGCCATTTCAAGGGTTTCAACAAGGATTTCAAGGGAATTTGAACTATCCACAGCCATATCAACCTCCACAGCAACAAGTTCAACAACCACAGCAAAATTTCCAGCCTTGGAACCAAGGATTTCAGCCCCAACAAGCCCAACAACCACATTTCCAAAGATCCCAGCAAACCCAACAATTTCAGCCTACTTCCTCATCATATCAAGGTCAATCAAGGACTTATGTTAATCAAGGAGGCTATGGGAACTCAAATGGAGGAGATCCACAGCAACAACAAATGATGGAGATGCTACAACAAGTGCTCCAACAACAACAACAACAACAACAACACACTCAATATCTTGAGAAACAAATTGGGCAAATGGCTAGTAACATAAATCAAAATAAAGCTCAAGGATCGGACCTATTACCTTCCCAAGCTGTTCCTAACCCTAGAGGGAATGTTAGCGCAATTTATTTGAGGAGTGGGAAGGTGGCATCAACTCCAAATGACCCAAGAGCAGATTTTTGAAAACAGGCAGCATCTTCGTTTCCAGCCCAAATCAGTGCCGAAACCACTCCAATTTCAGTGGATACTACCCCTAGCTCGTGCCCAACTCTTCATCTAGCAATCCTCCAATTTTGGTGGAAAACGAAGCACAAAACAGTGGCGAGACAGTTCCTACAGCAGCTACGGAAAACAGGGCAGCAACAAAAAAATCAGCCCCACCCATTTTGGTTCATGAGGAGGAAGTTCCTATTCCTTTGCCTTTTCCAAATGGGAGAACTCCAACCAGAAGACAAGGGGAAGAGGAGAAAGCAAAAGAGTACAACGAATTGGTAAAACTTTTTAGTAAAGTTGAAATTAATGTACCCTTGCTGACAATGATTAAACAGGTTCCTAAATATGCGAAATTTTGAAAGATCTTTGTGTTAACAAGAGAAAGCTTAAGGAGAATGAAATGGTCAGCATGGGGAAGAATGTTCATCACTCATCCATGCCATACCTCAGAAGTGTGAAGACCCTGGCATGTTCACTGTATCTTGTGAGATTGGAAGCACCACCTACATGATGCCATGCTTGATTAGGAGCTTCTATTAATGTCATGCCCAGGACAGTCTTCCAGATGCTTGGCATTGGACCTCTACAGCCCACTGGAATTATGATTCAGTTAGCAGACCGGAGTCAGACCCGCCCGGCAGGAGTCATTGAAGATGTGTTGGTTAAAGTGAAAGAATTGATTTTCCCTGCGGACTTCTACATCCTAGACATGGAGGGAGAGTACCTGGCACGTAGATCCCCACTTATCCTCGGAAGGCCTTTTCTGAAGACTGCAAGAACCAAAATTGATGTATATGCTGGCACCCTTTCGATGGAGGTGGGAGACACAGTGGTCCAGTTTAGCATTTTTGATGCCATGAAGGATCCTCAGGGAAATCGTTCTATTCTGAGCATAGACACTGCAGATGAGATTGTTGAGGCACCTAGCGTTGCTGATGATGGTATATCTGACATAGTGAGAGGAGAGCTGGTTTCAGAGGAGGATTCATCTGATTTTTCTTGTTTTGTATTTTGTGATGATATTGTTTTTGATAGCCCTATTCTTTTTAATGATGTTGTTGCAGAGATTACTCAGGAGGCATGCACAGGAGATTATTCTATAGGTGTAGGGGATTGCACAGAGCCCCAGGGACCACCACCACCTTCAGAAAGTGTAGGGACTTGCAAAATTGGAGCAAGTACCCAAGGATCACCTATTCTAGATGATTGTTCACCAGATTTTGAGCCCGAGATGGAGGTATTTCTTGTAGACCCTATAGACATTTTTCATCCAGATCAGGTAAGTATTTCTTCTTTTCCTTTAGAGAATTTTAGGGAGATGTCTAGATTAGCATGTGACGAATATCTGGATTCATCATTTGTGAAAAATAATTGTGAAAATTCTTTTGAGGCATCCAGGCTTGATTTTATGCATTGTTATGATATTCATGAGACAGATTATGTTAAAATTGATTTTGAAAAATTTTTAAAGCCTGAAATTGAAGTTGTTTACTGTGAAGAATCTCTTGTTATTTCTTATGCTGAAACTGAATGTGAAAAACTTTTAGAGGTACCTGAGATTGATTTTATGGATTGTGGAACATTTCTTGATACATCTTTGGTAGAATATGCTTGTGAAAAATTCATTGAGGTACCCAAAATTGACTTTATTGGATGTGATGCATTTTTAGATACATGTTATGTAGAGATTGATGATATTGCATTTTTATCTTACCCTGCACGCTTGAGGAAGGTTTTACATGGTTTTGCAAGGTCTCAGAGATTTCTTGAGTGGGTTCTACATCTAGACAGTCTTCAACCACCTGGGAGATTTTTCAGAAAGAATAAAGAGGGAGGAGATGAACTTGCTTTAACTTATAACACTCCACCTCAGAAGTGGCTATTGTATTTAAATCACCTTCGGCCACCTGGACATTTTATTGTGAAGAATAAGTGTGGGGGAGTGAAGCAAAATAAAATTGAGCAAATGAAGGAAATTGTTTTAGCTACTCCTACTCCTCCACTACCAAGATGGAGATTATTTCTTGATAGACTCCGACCGCCAGAAATAAAAGGGAGTTTACTGTTTCTTGCATTTTCTTTCATTGCCTTTTTCATCTTTATGCTTGCTAGAAGTAGAATTTTCTTTTGAAATAAATTCTTGCTAATAAATGCATGAGTAGAGTAGAATTAATAAATAGGCATTATAAATGTCATTTTATGTCTTTTGGCACTTTTCCTTGATTAATAGGAATAAATGTATCCCTTTAGGTTATTTTCATAACATTTTAGAGTCTTTTGAAAACAAATTAAATTTGGTTGTTAAAACTTAGGGTTTGAGCTCATGGATGAAATCTTGGATGCTTGAGTACTACTTGGCCATGGATTCTTGATTGAGGACTTGAGATGAATTATTTTTACCTAGTGAGGGTTAGCCTTATTTTTGTGGAACATACATGTGATTGTACTCTAGAACTTGCTTAGGATCTTCCAAAGTCATATTTCAATGTTTAGATCACTTCTATAGAGGCTAATAAATTTGTTTACCTTTCCATGTCAATTTTTGGCAAAAATCATGTTCATCCTATTTTCTTTCCTTATTTCCTATTCCTAACCATGCTTTCTAGGGACTTGTTTGTTTGGAGATGTTCTTTGATGTTATTTTGCCCGAGACGGACAAAAGATTAAGTGTGGGGGAGTGGATAGTGTGATGGAAACATTTGAAAAAAAAAATTCATTTCATTGTTGAGTTGAATTCAAAAATTGCCAATTGGAGTGGAGTTTGGTATCAAGTTTAATGAGAATTCAGTTGTGAATTGGAGGTGAATTGGATCTAAAAAAAATCTGTAATGGAAGAATGGTACACGGAAAAAAAAATCAGAAAAAAAAAAACAGAAAAAAATGTGCCATGGAAAAGTTTGAAAGCAATGAAGTTTGTAGCACTTGGGAAGTAGGAATTATGGAAGCTTAAATTGGAAACACTTTGCTGAAGTTTGGATTGAAGTTGTAAAGTTTGAATTGAGCAGAAAATGTGTGCAGAAGTTTGAACCAAGTGAAAAAAAAAATCTGTGCAAAGGAAAAATCAGAATTTTGTGCCAAAGAGAAGAGTATGCTATGAAATTGTTTCGGTCACTCTTCTAGGGGCTGAATTGCAGTTATATATGTATGAATCAGTGCAAGGGATTGCTGGAATTTGAAGAAGAAAAAAAAAAAGGAAACAAAACAGTTTGTATCAACTTGAAAGTGAGTGTGCCATGGATGGGATTTGAATTTGTTGAGCTTTAATTCTCAAGTAAACTTTCCATTGTTAATTGAGGTTAATTGCTGCGAAATATCAGTGAATTGCAAGGGTTACAAGTTAAGTGTGAAGTTGTCCAAATAAACAAGTGCAGCTGCCAACAAATTAAGAAAGAAAAAAAAATGAAGTGAGGGGTATCAAAAGAGAGTGGCAAGAATTAGCAAAGGCTACTTGTGGAGCAGAAAAATTCTATCTCTGATTGCTATCTGATGTCACAAACTCCCTGATAAGAATGCTGATCCGAAGGAGTTCATTATGCAGATTGAAAAAAAAAAAAATAGAAAAACAGTTTGGAAAAAAAAAACAGAAAAAAAACAGTTTGAAAAAAAAAAGAAAAACACAAAGAAGACCAAGTGGCATACAATTGAGGATTTGGCACCATGAAATCAGTGGAGACTCTCATCCGGATCAGAGCTGAGTTCCAATACATTCTGATCTAAGTAGAGAAAAGAAAAAAAAATCAGAAAAGAAAAAAAAGAAGAGCAAAATTGGTACACAATAAGGGAAATTGGCACAAAGGAGTTGAATTTCTTTTCATAAGATTTTTTGAAGGGCATTGCAAAGCATCACTTCATCACACTTTGACTACATTATATGGACTGAAAGGAGGGCAAAATACATCAAGAATATCCTTGAACATCCATGTCTCCCATTCCATCAAATTTGCTATTTTCATGCCTGTTGTTTCATTTTTACTATCTCCTATTTCTTTCACTTTTGAATAAGTTTTTATAGATAATTGATTCTAATCTTGAATAATGGTAAAGAGTAGATAATAAGCAAGCTTATGGTAGTGCAAGGAGCATGTGTGTAAGAGTGAGCTCCAATTTCATCATGTACTTAAAACTTAGGAAGAGAGCCACCAAAAGTTTTCCTTGAGAGGTTTAGTGAGTGAAATTCATCTCAATGAATCATAAAGGTTGAATTGGCTAAGTTGTTGATTTAAGGACAAGATATTAGTCTATAGAGTTTAGATTTTTGAGAATTGACAACCCTAGGTAATTTCTTTTCAATTGCTTCTACTCATGTGTGGGAATAACCTAGGGGATACATATTTAGTACTTTTCGCGAGACGCTCAAGCTTAAGTGTGGGGGAGTTGATAAGTGTCATTTTGTTGATCATATTTTATGCTTAAATCTGTGTTTGACCCATATTTTACTTGTGTAATTGCGGATTTGGCCTAGGTTTTAGGATTTACACCCTTTTTGGACCTAATTGTAAATCTTGCTATATTTGGGTTGTTTTGTCACTGAATTTTTGATATACTTTTGTAGGCTTGGAAGGATTATGACCTAGGTTATGTTGGGTCAAGGCTGAGGCAAAAGTGGACCAGATCAAAGGAATCAAGCGTCGACTCATTCGGACCGTCCGATGCAAGAACGGTTAGATCTAGACCATCTGAGAACTTCTGATCGATCCGAGCTGGGGTTAAGTCTAATCGAGCGATCAGATCAAGATCTGAGAGTTTCAGCCCAATCGGAGATCATCTAGCCGTTGGATTATGATTAGAGTAGTCTAGACCGTCCATTTCAAATATCAGTTTGATCTGAGCCATCCGCTACAGATCTGGCAGATCCGAGCTACCACGAGGATGATCTTGACCTCTGATCAAGATCTGGAAATTTTGAATCAAATCGGGAAAAGATCCACCGTTGGATGAAGCGGATTCAATCTCGGCCGTCCACTGTTTAACCATTTAAACTGCCCAGCCCTGTTTTCGGATCTGTCGCGACCTCATTCTTCAGCTGCGTTCTTCCTCGTTCTTCTTCTCGTTCTTCTTCATTTTCTCACCGTTTTCTTCCAAATTTCTTCCATCAGAGGCGTGGCCAACTCGATCACGAACTTGGATCAAGATCTGGATCTTTGGGAGAAGGATTCAATGGCGATTTAAGCCCAAGATTGCGCTAGATGCAGTTTCGGGAGCAGATCTGAATTGGAGCATATTCTTCCACTGATTTGCGAGTTTAAGGGGTTCTTGGCTTGCCCTTGCGTGACGAACAAGGTGGTCTTGATACAAGGAATGGTCGAGGATTAATTTCTTGCTGTATTTCGTTTTTACATTAGCTGTAATTTCACTCTGCAGTTCATTTCATTTCAGATTCTGTATCAGATGCTTAAATTCTATTTTCTGAGTTGTTTTAGCAGTAATTAGGTTCCATTTTGCAGATAGTTAGCTAGCACATTTGTTTCGTGATCAATTTCAGCCAATTCTAGTGTATAACTCGTTTGTTGCTAGCGTATCAGATGAATTCTGTGCGTGCCAATTCTGTTTCTGCAAATTAGGTCTTGTTTCAGTTTCCTAAGTTTGAGTCGATGCAAGTTTTAGATTTCCTTTTGAACTTACATTGCAGTAGTTCATTTCCATAGTAATTAAGATCAAGCTCTGAATTTGGTTTTAGTAATTGCTTACCAGCTTTAATTTCTGCAATTTAGTAGCTTGCTGTTTCAATTCCATTGCTACTTAATTCCATGCTTATATGTGCTAAGATTTGTATCCAGTCTACATTAGTTTTCTCAATCGAATCTGTTCTATTGTATTGAGTTAAGTTCTTGTTTTCATTTCTGAAACTCTCCTTTCAGAATTCTGAATGCTTGATCTCATTACTGCTTTTGCTTTAATTTCTGTAAACTGATTTGCTTAAGGCATTTCTGAGTTGTTATGGAATCTGAAATTGCATTTCTCCATTCAAGACTTGCATATCAGTTTACTCTTAGCTTAAACTTCTTAATTTGAATTTAAATTGTTTGTTTTTGCCTAAGTTTGCCAGCCGAATCCCTGCACATAAGTTCATTTCTGCAGCTAAGTTCTATTTCTGCACTCCATCTTTTGTTTCTGAAATTTTGTATCACCAGAATCAGATTATGCTTCTATTTGTTACTGAATTTTGAACTTGGTTTGTTTGCTTCACACCCAATTGATTCACATCAGTGTTTTACTTTTGCATTTTGCATCAAACCTTTGTGGCAGCATCTTTGCTTCAAGAATCTGTTTTTTTTTTCCTCCATTTAATTTCTGCATTAGTTCTATTTGATGGATCAGCTTTAAGGTTTCGAACTTCTTAATTCAGTATTGCAAAACTCTTCATTAACAGCCTTGTTTTCTTCCAAACTAATGATCAGTCCATTTCCTGCATTTCGAGTCATTTTGGCACATAGTTTTCTTATCCCTTGCGTATCAAGTTTCATAGCTTCAATTGTGTCAAGTTAGGTTTAGGCTTTGAGTGGTAGTACCTTAAGTTCAATACAATCTGCAATGTTCTCTTGTAAGTTGAATTCATACTTGTTTCCCCAATTCAGTAAAGTTTCATTGGTTTGATTAAGTTGTTCGATTGTTAAGCTCATCAATTGCCATTCTTAGCTTAAACTTGTCAAGTTAAGTTTTCTTCTCTTTTATTTTGTAATTTCATTTCTCAATGCAAAACCAAACCCATTTCCTTTGAAACCCAAAAACATTGACGACACATAAATGCAAGTTTGAATCGAACAACTTGAACTAGTCCTTGGAAAAATACGACCTGAGGCCCCTTTACTACGCTTTTCTTCTTTGATTGCAAAAAGGGTTTCCAGCTTTCATCTATAAATATCTAAATTTGAGACCCAAGGGAGCATACCTGAAGGCGTACGTGAAGGAGAGTGTTTTGAGAGGTTGTAAGTGATTTGAGAGCCAGGGCAGTCGACTGGCCAGTCGACTGCCAAAACTCACAGAGAGTTTACAGCCTCGGACCAGTCGACTGCCCCAGGGGCAGTCGACTAGTAACCCCGAAAAACTAGCCGTTGGCTAGCTTTTAAAGCAAGACCATTCGACTGCCAAATGGGCAGTCGACTGGTGCGGGTCTGGATAGCTTGATAAGCTGTCTTGTTCTCTTATTTAAAGTAGACTTCTTGGCACGAGTTAGGTACGATTCTCTACTGTACCGAAGTGCTACTAGTGCTCCATCTGATCTACTCTTCCTCTAGTCTTCATCGTGATCTTGTAAAGAGGGAGAAGACAAAGTTTGTAAAGGTTTCTCCACCTTTGAAGGAGGATTTCATAGTGGAGAGTGTGCAACCGTGTGGATCCTTGGATTTGTCACTCATTGGGTGGATACCAAGTAAAAGTACTGTGAGTTAGCATTGAATCTTATTATTTTCATTATATTTTGTATTGTGCTAACACTATTGTAGAGAAAAGCCGAGCCATCGATCCTAATAGTATAGGGCGGTCTTCCTCCTTCCACCGACGACATCATTATAAATGTCATTCACCTGGTCGGTGGAAAGAGACTGTGGATCTTCCCCCTCTATAGCAGGCAGAGGCACTTCTGCCTCTGCAACTCTAGTGGTCATTGCTTCCTGTGAAATAATAAATAAATTAATCTATATAAATGTCAAAACAAATAAACTATAATTAATATACTTACACTAATTGCTAAGGAGCATCGATCGATAAAATAACCCATCTTTTTTCTTATGGGTCTTGCTGAATACCTCCAAACTAGTGGGAGGTCTCTGTAACTCAGCAACCTATATACACAAAATATAATGTTTAAACATATCCGAAAAAATATACTGAATATTTATAATAACCTAAATCAAAACTTACCAAGTCAGTGGCATGCTGGACAATGGAACGGAATCCAACAGTGTACTTCGTGGATCCGGTGCTAGGGCCAGCAAGCTCGGAGTTGCGATTAGCTTGAGCAATCGCAGCATTATCTTTCCAGTGTTGGGCATCCCAGACTGCTCGTCATGCTGCCCAAACTGTCTCAGAGACCTCTGAAGGCATATTTGCCTTTTTTCTCCACTTGTATACCATGTCCCTGTACAACTTCTAGCCTTTAATATGTCATACATTTTCTGAGTTCAGAAGTAGGTATTTGAACTACATTTGATTGATCAAATGCATTCATTGCATCGTAAACCATTAATTGCATTGCATCAGCAACCCTATATGATGTCTCTGGACCAATTGAGTTCAATGATGAAGCGATAGAAGGTCCAACAGATTCGAATACATATGACTCTCCATGACAATACCAGTTGTAATAATCTGAAACAAACTCATACGTACAGATATGAATTTTCATTATATCCTCATCACGGAAAGTTGTATTTCTATATCAACGTTGATTACATGGACATTTTAACTCGGTGTCATTCAAACACTCAGGATGACACTTTGTAAAGTTTACAAAATCTTCCACTCCAGCAAAAAATTCTTCACGGATAAATCCATTATCTAACTTATTATACATCCATGCCTTGTTTGGATACATTATATCTGAATTATCAACCACAAATAACAATCCATTATCAACCACAAATAACAATCTAAATTATTGAACTTTGTTTCTAATTAATCAAACACAGATTAATATCCTAACTTTCAAAAATTAATTAAGATACTACCAATTTAATCAAATACAATTTAATCCAATTTGGATCCTAAATTACTATCGAATTCATCAAATAAATATTAATCAACTAAAATTATTCTAATTAATCAAACGAGATATATTAGAGGCATAGGCATAATCAAATAAAATTATTCTAATTAATCAAACAAGACATATTATGACCATAATCAAACAAATATTAATGTTATATTAATGAAAATTAATTAGGATACAAAATTATCCTAATTAAATATTCTTCGTAATTATTTAAGGAATTAATCAAATAATTAATAATTAATTAATCATTTAAATAATCAATTAATCAATTATTTAATTAATTGATTAATTATTAGGGTTGGTCGTCGGCCGTTGGGGGGGGGGGGGGGGGGGGGGGTGAGTCGCGCAATTTTCACCTAATATTGCGACGGAAGTAACTTGTCAGTGGCTATTAACGACGGATTTAACCAATTCCGTCGCTATCTTTAGGGATTTGATCTGTATCCCAATATTAGCAACGGATATAAATTATCCGTCGCTAATAGCGACGGACAATTTAAATTATCCGTTGCTATTCAATGAAATTTTTGTAGTGTTATCAAATCTTTGTAAGTTTAAAAATTCAATGATCTCAATTTATACTATTAAATTTCGATATGAGGGCATAGTTGTTGGTGCAATTGACCCATGTTTGATCGATACGATCATAAATTTTGATGTGTGTCAATAAGTTTAAGTTAGGGTTTCATATTGGTTTGATGTGTATTTGAGTCATGCAGGACTTGGTGAAACACACATGAGGAGTTTGGCGTGACCAAGTATGAAAAATCTCAACTTGGTGCTAGGGTCCATGATCGGTGAAGGATGGTGCATCCGATGGACTGCCGGACGAGGATCAACAGAGTGGAGCCGAGGGAAGCTGGCTTCAAGGCATACACGAAGGATAGCATCGGGACAAGCTGAGGGCTTGGATGCATCCGAGGGACTAGAGTCAAAGGAAGAGAGTTTCAAAAGGCAACTCCGGAGAGGATGAGTATGAGTGTGTATTGGGACCAATTGACTGGTAGGGATACTAGTCGATTGATCTTTATGTGGGTTTCGAATAGCAAGGAGCAGTCGACTAGTCTGGATGGTAGTCGACTGGTCTGTTTGAAATCTAGCTGTTGGCCGAGTATCAGTCGACTTGGGTTGGCAGCAGTCGACTAGTGTCGGGACTTGAGCTGTTTTGTTAACAGTTTTCTCTTTTATTTAAGAGGAAGCTTTGAGACTTAAGAAGGGTTTGATATTATGTGAAAAACTTTCTTCATCAAGTGCTCAAGGCTTCCACACCTAAGCTCTTCCTCCTAATCCTAATTCTCAATCTTGTAAAGGAGAAGAGAGATTTATAAGAAGTTGTTCTCCACCGAGAAGGAGAAAGCTTAGCCAGAGATTGTCGAGGACTAATCCACCGACGGATTGAGGGTTTGTCTACCTAAGGGCATGTTGTGGAATAGGGGCAAGCAATCTCCAAACCACATAAAGAATAAGTGTTAGCATTGCTTTTCTTGTTCAAGTTTTCATTTCCGCTAGCGCAATTGGCATGTGTAAGAAGAAGATAATTTGGGAGACGAGCTATTCACACTCCCCTCCCACGTCGGCCTCTGATTCCTCAACAATGGATACATTAAAAAGGTTTCAACAAGTACATTGCTTTTAGTTTGAAGTGATTCAAAATTCTCTAGGTCCATCGACCAATTTTATCGATCTACACCATTTAAAAATTTAAAATTGATATTTTTCGAACTAAGGAAGTTCTAGGAACTCGTAGTATTGGTTAGTAAGTATTATTGTCCTATGCTTTATGATAAACTTGTGACAAATTTCACTAAATCTATATAAGTTAAAAATTTACTACACTCAATTTATACTATAAAATTGACGGACTCACAGAATTTCGAATCATTTCAAACTAAAATAAATATATTCTTAAACCCCTTTTAATATATCTATGCACTCAAATCTAAATTCGACAATGTAAATGGGACGTGAAAGTCTTTTACTATGGGAGTGTTTGGGAGAGCTTCTGCTTACTGCTTTTTAGCTTCTAGCCATGCAAAAGTGCTTTTGAGTGTTTGGGAATGCCAGATTCTGCTTTAACTTCTGCAACTTTTACTCAAAAGCTAGAAGCAACAATTTGATGCTTTTTTCTGCTTCTGCTTTTTTGCTTATGGTGTAGAATTAAAAGTTGACATTTATACCCTTAATAAATTTATTATTTTACATAATTACCATCACATTTTTAAATAAAATCTTATATTTTTATATAATTTATATTTTCAAAAAATTTATACATATTTGTATAAATTTATATAAATTTTATTATTTTATTATTTTTTATATTTTTATTAACTTTATATTTTTTTTAAATATATATATTATTAAAAAAATAATTTTGATATAATATTTAAAATATAATATTAAATATATAAAATATTATAGATCATGTATCAAAATTATATTTAGATAATTGAAAAAAATTAATTTTGATAGTTTAAGGATATTATTGTCATTTAATTAAAAATTAAGCTTAAAAGTGATTATTCACCAAACACTCAAACTTTACCTTGTATCAGCTTTTGACTTCTATTTCCAAACACTGCATGCTTTAGCTTCTTACTAACTTCAAGATAATCACTACAAGAATCACTTTTCAAGAAGTAAAAGCTCTCCCAAACACTCCCTATATCTATGCACTCGAATTTAAATTCGACAATATAAATCGATGTTAATTGAGTATAGTAAAATTTTAATGGATAAATAAAATTTTAAATAAGAGAGAAAATTTTTAGAGGGTGACAGTTGGAGGGTTATAACAGGGAATTCGATGCATAATTTTCATATTATAAACATTAGGTGGGCAAAATGAGAAATTCTTAAATGTCATAATTTCTACTGACACACGTGGGCAAAAAAACGATTCATTCGTCTCTAGTGTCCCCATCAATTCATCTCATAATCAATACGGAGAAGATAAATCATGGAAATTACTAATCCGAATGTTGTGGTTAGTGCAATGGGAGAATGAGTACATTGACTTTATCAAATTTTGACCCTTAGATCTCATACTGATAATATTCACGTATTAATTATCAATCCATCCCGTGGACACTCATAATTCTACTAACACACGCACAGACAGACAAAAAGTTTATGATTCCCATTAAGTTCTCCATACAAATTCGTTTCCTTTTCGCCACTATATGTACAAAAATTATGGGAAAACAAAACTAAACAAAACAAAACTTCTCCTTTTATTGCATGTCTTACTTTGATCTCTCCATCTCTTGTGAGCTCTTCTTCTACTCTTGGATTTTTTTTTTTTTTCTTCTACTCTTGGATTTGTTCTCAAGTTTCTTTTCCTTTTTTTCCCCTCTTTTTCTGGGGCAGTCAATCTGTCCAGCAAAGGAGCATAACAACACAGCGGCGCATGATGTAGAACTTGGCCCTCTGCTCTCTCACAAGACTCCCACATCTCCCGGACAAGGACTCCGCCGTGCTCCTCCTCCGCCTCTTCGCTTCTCCTCTCTTCCTCGACGGCTTCCATTTCTCATCCATGCGCACCTCCATCGTCTGGACGGATTCTACAGGAAGTGAAGAAACAGAGGAAGGATAAGCACGCCATTTATAGAGCGATGGCTCCAGGCTTACTGCTGTTGGGCACCAGTGAGAGAGATGCTACGGCTCTTTGGAGGTTCCTTAGGCCTCCATGGACACAGCGACCCACCGCCCTGCGTACAGTCAAATCAGCACCGAGACTATAATAGTGATGAAATAGAAGTTTAATTGACTCCGGAGACAGGTCGAGCAGAGCACTAATAATGGAGCAGGTAAGGACGTCGCCACACACGCATGGCGACAGAGGGAGACGCTGACCATTCGGAGTCATGTCGGACGCTGCCCCGCCCGGCGGCGCACTCGTGGATCCAACAGCCGACGGCCGCCGTGACGTGCATTCGTGCAGTGTTGACTTGACGTGGAAGGACAAGGATGGAGGTCTCGGGGAGTAGGAGACAGGGCATGTGGTGAGTGAATGGTCCACTGTTAGTGATTCAGCATGGAACGCATGCATTATTGATTGATGCATTAGGATAAGCTCGGTTCAATTTTTAACTGAATGCTCACACATAAAACTTAATACCAACACAAAAATTTTAAATTAGCATTCAGGTTCATTTCAGTTCTACAATAGTAAGTCATAGTCCAAATCAGGATCTTAAACATGTCCAAGAAATGGAACTCAAAATTGTATGAGAATATGCAGTTTTTACCAGTCAGGCAATGGGCTACCGACGACCTTGACATATCAAGTATATCTCTCTCGACGAGGATCTGGTGGCTTTGGGTCTTAACCATGCTGCCTTTGCGAAACGCTGTTTGCAAAATTTAAGGAAGGCTGCAACCATAAATCCACAACATAATGAATGAATAAGATTAAGGAGAGTTTTCTCTCTACTTTATACAAAAGAGTATCTGGACCTGCATTATCTTCGCTCTCGAGAAGTTTAATCACAAGGTTGCCTCCCTGACGAAGAACACCATCTTCATTCGTATCGGCGTCTGTGTTGTTCTCACTCGACTCTGCTATATTATCCCCAGCTGAGTTTGGTAAAAGTACCCTGCCTATAGCCAATGAGAGAGCGCGCGCGCCGAGTTCGCAGGAGAGAGCAGTGTCCTTTACTGTGATGCCGGAAACTGGTGGGCACATATCTGATAAGATCACAGAAAACCCTCTTTCCTGAAAATCAATTAAATGACAAAGGATATAAATAAAATAGGTGACAAGAGACTGGAACTTTTGTATACGAAACCATTATTCTTCAGTAACTTTGTTCATGATTCAATCAATGACAACATCATCCAGCCATCCTAGTCTCGATTATTTGGGGTTTGATACATGCATTTTATCCGGCATTGAGTTTTATGCAAGATTATAGGTTATGGCATTAGTTATATGCCGATAGAGTTCACCCAATTACTTGAAATCGGCTATAGCCTATACTCAAAATATCTTTAATAACCTTAAATTGAGCTTTCTTTGATCTATAAGTTACCATGGTATCAAGACCTCATGAGTGAAAGGGACAAAAGCACCATTTTCTTTTCAATGATAAGCTACTTAAGTGTTTGATAAGTTGTCAACAACTAAACTTCAAATATGGTCAGTAACCAGTAGTAAACCCACAGACTAAGGTTTGGCAGGCAAAATACGTCTTGGGGCAAACACTATTGCTAATTTTAGTAGGGCGCAAGTAATCTCTAGGCATATAATCAAAAGGTATAGCAAAAGGTTGAAGTGAGAATATGAAAACAGGTGTCGAAGCCGATTACAACTTCAAATGGTAATTTAAGGATGCCTAGCAAGAAAAGAACTCGTAGCTGATAATAAAATGAGCTAGTCTCCTCTAACAGGTGTTGGAGCAATTGCACAAGAGTCAACCTAAAGCCTTCTAGATTGCCAAATTGAAGATGCCAATTTAGTATAGAAGCTCAAGAATTATTGTTGTGACAATGACGGATTAACATTTGAAACACGATAAAATCTTTAAATTAGCTAAAGTCAAAGCCAAGCCAGAAATAAGACTGCATCATTGAGCAAATCTAAAGGTATGAAACACAATTCTAAAGGAATCAGTAATGGAAAAATAGCATCTTTGAATTGCAAATAGCCAACAGCAATTAAAATGCTCCAGAGCATCAGCATCCAGTAATCAGGAAAAAAATAATACCTGAGGAGACATTGCCTTGACTTGATCTCTCAACAAAGTCATCACATCCAAACAGATTGCTCTGACCCGAGAATCACAATGAGAAGAAGGAACTTTCACTTTCTGCAATGCAATCAACACCATATACACAGAGAATTAAAACTGCCTTCTCAGGGCCAAAAAAAAAAAAAACAACAACAATCGTAGTCGTGGGAGAAACCTTTATATCAATGCCAATGACTGATCCGCCCTTCTCCAGCGGACCCAGGCTCTGACATGCTACCTAGTTATGTTGCAAAGGTTAGGCAGCGGATTTAGCAAAGAAGCCATGAATTAGGAGTAAGCATTTGAGACGAACGGAAGGGAACGGCACCTGAAGCCAAGCGCCTGGTGCGCATCCAAGATCAAGCACCGAAGCCCCCGGAGTTATGAGCTTATACTGCTTCTGCATCTGCAGAAGCTGCGAAGAGAAGGAAAAAGCAGAAGTCAGATTTGTTTCCGAATCAAAAGCAAGGGCAAAGAGCACACAGAAACAGGACCTTGAAGGCAGATCGAGCGACGTAACCGAGGCGCTGAGCTTCCCTGCAGAAGAAGTCCGGAGAGCCAGCGCCGCTCATCGTCGGCGTGATCCTCTGCGCTCTCTTCGCCCGCCAGCCGCTGCTCAAAAACAAACCCTTGTCGAATGTAAAGGTTTAGAGCCCAGTTATAATCTCGGAATTAATTCGGACTTGGCCCATTTATCAACTGTTAAGCCCAGTTTATTTACAATAGGGAAAAGAATCAAACACCGAAAAAAAATAACGCCGTTGCCGGGGATCGAACCCGGGTCACCCGCGTGACAGGCGGGAATACTCACCACTATACTACAACGACATTGTGTTTGATGTTGCCTTATTATAATTTGGACTATAATATTATGGTAAATTTAAATTTCCAAGAACATAGTGGAAAACTACCTGAAAGAAAAACAATTTTTCCTTTTCAATGAGACACCAGCATCAATTGAAGGTTTCAGAAGGATAAGAGTGAAAGTGAGCAAGTCTTTCATGTCAGAGAGTGCAGAGATTGAATCTAAGTTCCTCCCATGAGTAAGCAATACATGAAACAGCATTTACATCATTGGCTGAAGAAAATACATGTGAGTTTTGATGAAATAAAGCTAATGAAAAACATTGGGTTTCCATGAGGATAAAGCATATATAATACGACCCTTCCACCCTTGCAGCATCCATTTGCTATCTTCGTCGACGACAAAGTCCTTGTTGTAGCAGACCTTCACCTTATCTTTTGCTTTCTTCATGATATCTCCATTCAATGGGAGCTGCATAAACCCTGCCCTTAGATTCCTTACACTCCACTGCTTGTAGGTCTCTGGCCTCTCCAATCTTTCTGTGCCCTCACAAGCAATGATATTGAGAACCTCGCGACCAAAGAGGACGTTTTCAATCAGCTGTCTTGACTCGTGCTTCTGTACCACGTTAGTCTCAATCATGTCATACACAGAGGTGTAGTGGAACAGAGCTTCTCGGAAGCGTGTAACGAAGAATGGCACACTGTATGTGCCATTAACAATGCCATGAATGAACACATCCGGATTCATTCTTCTGATATTGTTTAAGACTATGTCCCTTGGGTTATCTACTACCACTGACTCGTCCATGAGGCTCTTAAACCTGTACAAACAGTTCACAACCAACACCTCGTCGCTTTGGAGGTGGAGGTCCTCTGCTCGAATGGTCTCCCACTTGGCTGATGCAATTGACCGATACTCAAATGGTATTTTAAAACTGCGAGCATAATCAGCCAAGCGACGGCCAGTTTCATCAATCAGCTCAGCTGGACGGAACCCAGCAACAGGAGTATCAATGCCAGTAATGCGAACTTTGGGAGGCCTACCGCGACAAGCAAGGCGTTGCAAGAAACACGGCCATTGTAAACCATAGTATATGCCAAAATCTATAATGTGCAACTTTGTCGCTTTCTCTGCTACATCTAAGATGGTCTGGGTGGAGAAAAAATGGGAAAGTTTCCTGAAAGGGCAGGCAGTTGTGTAAAGCTGGTAAGCCTTCAGAACATCGGTAACAGAAAACCGTTTTGAAGTCAATGAATGATAGATCTGGCTTCCTGTACCAGCAAGGCGAGCCTGGAGGCCATTCGCAAAGTAATGGGCTAGCCTCTCATTTGCATCTCCTTCTGGTGAAGAATGCTGTCTGATCTGCTTCAACATCTCATTTGCATTGCGAGCATCATCTGCAGCCACAGCTTGAGCACAATGAATTAAGAGAGTTCTTAGGTCCACAACCTCCCTCTTTGATTGTTTCCTCCCTTGACTTTTCCCTGAACGGGATCCTTTTGAGTTACTGCTACGAGAAACTTTGTTTGCCTCATTATGCAATTTTGTTTTAAGTTTATCAGCAGCATTTACAGAAAGCTCCTCGGATAATAGAATCTCATCAAGCATATCAGTGCGGCGAGAATCATCAGAGAAGATTGCTGATTGTTTATTACTCCTACCTGCCTCCAAATCCACATCCTGGCCATGTGGGTTTTTCTTGCCCCTAGATGAATAAACTTGATTTTCATTAACTTTGTTCTCTTTTTTAGCCTCAACCAACTTTTTCCCTTTTTTTGGCACTTGCGGTAAGCGGAAATCTTCTAGCTGTGAATCAATCACCAGCTTATCGTTGCTTGGAAGAAATTTCTGTCCTTCCTCGAAGCCCTTTAGGAACTGTGAATCAGACTGGTTTTTGGCAAGGAAATCAGGAGAAGAAAGCATTGCTAGAATAGATTTCTCCATCCCATCTACTGTATTACCAAAGCTATTCTCCAAGAAAATAGTAGATTGTAAAGAATCACTATATACAACTGGGTTGATCTGTGACTGAGAAGACTCGGCATGTTCATCATCCTTGGCTGTGCTGCCACTGCCAGTAGAGTTAGAATGGTGATCACTGGTGTAATCATCAGGACCATCCAAAACATGGCCAGAAAATACCGGTGGGTTATGAATTGAAGTCGAGACTTTCTCATCTAAGATGTCATAAAATGGCTTCTCTACAGCTAAGAGAGCTGGGCTTTCTGAATAGGTATCAAATTGATCATCATTGCTCCCATCCATGAGCATTTGCATATACCTGACAACAATATCTGAGAATTCAGAATCATCTGGGGAATCGACTGTGGTGCCTGAACCCAGTGGTGGCGCAAGGTGGGCGATTGGGTTAGAGACAGAGGGCAAAGAGCTGGGCTGCACACTTGCGAGGTCGAACAGCATACTCTGATTAGAAGACTGCTGTTTCCCTCCCAATTCTAAGCTGCTAAAAGAGTTCTCCTGACTGAAGAGATGATCATAACAAAATTCCCCATTTAAGAGGCTGCTAAACGAGGGCATGGCAGTGGCACTGACGTCAGGGGCTGAAGGGGTTTGAAGAAATGTATCGTTAGGGATGTCAATGACACTGTTTGGGACAGAGACAACAGTGACTGGCACCGGCTGTGACGGCTGCGGCCCTTTGACTTTGAAGCTATTTGCAGTGGATGGATCAGAAAAGAACTGATTATTATCAAATTCCTCTAATAGTGCCCGCAGATCTCCAATTCCACTGTCCATGGCTTGCGGATTCTCATTAGCAAGCCTGAGAGACGACTATTACAAGTCAATAAACCCTAATCGAACAACACTCTTCACCGCAAATAACAAACACGGTAAAAAAAAAATAGAGACTTTTACAGGTCAAATGCAAACTCCGACTAATGCATGAGAAATCTGGTGTACTTGTTTTTAAATTCCTAATTTTAATAAGAAATCGTGTAAACTTAACAAAAATCCGCATGGATAACAAAACCTAGAACCAAAAAAAACGGAACTGAGATCGCCAAACACCATCAAAATACCTCGATAAGCCAAGCGCAGACGAATCGGAAGTAGAAACAACTAAAAGCTTGAAACAGCATTAAGATTACTGGGAAACGCACGCAATCGCATCTTTCAGAAACCAACCGATTGGGAATCAATGGGATCAGCGACGACTAGTCGAAACGAATCGACGACGACGACAACAAAAAACGAACTGATTCGAAGACGTCGACATAACGGGGAGGAAGAAGGGCTTACCCTAAGGGCGCCGAAGAAGAACTCCGCCAAAAGGGGAAAACGTCGTTGACTACTGCCTTTATCTGCGCCTCGCTTTATATACTTGTGAGATTAATTAGAGTGACTCCGCGAACAAGGAAACAACAAAAACATGAGACGATGAATCTGCCAGCTCAAAGCCAGATTACGATCCTGCCCTTCTCGGATCGATCGAACCCACGGTGGCCATTCTGATCAGAGATGCTCTCGAACGCGATGACGGAGGAGGACGCGGAGTTGAACGCCGACTCGTCGTCACTCGGCGCCGACGAACGAGGCCACTGGAAGGATGAGGACAGATGGCTGGATCAAATTGGTGGTCTAAAAAATTTATATATGTATTATTTGTAAAATTTCAAAGACGCCCTTATTATCATTATAAATTTGTTTTTCGCCTCTCAAAATTTCATACTTTGTATAATATATTTTGTCGTGACAAAGTTCTTCCCTCAATGTCTCTATTCATCTGTCTCAAAATCAATGAATAAGACCGTGCGTAATAGTACGTTAATTTAGCGTTAGAATACTCGATTAATAGATCACACGCATTAATATTATTGTGACATTTGCGTTAAAGAGTTGATGCAATAAATGCAATCAGATGTTTAAATATGTTCACCGAACAAAAAGACGAGATGATATGATATTCCTAATTGATTGAGATATCCGTAATCGATTAGGGAATTGATTAAGGATATCCCTCCCCCAATCGATTGGGCAACAATTGAGGGTGCCACAATCGTGCCCCTTGCTCCCAATCGATTAGGGCACATTGGGGGTTAAGATTGGAGATATCTTTAATCGATTGAGATAATCGTAATTCATAGAAAATCGATAACAGTCGCCTAAACGGCTAGTAAACGCTCACAACAGTTATGAAATGGTATTTTAATAAAATAAATAAATTTTTATTTATAAATACTCATCATGTTATGATTCTTATTTTAATTTTCAAATATCTCCCTCCCAATCACTCTTATTTAAATCTTTAAACACCTCCCTCGGCTCTCTCCTTTTAAAAATATTATTATTATTTATTTTAATTAATAATCATTCAAATTGTGTAAATGAAATTGAAAATAAAGAATATGTATATGATAGAATGTATATATGATATATTATGTATGTAGTACGTGGATCCTATAAATAATAAATGTTAAATATTAAATAAATATAAGAGAATAAAAATATTAATATTAATATAATGATATGGTAAATATTATAATTCTAACCTTAAATTATTAAGGATACCTTAAAACATAAATCATAAAAAATTTTAAGTTAATTTAATATTATAATTAATAAACGGACACGTAAACTTTGTCGAGGCGACAGCAAAAGACTTCTTCGCGTGGCTGTCCCTCACCCTTTATAAGAAAACAAATCATAAAACATATTTAATTCCCGCCTAGTAATTTTTGTACGAGAAAAATCAATATTAGGTTTTTTTTATTCGTTAGAAATTAATCTTAAATTTTATTATCATAAATATTCATATAAATATGAACTCCACGATCACATTTTGTCTGGTGTCTTCATCGCCAATGTCGACTACTAATACATTGAATGGGAACATACAAACAAAAAATGCAGGAGATAAAATATTTGATCTCTCTATCAATTTTATATTTTTTAAAAAATTATGAAAAATTTTCTTACTGCAAATTGTAAATGATCCTGTCGACAAGCAGAGAGAGCTCTCACTCAGATGACTTGATCGGACTAAGATGACCCGGTCAAACGGATGAGTTGCAGCAGCGTGTGAGTCAGGGTTGGGCTCGAAGGCTAGCAGGACAAATTCGAGTCGAAGTCGGACCCAAAACGAGGACACAAGAAGTGGAGAAGAAAGTTTTCAGCAACTAGAATCCCCTCTATGAAGCACCAAGGGAGCTTTATATAAGGGGAAGCCCCTGTCTTGTCGGGGCTATCTTGTCTCATTAAAAACCAATCTTCTAACATGATCCCTTGGCAACCTTAGTCTTCCCATGGGTCTGTCACAGTAGCCCAAAGGTCTGTCCGGGTTGTCGTATTAATCCTCATTAATTTCTGATGTTCTGCCAAGATATGATTATAATAGATGTCTTTTACTCATAATGAGAAGATTCGGAAGATCTCATTGTTTTTGAATCTGATAATAATTACCCAATTTGGGCAGTGTGGCTACTCGGTCACTCGGGCTTGACCTATTAGGTAGCTATGAGTCCATCAGGGTCTGGCTGACCGAGTGAAGGCGGTAACCCAGATGAGTTGGGTCTCTCTATTATCATTGGCTCTTGGGTGGGCAAATTGTCTTTAAGCCGTCAGTCTGACCGACAGGCTGGGTATGCCCGACCGAACAACCGGCGACACACCGCGAGTCCCTTCTTAAAGCGGGGGGAGTGACTTCATTGACAGAGCAATTAAGTCTTCCGGTCGGGCGTGCCCGACCGAGACCGTCCACCCGGAGCTCAACTACACATTCGATACCCTCTTTTTCAAGGGAGTCGGGCACGTACTTTTCCGCCCGCCCGACTAAACCCTCCCGGCCGACTACCGCCGACTGGGGACATCCGACCGGCTACCTCCGACCTAATTAAATCCGCATAACCTCGAACTTTTGATCCATCAGGCTAGGTTGACACCTAGCGCGTCCAAATGTTTTTGCCCGACTGAGCCCCCTTTAGACCGGGCTCTTTATCGATCCTAGTTAACTCCCGACCGGGCCGGCTTGACCTCCGATCGGATCAATAAACGAATTGAAGGTTTCGTGGATGCTTAGACCCTAAACGAAACTATAAATTTGATCAACCCTTTTTCATTAACTTGAAAAGTCAAATATATATTAAATAAACTAATTGAATATTATAAAGTAAACCAAAATATATAATTTAATGTTTAACATAATTATTTAAAATAATTTATTCAACCATCAATATTATTTAAAGTCCACTCTTCTTGTATTTTTTTAACCAAAGTCATCTCGAGATATCTTTCAATATATCTTTTTTTATACAGAGGATTGCTAAGTCATTCAATTTCTTTTAACTCATTGTAGTTCTCAAATAAGATTTCAATAATTTTAACTTTGAAAAACTCCTTTATGTTGATGTTACGGTCATAAGAATAGTCAATAAAATTTGATAGGCAACCACGATCATAAGGAAAATATCTATTTTCAATGCAAACTCTAAAATTTTAATGGTCATCCAAAATTTATTTATGTCATATGCTTCCAAAGGTAGCATACGAGAGACAAGCATATGAGAGAGAGAGGGATCAGAGAAGGTGGGCATCGCGGCGGCAAAGGAAGCTTTTGCCCTAATTTTATCATTCATTTTGGAGGTCAATGAGAGAGAGAGTAGACAAAGAGAAAAACTAGATTAATTTTTTTAATATATATATAAAGAGAGAGAGCCCCATCTAAAATAGGGTCTTAGGCAGGTGCCCTAACTGCCTACCTCGAGGGGCCGCTCTTGTGTGGATGGATCTCGTACAGGACTAGTGGAGTCAGATTAGAAGTGCAAACGAATCAAGCTAGTTCATGAGTTTTGTGAGCCGGCTCGAACAATATTCGAATATTTTTTCGAGCCGAATTCAAACCTATATTATTTTGTTTGATTATTCACGAACCACTTGCGAGCCGTGTTCGCGAGCGTATTCTAATCAAATTCTAATTATTTGTATATATTTTTTATTTAAAGATATTTCAAATTATAGTTTGAATATGTTCGAATTAAGGTTCAATCAATTCAAATCAAACTCGAACTTGAATTTTATTAAGAATCATGTTTGTGTCAAAACTATATGTATTTTCGACTTCGAATCGAACTACAAATATCATATATATTTTTTGAACTCAAACTCAAATATTAATATTTACATATTATTCAACTCGACTCAATTCGATTCGTTTGCATTCCTAAAGCAGAGCCCTCGAGCATGTGGAGGTCGTTATTCCAAGTGGTGGACTATGTGCTATGAACTTAATATCGGAGAACAAATTTAATATTTCACACGCTACGAACTTATTTATGTTTATTTAATACACACGATTTTAATTATATAAATAAATTTAAATAACTCGTTAATAAATAAATAAATTTAAATAACTCGTTAAAATAAGTGAACATGCTGTTAATATTTATGAATAATATTCGTGAACCGTGTTTCTCAATAAAAATTCTTATCAATATGTTAAATAAATAAATAATTTAAAATAAATTAATAAATTTATATTATACAATATCTAAACAAATTTAAAATGTAAAAAATTTAAATAATAAAATAAATTTAAATTGAAAACTCAATAACATCTAAACTTATTCAATCAAGTGTAAACCAAACTTTAAAAAAATCAAACTTAAATAACCACGGCAACCACTCAAGTATCATTTTTAACGTTTAATAGAATATTAGGGTTATTTCTATACATTTTACCTCTCCTCCCATGCCCTTCCACGAAAGCCATTTCCATCCACGGGTCACTTTCAAAGGCCCCTTCCTTTTCTATCTGAAAGGAAGATAAGATAAATTATTCACCAACAATAACACATATAAAAACCAAAATTTAGATAATTAATGGGACATTCCATACCTATTAGAGATCGTCTCAATAACATCTTTGCATTAATTAACTATGTCAGCTTGTTAGAGCCACAATTATAATAATTATGATTGTATAATACTATAATTACATAGTTGTAATAGTTATGATCTCGTGTATAATACACAGACCAATATATACTATACAATACATATGATAATTAAAATTCATTAAAAATAAATTATGCTGTAATATATTCATAATTGCTATAATATGATGTTGATCAATGTTAATCAATGAAATATCAATATTACAAGAGTTATGAATTATACACCACAGTATTATTTTATCAAATAAATATAATATATATAGTATTATTAATATTAATCGAAGAGTGTTATTGCAATATAATGTTTATTAGTGTTAATTAGAGATAAAATATTCAGATGATAATAATTATGAATTATAATTATTATTTAAGATGCTTTATTAATGTTAATAAGAGTTGAAGTATTACACCACCGTCCAAAATAAAGATAATTTTGTAAAATACATGATACAGAAGCGGATAAGATATCTTTTTGATAAAAACAAAAAATTAAGAAGGGACAATTCCAATAAAAAGATCAATTTCTTATCCGTATAAAATATATTTTTGAGGATCTAATTTTTTCATATAAACAATCATTATAATTAAATAAAATATCTTTCACAATTTATTTTTTAATAAAATATATAAATCATCCTTTTAACGACGTTATGTCATCTTATAAAAAAATATTAATCGGTAATATTGAACCTAGCATGATTGATTCGATATTATGAAAAAAATTTATTAACCGTCAGTGATCCGGGCGAGCGGTTCTTTTTATCAGGGACGAGAGCCCTATCGGAGAAAAACCCGGTTCAACCTGGTTCAAGGATAATAGAGGCTGGGCTCTCGAGGCCGACCTCCCAAGGTCGAGCGATCGGGGCCGAGCTCTCGAGGCCGACCTCCCGAAGTCGAGCGATAGAGGCCGAGCTCTCGAGGCCGACCTCCCGAGGTCGAGCGATCGGGGCCGAGCTCTCAAGGCCGACCTCCCGAGGTCGAGCGATAGAAGCCGACCTCTCGAGGTCGAGCAATAGAAGCCGAGCTCTCGAGGCCGACCTCCCGAGGTCGAGTTTTTGAGTCTCACCCCTCGAAGGGCTCCGTCAAAACTCTCCGTTAAGAGACGTGGTCGTCGTCTGACGTGGCCGCCCAGCAATTAATTAGAAGTAGGATCACAGGGTGGCAGACTGCTGTGTCAGCCTCACATCACCGCTCACTTAGCTTAATCCCTAACTAATCTTTAGTGAGATGTGACATCCCGCACGAGTGAGACCTTTCCCCTTCCCCTATATAAACCCCTCCTCTTGCTCCGAAGAGGAGATCGCTGCCACTTTGCAACCACTCCACTACATTGAGAGCTCTGTTTTAGTTCGACCTCCCAAACTACAGCAGACCGGGTCGGCTTGGTTAGACCGAGTCATCCGAGAGAGAACCGATCTTCGCTCTTCGACAGGATCAAATTTGGCGCCGTCTGTGGGAATTCTAGCCTGATCGAAAGCCGAAGATGAGTGAATCAAACCGGGTGACCGTTACTCTTTCACAAGAGGACTTGGAGCTGCTGATAGAGGCCAGAGCCCGGAAATTAGCGGAAGCCCAGCAGGCAGCTGCCCAACCTACCCCACCAGGCCCGGTCGAGCACACCGCTCATGTAGGCACTGAGGGAGGGGTTCAACAGGAGGGTAGCCCTCACTTTCACCGGGCGCTGTTCGGCCCGGCCGAGGGAGCAGGACAATCGGATCCGCACGAAGCTACATCTAACCACACCCGAGCTAGCAAAGGGAAGGCTCCCCTTGTGTCGTTCCCGACTGAACGCACGGGATGTCCTTTCTCCAGCCAAGTCTTGAATGAGCCACTGCCCAAGCACTTCAGACCGCCGTCCGTTGCTGAGTATGGAGGAGCTACTGATCCAGAAGAACACCTGAAGAAGTTTGAAAATGCCTCGATGCTACATCAATACCCAGATGGCATTAGGTGCCGAGCCTTCCTGACCACTCTAGCCGGGCCGGCTCACGATGGTTCGACAGGCTCCCAGAGGGATCGATCAGGGATTTCTCTGATTTCAAGAAACTGTTTCTGCAACATTTTGCCAGTAGTAGGAGACATCACAAGACAAGTTTAAATCTATTTACCATGAAGCAGGGCTACAAGGAGTCCTTAAAAGCCTACATCAGAAGGTTCAATCAGGTGGCCTTGGACGTACCCTACCGCTACGTCTGAGGTTTTGGTCAGCGCCTTTGCTCAAGGTCTGCAGGAAGGCGAGTTCTTCAGGTCTTTGATCCGTAAACCCCCGAAGGACTTTGAGAGCCTTCTGGGGAAAGCTAGCAAATATGTGGACGTCGAAGAAGCGCAAGCCGCCAGGAGGCCTGAGGTCAAGCCTACGCCCGATCACCCTCAACAACATCAAAGGGGTGTGCCCCCAGGAGGACCCCTCAGAAGCCCCCGAGCTATGGGACACCGACTAGGAGTCGAGAGGGGAATAGTTCAGCAAGTAGCCCAGGGTTGTCTCCCGACTAGGTGGCAGCCCTATTGTTCCTTCCATAACAGCCATACCCACGATCTGCAGGACTGCTGGCAGGCCGGTAGAGGTCAGGGCCGCGCCGGTCGAGGTAGCCCGAGAGGAGCTCATCAAGGAGGTGGCCGAGGCCGGGGAAGAGCATTGCCTAACCAGCCCGAGCCTCGTGATCGACCGGCAGCCCCTGTAGCCAGACGATTATTCCCGACCCCAGGCTCGCCCGAGCTGGGGAACGCCAGCGAGGAACAGGCCAATCAGCAGAACTCTGTGCATGGGTCCATCAATGTCATCTCAGGCGGGCCTACCTACGGAGATTCCAACAGAGCTCGGAAGTCGCAGGCCCGACGCCTGGATATTTATCAAGTGGGCTGCAGTTCCGCCCAAGCTCAGGGACCACAGATCAGCTTCGGTCCCGCCGATCTACAAGGAATAGAAGTACCGCATGATGATGCCCTGGTCATCACGGCGGTCATAGCCAATTATCAGATCCATCGTACCATAGTGGATTCAGGAAGCTCGGTGAACATCCTATATCTGAAGGCATTCGAGCAACTACAAATTGAAATGTCCGAGCTACAGCCCGTGGCCACACCCTTATTTGGGTTCACGGGGAATGAAGTTCATCCGCTGGGGCAGATCAAGCTAGCCATATCTCTTGGCGAGGAACCCTTAAGAAGGACCAGGTGGTCTACCTTCTTGATAGTGGACGCCCCTTCGGCCTACAATGCCATCCTAGGCCGACCAGCCCTGAATGAATTCCGGGCAGTAATGTCCACCTTCTATTTAAAGGTTAAGTTTCCTGTAGGAGATCAGGTCGGTGAAGCCAAAGGAGATCAGAAGGTCGCCCGCCGATGTTATGTGAATGATGTCCGAGCGGAAGTAAGCAAGACCTTCCGACCCGCGCCGGCCAGCTGTAACATGGTACAGACCTCTCAGCCTTCTCCCTGGGCTGACATGATGGAAGAAAAGGAAGAGGTCCAACTCTTATTGGACCGAGAGGAAGCCAAGGTGAGGATAGCTCCAGGGCTATCGCCCGACCTCCGGCAGCAATTGATAGAGTGTCTGACACGGAATCAAGATGTGTTTGCCTGGTCTCAACAAGATCTGAAGGGGGTCAGGCCCGAGGTCATGGAACATAAGCTACACGTGTACCCAGACGCCCGACCCGTGAAGCAGAGAAAAAGAGATTTCAGCCCTGAGCAGAATAAGATAATCCAAGCCGAGGTGGAGAGGTTGCTGAAAGCAGGACACATCCGAGAGGTGCAGTTCCCGGCCTGGTTGGCCAACGTGGTACTGGTCTCCAAGCCGGGAGACAAGTGGAGAATCTGCATTGACTTCAGAGATTTGAACAAAGCCTGCCCCAAGGACTGTTACCCGCTTCCCCGAATAGATCAGATGGTGGACTCCACTGCGGGAAGCGAACTTATTTGCATGCTTGATGCTTATCAGGGATACCACCAAGTCCCCCTGTATTCGGGTGATCAGGAGAAGGTCAGCTTTGTCACTGCCGAAGGTACCTACTGCTACACAGTTATGCCCTTCGGACTTAAGAACGCAGGGGCAACTTATCAGAGGCTGATGAATAAAGTCTTTAAAGAGCAGCTCGGCAGGAATGTGGAAGTGTACGTTGATGACATTCTCATCAAGTCTGCCCGGGCTGCCGACCTCATTGCAGATGTACAAGAAACTTGTTGCACCCTGCGAAGGTATGGCCTCAAACTCAATCCGGCCAAATGTCTGTTCGGGGCCAAGAGCGGGAAATTCCTGGGCTACATCCTGACCGAGCGGGGAATAGAAGCCAATCCGGGTAAAGTAAAAGCCCTGCTGGATATGCCGCCGCCCAAAAATCTAAGGGAAGTCCAGCGCCTGACCGGAAGGATCACGGCCTTATCCCGGTTCATCTCCAGGTCGGCCGATCGAAGCCTGCCATTTTTCAAGATCCTGCGCAAGGCCTCCAAATTCCAGTGGGATGCCGAATGTGACCGAGCCTTCGAGGAATTGAAGGCATACTTAGTCAGTCTGCCAATACTAGCCAAGCCCCAGGAAGGAGAGCCCTTGTACATTTACCTGTCAGCTACTGAGGAAGCTGCGAGTGCTGTGCTTGTAACCCAGAAAGAGACCGAGCAGCAGCCGGTCTATTTCTTTGGGCACTTATTTAAAGAGGTCGAGTGTAGGTATACTACACTCGAGAAATTAGCTTATGTCCTTGTGTTGATGGCCCGGCGATTGCGACCCTATTTCCTGGCTCACCCTATCCGAGTGCTGACCAATAGCACACTCGGGAAGGTCTTGATCAACCCTGAAGTCTCAGGTCGGATGGTCAAGTGGACTACTGAACTGAGCGAATATGACATTCAGTATCAGCCCAGAACTGCAATCAAAGCTCAGGCCTTAGCAGACTTCTTAAGCGAACTGCATGCAGAGGAAGAGGAGAAGGTCTGGAAAATATATGTGGACGGGTCAGCCACCCGGGCAGGGAGTGGCGTTGGGATCTTATTGATGTCCCCCAAGGGAGACCCCATTCATTTGGCGATGCGCCTAGAGTATCATGCTACCAATAATCAAGCAGAATACGAAGCCCTTCTAGCAGGCCTCCAAGCAGCCAGACAGGTCGGGGCCACTCGGGTCATCTTGCATTCTGATTCCCAATTAGTGACTCAACAGGTGGCTGGGCGGTTTGAAGTGAACGATGAGAAGTTACAGGCTTACGTAGAGGCCTATCAACAGTTGCAAGCAGAATTTCAAGAAGTTCAGATTACACAGATTCCCCGAGGGGACAATGCCAAGGCGGATGAGTTAGCCCGACTGGCCAGCTCTGTCCGCCCGTGGGTCTTTCCCAAACCTTCACCTCAAGTCATGCTGGTGGCTCAGGTCGAAAGAGAAGCCGAAATGGAGATAGAGGGGGATTGGAGAGCTCCATTCATCGCCTACCTGAAGGAGGGGACTCTCCCAGGTAACCCCGGGCAAGCTAGAATGCTGAAGATCAGAGCAGCCCGGTTCACCCTGATAGGGGACGCGTTGTACAAACGGGCTTTTTCCCGACCTCTAGCCAGATGCCTTGGAAAAGAAGATGCGGATTATGTACTTAGGGAAGTGCATTTGGGGTGCTGCGGAAATCATTCAGGAGGTCGGTCCATGGCTCGGAAGATCCTGCTGGCCGGTTACTTTTGGCCGACCCTTCAAAAGGATGCAGAGAGGATGGCCTCTTCCTGTCTTTCTTGTCAGAAGTACCAGAATTTGTCTCACCGACCGGTGGAGATGTTGCGAGCATCCGTTGCATCATGTCCTTTTGATCAGTGGGGCATGGATATAGTGGGACCCTTCCCAGAGCGGCCGGTCAAAAGCAATTCCTATTGGTAGCAGTAGATTACTTCTCCAAGTGGGTCGAGGCAGAAGCCCTGTCTCGGATCACTGAGCAAGCAGTGAAGAAGTTCCTTTGGCAAAACATTTTGTGCCGATATGGCATACCTCATAAGTTGATATCAGATAATGGTCGACAGTTCCAAGGTCGGATAATCAGAAATTGGTGCAAGGAATTTGGGATCAAGCAGGCCTTCACTTCCGTGGCGTACCCCCAAGTAATGGTCAGGCCGAAGTAGCCAATAGGGAGATTCTGAAAGGGCTCAAAGTTAAGTTGGATCAGGTCGGCGGATCTTGGGTGGATGAGTTGCCAGGGGTCCTGTGGGCCCTTCGCACCACGCCCAAAGAGGGGTCGGGATGTACTCCCTTCCAGTTGGTCTATGGGCATGAAGCAGTAGTCCCCCTGGAGGTCGGCTGTGGAATCGGACAGGAGACATTTATATGGGGAAGACAATGCAGAAAAGAGACGAGCTGAGCTAGATCTGATTGAGGAGGTCCGAGCTAAGGCTACTGTCCGCATGGCCGCTTACCAGCAGAGGATGCGGAACCGATACAACCAGAAAGTTATACCCCGACACTTCCAGGTCGGGGACAAGGTGTGGAAAAGAGTCAAGCCCGTTGGAGAAGTAGGCAAACTAGAGCCCCCATGGAGTGG